>JADLZN010003479.1:0-371544 GCA_018155175.1 Sinocyclocheilus anophthalmus
CCCTCCACGTGCCTGGATGAAGGATCAAAGACTCGGTCGCTCATTCCATCTTGATGGATAGCAGATGCAAAGAGATGCTGTTCCTGAAACGCATGTGTCTGGTTTAGATCTTTGTACTATGAGAATATAACTGCATGAACAAAAGAGAAATTAGTAGGCATGACGCATGAGAGAATGATTGCGCAACTTAGACAAGAGTCAAACTCTGGACTGAATCATGATTTTGTTTTCTTTAATAATGCATAAACACTACTCGGCTCTGTGTTGGGGGAAGTTACTTTTAAAAGTAATGCGTTACGATATTGCGTTACTCCATAAAAAGTAACTAGTTACGTTACTTAGTTACTTTTTATGGAAATTAATGTGTTACGTTACTTTTGAGTTATTTTTTAAATCTGGGCAGGGCTTGCTTGTTTGGTTTTAAAATAAAAAAGTTCTATTTTTGGCAAATATAAAAGCCTTTTTCACACCAAAAGTGAAATGAATAAGCTTCAGGCTGAAGCGAAAGTAAATTTACCTCTGTACAGTAGAATGCAGAAGAAGAACTTTCAGCACACTTCAGCAATAAAAAAAGACACAAATGTTTGTTTAGAGTCATTTGTGCTTATTAGTACGTTTGAACTGGATCATCGAAGGTCAGAAGCAAAGACATTGGTTAATAGAATGGGATTAAATACATAAAGGATATTGTGTTGTTTAACATTTAATTATTGCAGGTTTGCGTCATATTCTGAGTTGCATTATTTTTATTCATTTTGAGGAATACTGAATCTGTGTTTTTTTGTGTGTGAGTGAGATGAATTAATGCATATTCATATTTATTACAGTAACATCTTCTGATTTCTCTCTACATGGGGACAGGAGAGCTGTCAATCCATAAATTGGAAAAAAAAAGTAACTTGCGTCACTTAAAAAAAAAAAAAAAAAAAAAAAAAAAAAAAAAAAAAAAAAAAAAAAAAAAAAAAAAAAAAAAAAAAAAAAAAAAAAAAAAAAAAAAAAAAAAAAAAAAAAAAAAAAAAAAAAAAAAAAAAAAAAAAAAAATTTGAAAAAGAACTGAGTATTCTCTGTAAATTAAAAAGTAATGCGTTACTTACTAGTTACTTGAACAAGTAATCTGATTACGTAACTCGCGTTACTTGTAATGTATTACCCCCAACACTGCTCAGGAGGATCTGAAGAAAACATTGCAATGCTAGTTTATTTTGTGGGTGGTTGTCAGGGAGTTGTTTTGCTTACTTTTAAGGTGCTTTTTAGTGGCCTAAGATAGCGATGCATGATATTGGATTTTTGGCGATATCCGATATGCCGATATTTTTCAACTTATTTTGGCCGATATATACCGATATATTTCCTTTTGTTTGGGAACAACACCAAGTCTCTCCTTTGCAGAAATTAGCAGCAAAATATTTTACATTTTGGTTAGTTTTTAAAAATAACTTATTTGTTAGAATTAAATAAACAATAATGAAGGTTTTTTTGACAGTACATTGAAGCTTTGAAAATAACTATAAATAAACTATATATCAATCGCTGCATTTTCCCCCCCCAGAAAGATGCAGTGTTAACCCTAACATTTTATTTTAAGATTTAACATTTGTAGATGGTCTAAGGCAAAAGAGTTGTAAAAATTCTGAAAAACTTTTAGAGATCATAATTTGTTTCAAAAATGTATCATATTACACATTAATGAATAAATCACTATAGGCTATATAAGATTATTTAATTTACAAGTGTCATGTTTCTGATTTTTTTTTCATGTATGCTATAGCTTCTGACCTTTAAATCAAAACATACTCATTATTTTATGACATCAATTACTGCTTTATTTAACCAGAAACAGTCTAAATTTTATTTGTGTAGGCTATTTTACTTTTACTTTAATTAGAAGTAGGCCAACAGCACCCCCTACAGAATGAAACTCCTTACCGAATGGGCATTAGGACCCGGGGGAGGCTGTCACTGCATGTGCTATTACTGCTTACTCTATCATACACCAAAAGCGTCATCTAATCGCTAGCACACCCTGAGCACATGTGTGTTAACGCATTCCTCTTATCGGCAAGACATATCGGCATAATTTTTCATATTGGGCCCATGCCGATATTTACATTTAAAGCCATTATCGGCCGATTCCGATATCAGTCCGATAATATCGTGCAACTCTAGCCTAAGACAAAGATCCCTAGCACTGTGTTCGAATTCACAGTGACTGATTCTACCACAGCAGAGTCAGTAAATGATGTTGTTGTTACTCAACCTGTGTAAGTCTATCAGACTGTGAGAGATTCAAGAAGATCTTTGAGGACTTTGACTCATGTAAGTTATTGCTTCAGGTCAGAGGAGTAATGTCACGCTCTGCGTTCATGTGTTATTTTACACCACTTCCAAAATGGACACCTAAAGTAGGAAAACCCTGTTTAGCTTATGATCAATGGTTACGTTCATAAATGGAATATATTTCCATACTATCCTTACTATATCTGCAGTATGGATGTACCATTGTGAAAAAGAAGTACACTTTTGCATACTTACATAAATAATATAGCCTTAAAAGTGTGAATCGAATGTACTTTTTTCGGACACTTATCATGTTATTTCCAATTAAATGAACTGTATTATAATTTGAATTTATCATAATGCATTAGTTTCAAATCAGAGTGATTTTTGACCACTCAAGTAGGAAATTTCATATCTGTTGTCTTTAAAATCGAGTATAGAGTACAAACCCACATAATTTGATACTATTACATTTGAAACATCTACCGTGTCATGCAACGCTGCACTCTTTTTAAAGTACTTAAACGACACTACAAGTGCACATTTAATACAAGTAAGCACATATCTTTTACACAAGTGTATACTGTGCATAGTATGGTAAAACATTTGAAAAAGAGTGCAATGTGCAACAGAGAAAACTGTGATACTGTGATATAATACAGTGTATATTGTAGTACTGACTTGTTGTAATGAATTGGAAAGGTCACAATTCTAGGAGGAATCAACTTTTTAATACCCACCTAAATAGATAATCAATCTCGACCTCACCAACCAGAAAAAAATATATACAGGGAAAAAGCATTTGTTCTCTTTTAGTTCACTTTTATATTTTCCATATTATCACATTGGCTAGGCCTGCATATCAGTCCCATTGTATTATTATGGTAAGCTATAAAAATAACTAAGATATTTTGCTTTCATGGTGGCAAAGCAAACAGCCTAATGGCTATATTGAAGTAATGATTCATTCAGTACATGAGTCACATGCTGATTCAGAAGCCACACAGATTAAATTCCATTCAGTGAAGAATTCATCAGACTGATTCAAACCTTTAGCTTTGTCCGAAATTGTCCCATATACCCTTATATAGCCAGGCCTAGTGCATTCATTTATAGTACAGCCATATTGTAGTTGTGTCTGAAACCAGTGGACATTATCGTGTGCACTCATCCGATAATGCACTGGGCGATTGCAGTAAAGTGGGCCACTTATTGTAAAACGTGACATTTAGATACCTAGATGGTTTTTTTCTTTATTACTTTTTTTTTCTTTATTACTTTTGTACTTTAATGTCCACTATAATGATAATGAAGATCATGATGTGTTGACATTAAATTTGATGAATATCAGAATTTTCAGAATATTAACAAAATGAACTCGACAATATGTTAAAAATGTGACTATAACACAAGCAACAACAAACAGTCTAAAAATAATGAACATTTAAAATAGCCATATGTAAAAATGTTTTTCTGTCTGTTCTCTAAACACTTTAAACGAACTTTAATTGTGTCCATATTTTAAAGCTTTATATTCTGCATCTACATTTTGCTCCTCTCATCCTTTCTTCATTCCACAGATTGAACTGAATGCCTTGACTTCCTTTCTATTCTCTCTTTCCTTTCTTCCATCTCTGACTGGAATTTCCTGACTGCAGACTTGTTTCTGTTTTCTAAAAAAGTCAATTATACATGTCAACTATAAAATGACCAGTGAATGTCAGTTTATTTAATGGATTTGTGTATAATAACTGAAGCCCAGTCAGCCAAAGTGGGCCAGCAATATTTAAACACCTTAGAAGAAAACTAAATTTTTTTTTAAACATTTTGTTCTTTATTCCCTTTTAACTTTGGAAACAAACACAGCAGGACCTGTCCCAATATTTGTTTTTGTGTATCTGTGTAGAACAGCTGAATGCTGCAGCTGTTACAGCATGTCAACTCCCAGATGATTAATTTGCCATGGGTTCGAGAGTTTATGGGGTTTTATAATGGGGTTTTTCCAATTCATGAATAAAATAAGGTCTGTGGCAAACATAACTTGGCAAAACTTGGGTGTTTTGTTGTACAACGTAAACTGCACACACTCACACCCCAAACGGTCTAATCCATCTTTTTTTCGACGCGGAAGTAAGCCATTTTCTGTAAATGTGCGAGACTTCCCATTCATTAGCCGTTGTAGGGAAATAACGCGAAGATACCAATGTGTAGTAAAAGGTCAACTTGTTTGCACTACTACCAATTGAGATAATACTTAAATAATATTTAAGACACACCAATATCAGCAGCAAAACAGCTTTTTGTACGCTAAAAAGCGGGATGCTGATCACCGAAACCAACACATTAAATTTCCCGGCGGTCTTTGGGAAATAAGGTGGAGTTTATACAAACATCGTTTTTAAATAAACATAATTTGCGTTTTCAGTATGGGTGTGTGTAATTTACACTGGAGAGCAAAGCGTCCAAGTATCATCAATTTATATTTACGTCAGACCTTATTTTATAGGAAAATCTAGTGGGAACCCATGGCGAATTATTCTTCTGGGTTTTGACGTCATAGCTGCAGCACTCTATCAGACTGATCAATGGTGTGAACAGGTTTTAAGTTGCTATTTTAATCATTATTACACAGCAAGCACAAACTACGCAAAGCAGCAACCCTTGCCTTGAGTTAGTGAAAACTTTGTAACAATTCTTTAAAAGAACCAATTCATTTGTCCGTAAATCCGACTACACAGATCTCTAGGTTTTTCTTTTCTTTTTTTCCAACAGATAATAACAGAAAAATAATTGTCACTATCTCCAGCTGGAGTGCCCATGAGCTCCTCCAGAGGGCACTCCATCCCGAACCTTTACCATTGTCTCACAAACTCCATTTCCCATAACACCCCATGCCTAGGAACTGATTGCATACACAGCTGTTTCATATCAGGCGGACTTTTAAAGGGGTCTATGATGCTGCTAAAAATAACATTATTTTGTGTATTTGGTGTAATGAAATGTGTTTATGTGGTTTAGGGTTCAAAAACACATTATTTCCCATACTGTACATTCATTGTTTCTCCTCTATGCCCCGCCTTTCTGAAACGCTCGATTTTTACAAAGCTCATCGTTCTAAAAAAAAAGTGAGGTGTACGCTGATTGGCCAGCTATCCAGTGCATTTTGATTTGCCGATACCCAAGAAAAAACAATCAAGCGTGTGATGGAAATGTTACGCCCCTCACATACTGGTGATGCCGTGTCCGGCCGGAGCGACGAGACATAATCATTAAAACCCATTACAAACGAGGCGTTTGTTGCGTCCAGTGGGGACATAATTATGGTTTATAATTATTTATACTGTCTTTTTACACGTTGCGTTTCATCGCGCCGTGTAAACATAAAACCTGTCTGCATTTGTGATCGGAGAAAAGACAAACAACAAGCGCTACTCTACACTGCCCAAAAAACTGGCTTTAAATATAAAAAAATATAAAATATAAAAACACTTTTAAATATAAAAAACTTACTTACAGCCTGTGAGGCGAACTGCCGGAATTTTAGTCTAACGTTACTCTCCCAGGATCAGGGAACAGTCATCCATAAAATGTGCTGCATACATCTGAATATTTGGGTTGCAGTGTTCTGACCGTGTGTAAATACACTTAACCACTGATTTGAGCGTGTCCTCTTTTGGAATACCCAAACAAAGTAGTTTCGCTTTTTCCAACAAACCCCCCCGCGTCTCACGACATGGGTGGCCCCCCAAAAAAAAACAATACACCGCGAGAATAAAAGTACGCCTCTTTCTTCTTTGTGTTAATATCATTTTTCCTTTGCCTTTTTCTGGTTACTCATCATGTGTACAGGTGTTACACACCTGTACCCTAGGGCTGGGACAGTAAATCGATGCATCGCGAATTGAGAAATGATTCTGAGATTTTCCGAAGGCATCGCGTTTCTCTCTTGAATCGATTCTGAGCTTAGGTTTTAACAGCAGATGGCGCTCTATTCTAGTTTTTATCCACACACTCAAATGCTCATGAAGAAGAGCACTGAAGAGCGCTTGTGCATTCGTGTGAGTCTGTAATTTCACCTCGGCTCAGAACACAGCCCACTGTGAACACACTTGTACACCCTTGTAATTCGCTTCAACCTTTTCAAACTTTATGAATAATTATTTTAGGTTCAAGTGATGTAAGGAATTGAAAGCAAGAAGAGTATGGCTGTTTCTAAAGCATGCAGCGCCATCTGCTGTTCAAAACTAAGCTCAGAATCGACTCGAGAAAGAATCGCGATGCATTTGGAAAATCTCAGAATCGATGCGGAATCATTTCTCAATTTGCGATGCATCGATTTATTTTCCCAGCCCTAATCGTTACATCCTCCATACACAGCAAGTCGGCATTAAAGGGATAGTTCAACCAAAAATACAAATTTGCTGTTAATTTACTCACCCTCAAGCCATCCAATTGGATGTCGATGAGTTTTTTCCCGTAGAACAGTAAAGATTTTTTCAGATTTTTAACTGAAACCTTGGTATTTGGTGATTCATAAAATGTAAGTCAACGACTACCGTCACTTTGAGAGTCAAAAAAAAAAAGAAGCATATCAGGCAACACAAAATTAATACCCATGGCTCCTGATGATTGTGGTCTTATGAAGTGAAATGATTGGTCTGTGCAAGAAACTGAACATTATGTACATTATTACCTGTAATCCATAGCCTATAGGCAAATGGGGATGACTGATTCTTTTCTGTGACCTGGTTCAAATGTTCGGTTTCTTGCACAGACAGATCGTTTAATCTATTTATTACAATCATTACTCAGTATAATAAAAAGTTTAGGAGTCGTGCCTGTTCCAAAGACGAAACATGATTTGAAATACTAAACGCTACCCCATCTATTGCGCAATTTTTTAAATATATAGTAGTCATTATGTTATTATTGTGATTGAGTGATTTGACACATTAAATATGTGCAATTGAAAACCCCATCTCATATTCAAAGTCTGCTGCTCTGCCCACTGAGCTGTCCAGGCTGGTTTAAGCTACTGCTTTCCATTCCAAGGAAACCTTAACGTGTGATGATTGTCAACTCAGATGTAGCTTTAAGTTGGGGATGTCATATATCTGGCAACTCTTCCAGTCCTCTTCCAGCATTTCCAAGCAGTTAGTCTACGCTCATTCAATCAGGACGTTTTAGTCTTGCCAGTATGATTCAATCTTTGTATGCACAATATTATGTTTTTTTGTTCGAAAATGTCCGAAACGTGGCAAGGCGTGGAAAGGTAGGATAGAGAGGAAGCAGATTGAGGTTGTGTACTCCAGAAGTCACGGAGTGCTATGGAAAGGTCACTTCACTCTGGAGGAGTAGGAAAGGCTCTCGATATGTCGTTTCACTTCCGTGACCCCAATTATGAGCTTGGCAAAAAGGCCTTTGATATCGCACTGAATTTAGAGCAACGACTGAGAATCGTGAGTCAGCGCTTTTTCGAATTTTCAATTTTTCTCCCCTTTTTGGCAGCGCATCAGCATTTTTGAGTTGCAATAGATTGGGGGGAGGGTGGAAGGGGACGAGAGAAATGATAATGGTGCAGAAGTAGAATAATTGTGAAAATGATTAGATTAAGTGAGCAAATGAGCTCTCCAGTTGGGACCGAAACCAAAGAATTGAGGTCAGCATTCCTGACAATTATCATAAGAGCAGAGAAAGAGAGAGAGAGAAAGTGAATGTGAGGGAGAAAGAGATGACAAATTCAAACAAGCAATCAAGGTATGCAGGAAAAAAAGATGGAAATGCTAAGACGGATAAGGGAAGTAGAAAGAACAGGAAAGTGTGGCACTTAGAAGCATTCCAGCTTTGTGCTTTTAGATGTTTTGTGCTGGTGGCAGTAACTTGAGCAGTTGTATTGCGTTTTTGTAAACGGTGCAGCATGCTCAAGCAACGGGGCTCAGTGTGCGTTCCCCATCCGCTCGGCTTTATCAGGTCCATATCACTGCCTGTAGCTGAAGGAATTTTGAGGAAAGTGAGGTCCTGGAACAAGGGGGAAAGTAGAGAAGCAGAGCCCCATGTGCTGGATTCCTGAACCCCCGACACACACACACACACACACACAACCATTCCCTTGCCATAAGCCACTCAGACAGGGATCTGGTTTCATGGTCAATTTTATTACACATGGATGTAAGGGGCTCCTACAATTAGGGAGGGCTTCTTAACAGGGTCTTGCTTATCCATCTGCTTGTTAGCCTGCTAGCTTGAACGTTTCGTTCTCCCAAATTTACATTCCTTCCCAACCTCCCCTTTTCTCCCTGTGTCCTTCCATTCCAATTCGAGCCTGCTTTCTCCACCACCATCTCCTCTGTCTTCCAGCACCGGCCACCATTCCTTTCTTCTTTGCTTTATGGCTCACATATGAGCTGTTAGGTTCGTAGTGTGCCTCCCTGTTCCGTAGCCATCTGGGATCGGCTTTTCAGAACCCCTCCAGCCCTTTGAGGAGATCCGGTTTCCACGAATGCTCACCCGCACCTCCCTCTTTCCTCACGTATATACACAAACACCTCCCTGTGGACCCCTCGACATCTTTGAGATTCCTTCCTCCTTGCCTTCCATTGTCCGTGTTTTTGAAGGCACGTCTGCGGATTGCGTGAAGTTCGGATGTTCTGCCAAAGTAAATCCAGGAGGTATAGTGGCTCCTACTAATGTAGGGTACATGATGTCATTGGCTAGATCATCGACAAGGGTCGAAGGGCACACATGGACATTTGTAGCAATTTGTCTCCTCTCGCTCGTTCTCCCCTCCGGTGCGAGTTTATCTCCTGGTGGAGGGCCTCTTCCGCTTGGAGAGTGGCAACTGTATAACACCCCTCACCTGTTTTCAAAACAAAGACGTGAGCTCGAGCATTTTTGAAAATCATCTCCTTGTTTTCATTTTCAGTAAGTTAGAGCGGGTCAGCTTGGGGGGGTAGAGGGAACTCTGCATAGTGATGTTTAAGTAACTGTGGCATGTTTTAGGAAATTTATGGCAGATTTGCAGTATTGCCTCATAAATAATTTTATTAACCCTGTGAAGGTTCCTCAGTTTGACTGAATGAAAAATGATACACTTTCTTTCTGACTGTGGAACCCAAACGGAGATGTTTGGAAGAATATTCACGTCGCTTTTTTCTGTACTTTGTCAAGTTTGAAAAAGCCCTACAAAATTAGTCCAAAGAACTATAATACAAGTCTTCTGAAATCATTCAATAACTTTGTGTAAGGAAAAGACTGAATTCCAAAGGCTCATCATAAAATCATTTCGTTCCAAACCTGTATGACTTACTTTTTCTATGGAACACAAGAAAAGCATTTCTTGATGTCTTTGTTTTTTGGGTTTTGAACCCTGTTGACTTTCATTGTGTGGACAAACGTCCCTCAAAATATCTTCTTTTGCATTCTGCAGAAGAAAGAAAGTCATACAGCTTTGGAACGCCATGAAGGTGAGTGAGTTTTGGTTGAGCTGTTCCTTGAGTCAGTCACAATGTCAAAAATCAAGATTGCGGCCCAGTGCACATATACACACACTTGTTCGATTGTACAGACCTATGAGCAAAGATTTCCCCAGTGCAGTTCAATAAACAATTTATGAGTCCCTGCACCCCACTAAACTCGGTCGGTATCGAAAACCACTTCACTCATGAGCCGGCAAATAAGCAAATACCACCTCCCCCTCGTTCTCGTTCTCTCTTTTGCTTTGCAAATGAGTTTCTCGCTCTCCAGCGGCCAGAGTCATCTGTAGGTGCTCTGTGGCCCCCAAACCCTGAAATCTTACAGCTTTGAGGCAAACTGTTTGTTTTTACTGTTTTTGTTTTTTTTAGTACACGTTTATTTTTTCCGATTTTTCAGGAGAGGAAATGAACGATGCATGTTCACGCTGGGAAAGCCATGCATGCCTAATGTTAGCAGAGTTGACAATCATTTTCCCCTCCTCTTCTACATTTGATAACGTTTATGTTTTCTGTAGGTCTGTACCAGGATTTACATGCTACAAGCTGGAGAGCTTAAGCCTGACTTTCCGAACCCGCGCCCTGAATCCTTCGCACTAACCCACTGAGCATGTGGAACAAATTGTCTCAAATGGGGTATTTTCTTCCTCATGAGGTAGTGACAGTTGATCTAAAATGTTGCGTTTTTTTCCAGGGGCTATAATGGCTCCCCCTTGTAGCGTCTCAGGCTCCGGCCGCCTTCTCCATGTTGACTGCTGCCTTCTGTGGGGCAGAGTGAAAAACTGAGAGGTTGTTGAGTACAAGGTGTCTAAGAGCTGCTCAGAGATTGTTTGTTCAACATTTTTATTTAACCTCTGACTAAGTGGCTTGTTAACAGGTAAAGATCGAGTCGTGCCTACACAAGAAATCGAGGCAACCAGAGGCATCATGCCTTGTGGGTATAATGTTGATGTCTGTTTTTCGTGTTTTCCTCATGTCGTGCTTTGTTTCTTCTGTGGAGAACTGAGGAAGATGTTTTGAAGAATGTTTCAGTTGTTTTTGTTCATATAATTAAAGTGCGTGGGGTCCAAAAGAACATTGAACCCCTTTGACTTTCAAAAGCATTTAAATTTAAAGTTCACCCAAAAATGTCATTCTTATGTTGAACACACACACAAAAAAAAAGAAAGAAAAAGAACCAAACAGTTGTTGGTCCCCATTGACTTCCATAGTAGGGAAAGAAATACTATGGAAATCAATGGGGGCCATCAACTGTTTGATTGCCAGCATTCTTCAAAATATCTTCTTTTGTGTTTAACAGAAGAAAGAAACTCTTACAGGTTAGGAACGACATGAGGAATGACAATACTTTTTATTTTTGGATGAACTTTCTCTTTAAAAAAATCTGTTGTTCCACTTAGTAATGCACGACATGCAGGTTTAGAATGTCATGAGGTTGCATATTTGATGACACAATTTTAATTTTACTGTGGGCTATCCCTTTAAGACACTAATTCTTACCTAGGCCACTTGTGTTGACATAATTCCGACCCAAACATGCGCAACGGCTGGTTTATCTGGCCCATTGAAATCCACAGCCGCCCGGTGGTTGGTTAACATTATGTTTATTACTGTAACAGAGGGGAGGATAGGAGAGAAAAATTGGGAGTGCGGGAGGTGGAGGGAAGAGGGTGAGAAAACCAAACAGAAGGAGCCCAACCATCACATTCTGGTCAGGGAGCAGCCGGGAAACAAGCCGAAGAATCCAGAAGGGCAGGGTGTGGGTCCGCTTTCGTTCGAACGTAATGTCTTATTGATTCATTTCAGCGCTGTGTGGTGGTGGAGTCAGTTGTGATGTTGGGCTTGCCAAAAGTAATCATGTGCGTTTTTTTCCTTACTCCTGCCATAGATGTTGATTCAAATTAGCTTTCTTTTAATGAAAAATGTGAATGATGTCTGGTAAGACTTCACTGCATTGATCCCAACTCATTTGCAGAGATATTTCACCCAAAAATGACATTCATTTTATCATTGACACAACCTCATGTTCCAAATGTCAATTTCTAAAGTAAAACTAAACAAAATGAGAAGTTGTGAAGAATGTTCATGCTGCTCTTTTGCATAAATTGGAAGCAGTATTGTGACCACTCCAAACACCATAGCAATCACATAAAAAACAAAAATCACTCTGAATAGAGGTGGTCAAGCTCCAAAAAAGCAAGTAGCTTAAAAGTGATCCAAACAACTCGTGTTAAATTCTAAGCCTTACATAAGCTTTGTGTGAGTAGGAGACCAAAAAGTAACTGAAAAGTAACTGGACTTGTCGTCTGTCCCCAAATGCCATTATCTTTTGCGTATATTCAGCTGGTTCTCTTCATACAAAAGTGTGAATAGCCTTTATAAGCTACAGCAGGGTAAATGATGACTGTTTTAATTTTGGTGAATTAAAACCATAAACTAAAGAAAAAAAGGTCTTCAAAATAAGATCTAAGAAAGCATTTTTTGCACAAATGGTCCGGTGGGTATTTGTAAATGTTGCATGCTGGATTCAAACTCATGCTGCCCACATGAGCACCACAGCTTAATGTGTCAAAGCATGTACGCTCAGCCTCGTCTCCTACAAATTAGTAATCTAATCTAAGAGGTGCGCAGACACAGAAACCTTGGGGCGCTTGTTAAATCTGTGTAATGGTTTGAGCATGTGGAGGCTTGAATCTGTATCAAGCAGGGAGGTGAGTGTGCATATGTTGTTTATATTTGAGAGAAGCTGGTGTTTTGTTCTCTATTCTCTACATCTCGGCTCTTCTCTCACTGTCTCTGTTATTGCTTTTTCACACCCTTCTCCTCTGGGTTTAAAAGATCTCCGTCGCTCGCTTTCCCCCTCCTCGCTCAAATCCATTCCAGCTGAAACTTGCGTGAATACGCTGTGATCCCCCTCTCGCTGTAGGGCTTGAAGTAATACTCTGTCTATCAAAACGAATATCAGAATCACTTCTTATAATGCTTGTAATTGAATTCATACAGATAAAATTTCCACTCCTAACAGCATGGGCTGAGATGGAGATTTGATAACTCAAGCCCCAAGACTACCAGGCTTAGAGTCAGACTGGGCTCATTTCGAAATGATGGGGGAAAAGTGTGTCTGTACGTGTGTGTTTTGGCTGTAGTTTACAATGCATCCCACTCCTCAACAGAAAAGACATTACCGCTCTCAGACCATTTCTGACGGAGTCGCTCTTCCCACTCTTTTGGAATTGCTGACTTATTGAAATCAAACAACTTCGGATCGATCCTCTTGGGCTTTGATGGGACATCAGATGCTGCAGTCACTGTATCGGTATGAAACATATGCGCAATAACTGTTCCAACTGGGATGGTTATATCTTTGCACGTCTCATTTTTAATCAGCACCTTGACTTTGTTCTTCTCCACAGCAGAAGAGGGCAGTACAACTGGTAGAATGAACAGTCCAGCAGGCAGCATATCATCTGAGGGGGATTCTACCATGAAAATTTCCTTCTCCAATGGTTGTTGTGACTCAACTGTACAAACAGCACACATTTCTCCTCTTGATGGTATGACGCAAGTATCTGGTCCGGCCCACTTCACTTTTCCAATGGGTATATCAACAGCTTTCTCCTTCACAAGTTTTGTAGGTGATATTATTTCTGCATTGTGAAGTTGAATTCTTAAGGCATGTGCTACATCTGTCTGAGGACCAGCTGTATCAAGTCCAATCAAACGTTGGAAAAAGCTTGCATTTGTTCCAATGATTACCGGCACTTGTTCAGGGCCCTCGGGTTCAGGACAAACCAGTGCAAGGATGGAAACTGTTTCTTCCACACCCATGACAGAAGCTGGAAAGGAAACATCTACCAAGACATAACCTTTGTATGGGTAACTGGCTGCACTAAGACCCCAAATAGATAGGCCAGAAAGAGGCTGAATGGGTACTGATGACAGATTTTTAGAGTACCATGACTCAAAGATGATAGTGACCTGAGATCCACTATCTAATAAGGCTTCACAGGGCTGACCATTGATCTTCATAGCAATTGTCAGAGCTGGACCCACCAACCCTGCAGGAAGGCTACTTTTCCCAACCACAATCGTCTGGCTTTTCCGGGAGAAACTGGCTTTATCCCCAGTGTGTTTACCACTCTGATCCATCCTTTCACTTTTGGCCTTTCGTAATGATCACACAAGCTTCTGTATCACCAGGCTGTAATTCTCAGTAGCTTTGCACCTTGGAGCGATGTGGCCATCTTCCCCACATTTGTAACAGAAGTAATCTTCTTTAGTCATTTCAAGTCTGGGTTTCACAGATGTAATAGCCTGCTCGGGTGGTTGTGTTTCTTTTGATGACTGTGACGACTGTCTGACACTCAGTGAAACCAGCTGCTCTTCTAGTCTTTGTATCTGCCTCCTTAGTGAGTGTACTTTCAGGTCTGCTGGTGTGTCTCCTCCTCTCCTACTTGGTACAGGCTTTGACTCCCACATCACCTACGACACAGGTACTTTAAAGGACCTTCTGTTACTTTTGTCCGCAGCTCTTGAATCTCAGCCTTCAGTTCTCTCACTGCAGCCAAACCAGCTAGTTTCTGTCGTGGTCGAGGGATGGGTTTTGCAGTGGAACCCAGACTATGTCTGGCACCTTCACTTTCTTCAGCTTCCCTGATCTCATTCAAGAGAGCTAGAAAAGTAGGTGGATTCTCTCGTCTCTCTCTCAATCGCAACTGAAGCAGCAACAAGTCAGATTCAACAGCTCCTCGAATTAGCTGCTCAATTCTTGTTCTGTCGACATTGTTCCCAGGCAACCAACCTCTTTGCTCTACCCTTGTCAAAGATTTTTCCATTCTCTTCAAGAAATCAGAAAGTGCTTCATCAGGATTCTGCCTCAACAACCTGAAAGCAAAATATAAATCTTCTCCTGATTCAGGAGTTCCAAAAGCACCCTCCAAAGCCTCAAGATACTGAAGGGAAGTTGTATCTGGATTAGCAAATCTGATAGCCTTCACAACATCCAGGGCTGAACCCTTTAGGCTTTCAATGATACGTCGACGCTTCTCTTTCTCTGAGCATTCACACTCCATGGCCATCATTCTGGCTTGATCCATCCAGGTCTCCAAGGCTTCTTCCCTGTTGGAGTAGGAACAGTACCTGAAAAGGTTCTCAAGCGTCGGTATGCACTTCCATCACTAACAGGTTTCGAAGTCTTTTCCAGCAGCTCACCCACCACACAGATTATTGCTTCTGGAGACCCTGCATTGGAACTGGGTGAAGAGAACATAGCTTGAAGATCAGAGACATACTTTCCTTCCTGTACTAACAGCTTTGATAGTTTCTCAGCAAACCCAGCAGGCGGTGACTCAGATCTTTTTGCTGCAACCATTTTCCACGGCTTCCCACCTCCTTCAGGTATTACTTCTACAGGTAGGCGAGAAGGATCAACCACTTCTTTGCACTCACACAGCACATGTATAAGCCCTGGTGTTGGCCCTTCTTTATAATCCCTGACTCTCACTCTTCCCAAAGCTTTGACTGCTTGGACCGTTTGCTCAATTTGTGCCACCTCCAAATCTGCAGGCACTTCCAACAGTAACACTGCATGTTTCTGATCAACTATTGCTTTCTGACACCATTCATCCAGTTTAGTTTGTAAGACAGAATAATCAGCATCCATTTTCTCCCGACTCACATGAACACCAGCTTTCCTGCAGCACAATATTCTCTTTGCACTGACTTTTAAGCAGTATAACAGCAGGAATCGATCCCGGACGAGCCAAATTGGTCACCAATCAGTGTAAACCAATATATCAGTGTCCTTTGGAAAACTTAAAATATAAATACAGCAAGTAAACAAACTTTAGATTTAGTTAGAAATACCAATGTAACCCTTTACTGACATACTTTCAATGAGTCAGAGTATTGAACCACTATATGGTTCTAAAATAGAAAAATAGCTTAATGTGGGCCCACCACACTCACTCACACACACAAACCCCCCGTAGCAGGCCTGAAACGTCGCTGGTGTGCGTTGAGGCCAAGTGAAACCTAAAATGGCCGCTTCGCTCTCGAAGAGCACTAATAAAACAAACAAAATGCACCTGAATGAACTTGCAAGAGTTCCAGGATCAGATCCTGGAACTCTTGCAAATCAGATCAGTCCACGTGAGCCGGTGATCGGTCGGCAAACTCCGTGACACTCCCGTGATGCCAGAGGAACCCCTAACCACTCGGCGATTAGGAGCGCTATCTGGATTTCCTCAATGCAATTCACAGTCGATGCAACAACAGTCTGTGCCAATCACTCTGATCACCTCTAGCTCTCTTACAGTCGCTGATTTAAATGATAAACTTGATTTAAGTTTCTCACCAGCGATTCACGTTAGTCCCGTTTACTGTAATGGCGATCAAGCATAAAACCCGCATTTCTTCCGAATCGCGTCGCGTTGACTTCTTTGTGGCGTCGTGTTGACTTCACAATAGAATAATATGCTAGTTAACACTTAAACGATACAGTTCTGACTGTTTATCACAAAATAAAGTGATGCATTTTCTGTTATCATACCGACAACATCACCTACGCACTTCTTTTTTCACCTCCTCTCTCACTCCCCCGACTGACATTTTCCGTGGCCAATCACAGTTGCCCTACTTGACATTAGGCGGGATTAAGTCACTTTTCAACCAATAACATTAAATCAAACACAACTTCTTGACACAGACATTTCTGAACAGGTACAATTTTGTACAACACTTTTGTCACGAGGGAAAAAATAAGTAAATAAATAAATGTAAATAAATGCTTATATTATAATAAATTAAACCCAGGGTTACATAAGGTCTGTGTTTAACACAAGCTCACGATATTTTTGTGTTTTATTCTACAACATAAAATACATTAGGAAAAACAACTTGTGATTTTTTAAAGCTTTTACTTGTCTTCAAAAAGACGGTTGCTCACAAGTGGCTAAATGGGTTTAAACAAGGCCTAAACTCAACATAGCTGCTAACTGTTTCTCAACAAATGCTCACATTTATGAAAATCCAGCATTTCCAGTTATTCTATATTTCTGCAGTACTTCACACACAACATAACTGAAACAATATTACTTTGTATGGATATTATCTATTGATGCTGCTCTTCAAAACACTGCTGTTGATCAGCCACCATGAATTCTTAGCAGTTTGACACGGCATCAGATTGGAATCCAACAACAACTTGTCTCTGTGAATTAGGATGTTACTCAATACTATGTGTAACATGACTAAATTCTTGCAAATTATCAACCACATCCTTCCTAAAAATAAGCTGAAACAACGTAGTGCTCGTGAAACAGTGCTAATTATTTTCATCACACCAAAGAACATGTTTTATACAAAGTTGCATCTGTAACAAATGCCCACAGCAGGGTGTTGTCCCCTGGGCTTATCTCAGTCAGACACCATGGAGTCGTGCTCTGGATGGATCTTCAGTTGGTAGCCTATGGCTTTTCCATCTGCTCTGATTTTCAGATAGTACCTTTTCTAATGTGACACCACTTGTAGAGTTGCACCACAGCCGTTCACAAGTTCTTACTTAAATGGAACATATAGTCCACACTAAAGGCTTAGTAACTACTAGCTAGTGTCAGTAGTGTGTAACTAACTGTACTTTATTTGGTTTCACAATTTGTACTTGAGGCAGAATCTACACTATAAACATAAAGGTTCCAAAAGGGATGCCATAGAAGTACCAAGAATAAAGACATTTTGGTCATACTTTACTTCAAGGTCCAATTCTTGCCATTAACAAAACATTAACTACAATTTTTAAACAATAAAACTCAGTTGCTGCATATTATAGTAGGTAGTTTTTAAGTTTAGGTATTGGGTAGGATTAAGGGATGTAGAATATTGTAATCTTTTGAAGTCCTGTCACTAGCCTTTTAATGCCAAGGATACATCTCAGAAATAATTTCCCTGATTTATTCTGTTGTAAACTTGTTATCATGTCCACTAATTAACTTACTCCCTAATGGCAATGCATTCCAGGGGGAGAAAGTAAACCATGTGATGCGCTCAGCTTCCTGTGTCCTGGAGCAGGCGTATCAAATGTCATTTCCATATGGTTTAATACTCATGCTGTGCAAACGCACTCCATCAACACATGCACATCTGCTTGTGCCAAAATGAAAAGGGAAACCACATAGATGTGTATTTTTGGCACAACGCTATGAACAGCACTTCATTGCGAATATATCACGACACCTCCAATTGGTAAGTGATATGTGGCTATAGTGGAGTAAAGCGGGACAGTGAATGGAGATGCTTATACGACTAAGCACACAAACTCACTCATTTCTCTGGAGCTGTAGAATCAGATCTTCTCCCGCAGTAATTTTGACCTCTGCCTCAGATGGATGCTGGGAAGGTAAATCAATCAGGTTAGAATAGAATTACCCAATAAATTCCATTATGCAAAAATGGTGATAGATAGGCTACATGATCATGTAAAAAAAAAAAAGTGGGGTCCAAAAACATGAGAGCATACTGAGAGAAGAAGAATATACTGTGTGTATATATAAAAACTAAATTCAAGCAAATGAAACTAAATACAGTGGGGAAAAAAAAGTATTTAGTCAGCCACCAATTTTGCAAATTCTCCCACTTAAAAAGATGAGAGAGGCCTGTAATTTTCAACATAGGTATACCTCAACTATGAGAGACAAAATGAGGGGAAAAAATCCAGAAAATCACATTGTAGGAGTTTTAAAGAATTAATCGGTAAATTCCTCGGTAAAATAAGTATTTGGTCAATTACAAAAATTCATCTCAATACTTTGTTATATACCTTTTGTTGGCAACGACAGAGGTCAAACGTTTTCTGTAAGACTTCACAAGGTTTTCACACACTGTTGCTGTATTTTGGCCCATTCCTCCATGCAGATCTCCTCTAGAGCCGTAATGTTTTGGGGCTGTCGCTGGGCAAAACGGATTTTCAACTCCCTCCAAAGATATTCTATGGGGTTGAGATCTGGAGACTGGATAGGCAACCAGGACCTTGAAATGCTTCTTACGAAGCCACTCTTTCGTTGCCCGGGCGGTGTGTTTGGGAGCATTGTCATGCTGAAAGACCCAGCCACGTTTCATCTTCAATGCCCTTGATGATGGAAGGAGGTTTTCACTCAAAAACTCACGATACACGGCCCCATTCATTCTTTCGTTTACACGGATCAGTCGTCCTCNCTACATGGCCCCATTCATTCTTTCGTTTACACGGATCAGTCGTCCTGGTCCCCTTTGCAGAAAAACAGCCCCAAAGCGTGATGTTTCCACCCCCATGCTTTACAGTAGGTATGGTGTTTTTTGGATGCAACTCAGCATTCTTTCTCCAAACACGACAAGTTGAGTTTTTTCCAAAATTCTATTTTGGTTCATCTGACCATATGACATTCTCCCAATCCTCTTTTGGATCATCCAAATGCTCTCTAGCAAATTTCAGACGGGTCTGGACATGTTCTGGCTTAAGCAGGGGGACACGTCTGTCACTGCAGGATTTGAGTACCTGGCGGCGCAGTGTTTTACTGATGGTAGCCTTTGTTATTTTGGTCCCAGGTCTCTGCAGGTCATTCACTAGTTTCCCCCCGTGTGGTTCTGGGATTTTTTTCTTGTGATCATTTTGACCCCACGGGGGGGGGGGGGGGGGGGGGGGGGGGGGGGGGGGTTAGATCTTGCGTGGATCCCCGGATCGAGGGAGATTATCAGTGGTCTTTTATGTCTTCCATTTTCTAATAATTGCTCCCAAGTTGATTTCCTTCACACCAAGCCTGCTTACCTATTGCAGAGTCAGTCTCCACCTGGTCAGGTCCTACAATGTGTTTCTGGTGTCCTTTGCGCTCTTTGGTCTTGTCCCATGGTGGATGTTTGGAGTGTGACTGTTTTGATTTTGGTTGGACAGGTCCTTTTTATACTGATAACAGTTCAAACAGATTTGCCTTAATAACAGGTAACCATGGAGACATAGGAGCCTCTTAAGAAGTACAGGTCTGTGAGAGCCCCTAAATCTTGCTTGTTTTGAGGTGACCAATCCTTATTTTAACCGAGGATTGCCAATTATTTAAAAATCATACAATGTGAGTTTCTGGATTTTTTTTCTCATTTTGTCTCTCATAGTTTATGTATACCTATGATGAAAATTACAGGCGTCTCTCATCTTTTTAAGTGGGAGAACAAGCACAATTGGTGGCTGACTAAATACTTTTTTTGCCCACTGGATAGCTGGCCAATCAGAGCATACCTCTCTTTTTTTTAGAACGATGAGCTTTGTAAAACTCGACGTGTTTCAGAAAGGCAGGGCATAGAAGAGAAACAATAATGTACAGTATGTTGAAAATGTGTTTTTTGAACCTTAAACCTCATAAACACATTTCATTACACAAAATAAAATATGTATTTCTGTTAGGACCACTATCGTCAAAATGATAGATTATTGGCATAAAGTTTGGTTTGGCGGTATGGATCTGTTCTGGGCAAGAACTCCCTGCGAATCCATGCAGCCTAGCATGGATGAGAACAGGGAGAGCAGCAATAACCCCCCCCCAACCACAAACTTAGGCCAGAACCGGCCCAAACCACAACCGATGCTTCTGACAGAAGCATGATCCTTCTTGTAACAAGAGACTGGGGCGCAGCAACTTACAGGAGAATGCAGCGAAGGGGTGCTCTTCTTTATAAGCAGCTGAGCAGCAAACCCCTTACCGGAGGAGAGTTGCAGTGAAGGGGTGCTCTTTATAAGCAGCTAAGAAGAGCAGTAAGCCCCTTTAATGCAATACCTGAAAACCCACTAGAATTGGGAGCCTAGTTTGCAGCAAACATAGCATACTGCAGCCATAGAAGCGAGCAATAAACGGACCAGAGATCACAGATTCTACCTGGCCTAAAAGCTTCAGCATCCATTTAAAAGTCTATAACAACAGCATATAATAACTCAAATCAACTCATCAGTTTCTAGGTTGGCCCGTCTCCCATTGACATTTGTGCTCGTGTGTTACGTGTCCTCAATCTGACAACCCACATGAGCGTAGACAAAATTCCTTATCGATACACTCGATAGCTTTATGCAACAATCATGTTGCTTGCTTAATCACAGCATGTTGCAGTAGTCAGGAACTTAAGGAAATAACATTCCCAATACTAGATGAGCCATAAGCAGCAAGCATATTTCAAGAACAATCGGATGGCCTAAACAACAGCTTAAACATTAGCTTCTTGCTGTTGCAAGTTTAACTAAGTACCAGCACTTGCAGTAACAACCAATAGCTTAAAGCAACAAGCAAGTCTAGCGACAAACATGATACTGAACACTAGATAAGCCCTAACAAGCAATCAAAATCCCAATACCCTAATAGCTTTAAAGCAAAGACTTTCTGAAATAGCATAGACTGAGGCAGCATGCCCTTTAAGAAGAGAAGCAGTGTAGGGGTGCTCTTCTTTAATAAGCAGCTTAGAAGAGCGGCATGCCCCTTTAATGCAGTACAGCATATGGTCAATACCCGAAGTTTTAGGCAACAGCATGTTGCCCTATCCAGATAATCCTTAGCATTAATAACACCTTTAGTAGCAAAATCTACATACTGCAAGTTAAGTATCAAGCACATTACCGATACACTGTTATAGCTTTAAGCAACAGCATATCACAGACTTAAACACAGCTTGATGGAAATAATCATACACATATGATGTGTTTAATGAACAGCATCCTCAATACTAGATGAGCCTTAAGCAGTAAGCCTGCTTCATATCAGACAGTCTTAATCAGATTTAAAAACAAGTCTCAGCTGTGGTAAGTTTAAACAGTAACGTTAATGTTACCAGTGTGTCAAAATACAACCAACAAGCCTAAAGCAACAGCGTGCCTAGCAAACCAACATGTTACTGAACAACTAGCCTGACTGAGACCTGGATTCGTCCAGAAGACTCAGCAACCCCAGCTGCTCTGTCTAACAATTTATCTTTCTCTCACACCCCTCGTCAGGTTGGGAGGGGTGGGGGCACTTGTCTGCTCATTTCTGACTATTGGAAATACTCAACCCACTCTCCCTTATGCAATTACAACTCATTTGAATCTCATGTGATCACTATAACAGCTCCCGTAAAACTCCAGGTTGTGGTAATTTACCGCCCTCCTGGGCAAATTCTATCCGCCTTCCTAGAAGAGATGGATGGGCTGCTGTCCTCATTCCCGGAAGATGGCAGTCCACTTTTAGTCTTTGGCGACTTCAACACTCATAACGGACAAGCCTTAGGTGCTACAACTGGTTCCATTCACTCCGTGCTAAATCATTTGATCTCAACGACTAACAACCAGACAAGGGGGGGGGCCCGAAAAAATGGAGAGGATCAGCACGCACAAATCAGGCAACCAACTTGATTTAATTTACACACGCAATTGTATTGCAGTCAACATTCTGGTAAAACCCCTACATATATATGATCATTTCTTCATTACATTTAAACTAAATTTTGCTACCTGTGTGCCACCAACCCCATACCGGTTACTTTTAGACGAAACCTACGCTCCCTTTCCCCCTCCCATCTTTCCTCCGTTGTATCCTCCTCTCTTCCCTCACCTACCCATTTCTCATCTCTGGATGTGAATGCAGCAACTGACACTTTTTGCTCTACTTTAACCTCTTGTCTAGACGTTATTTGTCCTCTCTCCTCCAGGCCAGCACGGGTTGCCCCTTCTAACTCCTGGTTATCCGATGTTCTTTGTGAACATCGGACCAAACTCAGGGCAGTTGAGAGAAAATGGTGCAAATCAAAAGATTTGTCAGACCTAAGTATGTATCAGTCTTTTCTTTCATCTTTCTCTGCTGAAGTCCAAATCTTCATACTTCCACAACAAGATCAACAGCGCTCCAGACACACGTAATCTCTTCAAAACTTTCCATTCTCTCCTCTGTCCCCCTCCACCACCTCCTACCACTTCTATAACAGCTGATGATTTTGCCACATTCTTCACAGACAAAACCAGAACAATCAGAAGTCAATTCTCAGCCCCACACACACAGGAACTCAAACCAACCACACCCACTGCTAAAACTCCCATCTTCTCCTTCTGTCCCTCACTGATACAGAAGTATCAAAACTTCTGCTCTCCAGCCATCCTACAACTTGCCCTCTAGACCCAATCCCCTCACACCGCCTCCAAGCAATCTCTCCTACACTTTTACCAACACTCACAGACATCATCAATACATCTCTCCTCACATGCACCTTCCCCACTGCATTCAAGCAGGTTTGGGTAACCCCACTGCTCATAAAATCTACATTAAACACTTCACTTATAGATAGTTACAGACCTGTCTCTCTCCTTCCATTCTTAGCGAAAACCCTCGAAAGAGTTGTTTCAACCAGATATCATTGTTTCTTTCACAGAACAACAATCTGGATCCTAACCAGTCAGGTTTCAGGAGTGTCCATTCAACTGAGACTGCGCTACTGTCAGTCACAGAAGCCTTGCGGATTGCAAAAGCTTATTCCAAATCATCAGTTCTTATTCTGATGGATCTATCTGTTGCTTTTGACACTGTCAATCATCAGAGCCTCCTGTCTGCCCTCTCTTCAATGGGCATCACAGGGATTCCACTTCGCTTGTTTGACCCTATCTCACTGGTATGTCTTTCAGGGTGTCTTGGGGAGGGGAGGTATCCAAATCACATCAACTTGTCACTGGGGTTCCTCCGGGATCAGTTCTTGGACCCCTCCTCTCCTCCAGATACACAACATCACTGGGTCCCATCATACAGGCACATTGCTTCTCCTACCATTGCTATGCTGATGAAGCACAGCTCTATCTTTCATTTCAACCAGATGATCCCACGGTAGCTGCACGGATCTCAGGCTGCCTGACATCTCGGCATGGATGAAAGAATATCACTTACAGCTCAACCTGGCAAAGATTGAGCTTCTTGTCTTCCCTGCCACTCTAACTCTACAGCATAATTTCACCATCATAATTTAGGTTCTTCTACAATTACCCCATCGACCTCGGTATCAGAAATCTTGGTTTAATTTTTGATGACCAGCTGACCTTCAAAGACTACACTGCAAAGACTGTTCGATCTTGCAGGTTTGCATTGCACACCATCAGAAAGATCAGGCCCTTTCTAACGGAGCATGCTGCACAATTTCTTGTCCAGGCCCTTGTCATCTCTAGCTGGACTACTGCAATGCTCTTCTGACTGGACTCCCATCAAGCACAATCAAACCTCTACACATGATTCAGAATGCAGCAGCACGACTGGTCTTTAACGAGCCCAAAAGAGCCCATGTTACCCCTCTCTTTATCTCCTTGCACTGGCTACCGTTTGCGGCTCGAATCAAGTTCAAGACATTGATCATTGCATATAGAACAGCCACAGGCTCATCACCCGCCTACTTCCACTCACTACTACGAATTTACCTCCCCTTCAGAAGTCTGAGATCCGCTAGTAAACGACGCCTCGTGGTACCATCACAGAGAGGTTCAAAATTACTTTCCAGAACATTCTCGTTCACTACTCCTGGCTGGTGGAACGATCTTCCCACCCCTATCCGGTATGCTGAATCCCTGACAATTTTCAATCGACAGCTGAAAACTCATCTCTTTCGAAGCTACTGGACTTCATCATAAATAAATAAAAAAGTATCTCTCTCTTTATTTATTCCTTCTCTTTCTAGCTTGTCCTTATTGAACAGTGTCTAAGAACTTGGTATTACAACCACTTCTTGTGTCTGTTTGCCTTAAGAAGAATCGCTTTATGTATCCCACAATTGTAAGCCGCTTTGGATAAAAGCATCTGCAAAAATGACTAAATGTAAATGTAAACTAACGAGCAATATGACAATAGGATATTTGCCAGCATAAGCGTTAGCAATGCAGAAGGAATAGAAACTTAGTCAAGGAAATGTTGCTTAATAATCTATTTATGGGGGAAGATCACTCCAGAGCTCGCAAGTGAGGACCCTGAGGAAACGACTGTAGTTACTGTATTTAAAAAAAAAAAAAAACGTTTTTATTTATTTATTTATTTTTTAAAGGCGTTGCTTGTACTTGCTTAGAATAATTGGACTATGTTTAAATCCCTTGTCCATTTGAGCGCTCAGTCGTAACCTTCCAAATCACCACCGAAGTGTTTTATTTTTTATTTTTTATAAATGAATATAGCTTGATCTCAGCCAGTTGATCATGTATTTAATCAACACGTCATATCACCCTGATTTCTCATGCTCATATGCTCACATTACTCGGCGTGAGCACATATTCAAGCAGATCAGAAATGATGCATCTCTAATAAGTATTGAGTGGCAGTCCAGCAGGGGAAGCACACACTGCAGAAATACTTCAAATGACGTTCATTGATATTACATTCTTATATGTATAGAAGCTATTAGGAGCGATAAACGCGTGCTTCTGACTGCACACTCACACAGCTAATGAAAACATTAACTTTAGAAATAAACAACCGTAACATTGAGATTATGCGAATACAGCGAATCACAGTTGAAACGCATACATGAGAATGCTTGTTTCATTTAAACTTGTTCTCATGGCCTTAACAATCGGCGTGTCCTAAGAGCGATTACATGCTCTAGACTATGTGTTGCTCCAGCTGTATGAACACAATGCGTAAATGCTGCTGCAAATATGCTTTTTTCAATTAGCAGACCAGGTAATATACACAGCGATATGGATAAAAACAGCATTCACTTATCTTAGAGGTGGATTTCAGATGTTCTGAAACACGCTGCAAAGACAGTTTTTTTGCTCCTGAGCAAGTGATAAAGCTGCTGAATAATACTGAATAGAGCTTATACAGGAATACCGCGATAGGTGTCGTATTCCTATAGATAGATGTGATCAGCTGAGAATCATCTGATGCAAGCTTGACTCACGTGACCTGCCAGAACTAACGCTAACGCTTAATTTTTAGCAACGTCATATGACCCCTTTTATGGAGACATATTATGCCCCTTTTTACAATATGTAATATAAGTCTCTGGTGTCCCCCAGAATGTGTCTGTGAAGTTTCAAAATACCCCACAGATCATTTATTATATCATTTTTAAAATGCCTATTTCGAGTGGAAGCAGAAACACATTGTTTTTCGTGCTGGTCTCTTTAAATGCAAATGAGCTGCTTTTTGGTTCTGATTATCATGTTTATCGTGCTGAAATCATGCGTTTTTTTAACCATATTAGTTTAAACCTCTAATATACAGTTTTCTGAGCGCATATATCCGAAGCACACGGACAGAAAGCGGCTGTCACAGCATGCGAGTACTAAACTAAGTTCTCATTCACACACGTTTATGTTAAAAACACATGAGTTACAAAAAACAGTTGGTTATGTCTGTGAAGGTAAATAGCTGGTAAATAAATTGCATGTTTATTTTAGATTTGTTTGGCAGCAGCAATATACAGTAAATAATCAATAAATCCACTGCTCTCATTGTCTCCTCGGAGGCTGGGACTGTAAATAGTGTTCTATGCTCGTCTGTGCAGACAATTACAGAAGAGTTAGCATGTTTTGCTCAAACTTTCAACATGGTATTAGAACTAGTACACCGTTGTCGCTTACGAAAACACAATAACAGTGCCGTGGGCGTAAACTTACAGAATAATGGGGCGGTAAGGGTATTATGAGGACCCTTGGGCCCATCACCAAGGGAGTGAAATCAGACTCGCTCGTTTTCTCAGATGCTTGCAGAAAAAGGCTTACAAAACCTTTTTGTTTCTGGGTTAATCTTTTTCACGTTTCTTTAGTTTGTAGATGCACCAGGGACCTGATTATAACACTTAAAACCTGAAAAAGTCAGATTTTCATGATATGTCAACTTTAAAGGGGTGCCACAGTTTATCTGTTGCTTATTAGAGTGAATAGCTTAAAGTGGTCCTCTACTTGCTAAAAAAAACATTTTTTTGTGTATTTGGTGTAATGAAATTTTTTATGTGGTTTAAGGTTCAAAAAACACTTTATTTTCCATATAATGTACATTATTTTTTCTCCTCTATGCCCCGCCTTTCTGAAGCTCGTCGATTTTTACAAAGTTAATCGATCTGAAAATCGCGGTGTGCCCTGATTGGCTAGCTATCTAGTACATTGTGATTGGCCGAATACCTCAACGTGTGATGGAAATGTTATGCCCCTTACCAGGTTCAAGAAACTTTCCTCCATAAAATGCACTGCACACACCTGAATATTTCCGCTACGATGTTATGCAAATCTTCCCACACAGTGACGTAGATATGTGGGGGCGTGTTTGAACGAGGCATTTTAGGAAGCTGTGGCTGAGCATTCACTTTTATGAAAAATATCTCTTTGGGTTTGAGACTTTAATCTTTGCGACTTTATGAATCTTCTGTATGCACGAACAGCTTTTAACACTCCAAAGACAAAGGAAAACATGAAATCGCATCATATGACCTCATTAAATATTTACTATTGCATGTATTTCCAGATTTTAAGAACGATGTTGTAGTAATTCTGATTCTCTTACTTGCTTTGTCGTCAGTTTTTAAGCCAGAGGAGCTGAGGCAGGCCCTGATGCCCACACTGGAGTCTCTTTACCGCCAGGACCCTGAGTCTCTGCCCTTCCGCCAGCCTGTGGACCCTTCACTACTGGGAATACCAGTACGTCTGCTGTCTGGTCACAACCACCTTAATACAGTGCTGTTTTTGGCCTAACATAACCATACTATTAAAGTCCCCATTAAATCAAATTTAAAGTATCAATATGTTAGTCTTAAGGTTATCTATAAGGCAGTGTGCTCCAAAACAGTGACAAAATTTGCATTTAGAAGATATAAGCATTCAAAGCTTGCAGTTCGTCACTTCCGCCAAAACGGCTCAACAATTTTTTTGACGTCACATCGTACTTCAGCTTCTCATCAAACTTTGTCCAATCAAATGCTCTCTAGAATCCGAAGCGCCCGCCCCCTACACTATAAAATAGACGCTGAAGTCTACGGGTGAAATCGGTCACTTGTCCACAGAATTAGTATTTTCTGTACAGTGAATGGCACGTAGTGCACTATATAGGGGACAGGGAACGATTCAAACAGTGTAAATATGCTTTCCACTGAGGAAAAAAAGAAGTCTGGTTACGTGCCGTCTCACGCTAACCACCGCACCGCGCACACACTCTGCTCCGGTCCAGAGACACGATAGCACATGCGCGAGTCGGCGCAGACCACAAAATGTATCGGAGCTATTTGAATTCTACACAGAATGCTATATCTTATAGCAATATGGATGAGATTGTGGCTGGCATATCCTGTCAAATGCGGCTTTACGGAGCTCAATGGCTCTAGCCCAAGCTATGATATAAACAAACGCTATTGGCTATTTTAAAAAGGGGCGGGGCTGCTTTATATGTCCCGCCCTGTCTTCCTGTTTCAGTTAAAATAACGTCAACACATAGAGTAACGCTGCGTGTTTCTAAGCATTTCAGGGGACCTTTAAAGGATAATTTGCTGTTTTTTTTTCCCAAGCAGTTTTGCATTGTTAATAATACATGTAAATGAACAAGGTGTACTCTTTCTCTGTTACGTACACCCAGACATCCCCTTTTATCAGCAAAAATCAGGCTCCAGCAGACTACTGACACCTTCAAGGCTTTTGTTATAACTACAGATTGAACTTCTGAATTTTTGTTTTCTAGCCACGACCAATCAGATCAACAGAGGGGCGGCGGCAAAGTCAGTTTTGATCAAATAAGAGAATGCCACAGCCCCTTTTCTCTGTTTTCTCTAATCATGTAGCACCGATTTCAAAATGTGCATTTTTTTTTTTTTATAGCAAAGCTGAATTTTCTTTCAAAATTTTTACTGACCATAAACGTTTAAATGTGTATAATTGGAAATGTGCATTATTGGGAGGAATCCGTTGTGGGATTTCAAATGCATTCTAAATGCTGAAAATGAATGTATTAAGTTAGTTCTCTCACATGTAGATGGATATTTCTACTTGACTAATATTCAACATTGTCACTTGTGATGAATTGCAGGACTATTTTGACATAGTGAATAATCCCATGGACTTGTCTACTATCAAACGGAAGCTCGACACGGGCCAGTACCAAGAACCATGGCAGTATGTGGATGACATCTGGCTCATGTTCAACAACGCCTGGCTGTACAATCGCAAGACGTCACGCGTCTACAAGTACTGCTCCAAGCTGGCGGAGGTGTTTGAGCAGGAGATCGACCTGGTCATGCAGAGCCTTGGCTACTGTTGTGGGAGGAAGGTAAAATGGAAAGTGCAGGAGTGTTTGCACACATTAAATTGTACCTCTGAGGTGGTTCCTGTTTTATAAATCAGTGTTTTTCTCTGTTTGTAGACAGATTCAATAAGAGTTTGATGCCGTAATGAGCGTTATAGTATAGGCGTTGAGTTAACCAAATTCGTTTTCTTGTCCGCAGAGTTAGTCATAACATGGGGTTTTGTGTCATAGCACAGATTCAAGAATATATTTATCTGAAAGATGCATGGAACTGATCTGTATTTACAAACATTTAAACAGACATTTGTCATGTTTTGTGTTTTCGCCAACATGACGCTGGCTAATATTTTTTTTTGTTCTCCCTCACAGTTTGAGTTTTCTCCCCAAACTCTGTGCTGCTATGGGAAGCAGCTATGCACTATACCACGAGATGCTGCTTACTTTAGTTATCAGAACAGGTAAGGAGTTTAAAACTGAGGCCAATATCAACGGACACACAAGCATACATACAGTGGGGCAAAAAAGTATTTAGTCAGCCACCAATTGTGCAAGTTCTCCCACTTAAAAAGATTTGAGAGGCCTGTAATTTTCATCATAGGTATACCTCAACTATGAGAGACAAAATGAGTAAAAAAAATCCAGAAAATCACATTGTAGGATTTTTAAAGAATTAATTGGTAAACTCCTCGGTAAAATAAGTATTTGGTCACCTACAAATAAGCAAGATTTCTGGCTCTCACAGACCTGTAACTTCTTCTTTAAGAGGCTCCTCTGTCCTCCACTGGTTACCTGTATTAATGGCATCTGTTTGAACTTGTTATCAGTATAAAAGACACCTGTCCACAACCTCAAACAGTCACACTCCAAACTCCACCATGGCCAAGACCAAAGAGCTGTCAAAGGACACCAGAAACAAAATTGTAGACCTGCACCAGGCTGGGAAGACTGAATCTGCAATAGGTTAGCAGCTTGGTGTGAAGAAATCAACTGTGGGAGCAATTATTAGAAAATGGAAGACATACAAACCACTGATAATCTCCCTCGATCTGGGGCTCAACACTCAATAATCTCACCCCGGAACCAAAAGGTAATCACAATGATCACAAGAACTGTGGAGCACAAAATCCCAGACCACACGGGGGGACCTAGTGAATGACCTGCAGAGAGCTGGGACCAAGTAACAAAGGCTACCATCAGTAACACACTGCGCCGCCAGGGACTCCAATCCTGCAGTGGCCAGACGTGTGCCCCTGCTTAAGCCAGTACATGTCCAGGCCCGTCTGAAGTTTGCTAGAGAGCATTTGGATGATCCAGAAGAGGATTGGGAGAATGTCATATGGTCAGATGAAACCAAAATAGAACTTTTTGGTAAAAACTTGTCGTGTTTGGAGGAGAAAGAATGCTGAGTTGCATCCAAAGAACACCATACCTACTGTGAAGCATGGGGGTGGAAACATCATGCTTTGGGGCTGTTTTTCTGCAAAGGGGCCAGGACGACTGATCCGTGTAAACGAAAGATGAATGGGGCCATGTATCGTGAGATTTAGATTTTTGATTTTCCATCAGCAAGGGCATTGAAGATGTGGCTGGGTCTTTCAGCATGACAGTGATTCCAAACACACCGCCCGGGCAATGAAGTATTGGCTTCGTAAGAAGCATTTCAAGGTCCTGGAGTGGCCTAGCCAGTCTCCAGATCTCAACCCCATAGAAAATCTTTGGAGGGAGTTGAAAATCCGTGTTGCCCAGCGACAGCCCCAAAACATTACTGCTCTAGAGGAGATCTGCATGGAGGAATGGGCCAAAATACCAGCAACATTGTGTGTGAAAACCTTGTGAAGACTTAGAGAAAACGTTTGACCTCTGTTATTGCCAACAAAGGGTATATAACAAAATATTGTGATGTTTTTTTTTTTTTATTGACCAAATACTTATTTTCCACATAATTTGCAAATAAATTCTTTAAAATCCTACAATGTGATTTTCTGTATTTTTTTTCTCATTTTGTCTCTCATAGTTGAGGTATACCTATGATGAAAATTACAGGCCTCTCTCATCTTTTTAAGTGGGAGAACTTTGCACAGTTGGTGGCTGACTAAATACTTTTTTCACCCACTGTATATATCGGAATGACCCCGGTTATGAGTATTATTACATATCATGTAAACAGTTTAAACAGCTTTTTTTCCATGTACCTGGTCCATAAATTGAACACAATTGCACCACGCTTATAAGCGTGTTTCTTATCCCACCTTTTCCACAATCAGTCCCCTTGTAAACCCTGTGTATAAAAGAACTGGCATTTTAAAGTGTGCTCCTTTTCCTGCTTACTACCGGTGCCTCTCAATAAATTGATTTGTGAAAAGGTTTCATTTATTTCAGTAATTCACTCAGTGGTGAAACTCGTGTATGAAATAATTCATTGTCACACAGACTGAAGTAGTTTAAGTCTTTGGTTCGTTTAATTGTGATGATTTTGGCTCACATTTAACAAAAACCCACCACACTATCTCAACAAATTAGAATACTTCAGAAGACCAATAAAAAAAATTTTTAGTGAATTGTTGGCGTTCTGGAAAGTATGTTCGTTTACTGTACATGTACTCGATACTTGGGGCTCCTTTTGCTTTAATTGCTGCCTCAGTTTGGCGTGGCATGGAGGTGATCAGTTTGTGGCACTGCTGAGGTGGTATGGAAGCCCAGGTTTCTTTGACAGTGGCCTTCAGCTCATCTGCATTTTTTGGTCTCTTGTTTCTCATTTTCCTCTTGACAATACCCCTAGATTCTCTATGGGGTTCCTGTCGGGTGATTTTGCTGGCCAGTCAAGGCACCCTGACACCCTGGTCATTTACCACGTTTGGTGCTTTTGGCATGTGGGGAGGTGCCAAATCCTTCTGGAAATGAAATCACATCTCAAAAAGCTGGTCACAGAAGTAGCATGAAGTGCCTCCAAAATGTAATTGGTAAACGGGGGCAGTGACGTTGTTTTCAAAAAACCCAATGGAACAAGACCATCAGATGACATTTGCTCCCCAAATCATCACAGACGTGGAAACTTAACACTGGACTTCAGCAACTTGGGCTATGAGCTTCTCACCCGTCCTCCAGACTCTATGACCTTGGTTTTCCAAATGAAATACAAAACTTGCTCTCATCTGAAAAGAGAACTTTGAACCACTGGCACTCAGTCCAGTTCTTCTCCTTAGCCCAGGTAAGACACCTCTGACGTTGTATGTGGTTCAGGAGTGGCTTAACAAGAGTAATATGACAACTGTAGCCAAATTCCTGACACGTCTGTGTGTGGTGGCTCTTGATGCCTTGACCCCAGCCTCAGTCCATTCCTTGTGAAGTCCACTCAAATTCTTGAATCGATTTTGCTTGACAATCCTCATAAGGCTGCGGTTCTCTTGGTTGGTTGTGCATCTTTTTCTTCCACACTTTTCTCCTTCCACTCAACTTTCTGTTAACATGCTTGGATACAGCACTTTGTGAACAGCCAGCTTCTTTGGCAATAAATGTTTGTGGCTTACCCTTCTTGTGAAGGGTGTCAATTATTGTCTTCTGGACAACTGTCTGTTCAGCAGTCTTCCCCATGATTGTGTAGCCTAGTGAACCAAACTGAGAGACCATTTTGAAGGCTCAGGAAACCTTTGCAGCTGTTTTGAGTTGATTAGCTGATTGGCATGTCACCATATTCTAATTTGTTGAGATAGTGAATTGGTGGGTTTTTTGTGAAATGTGAGCCAAAAATCACCACAATTAAAATAACTAAAGACTTAAACTACTTCAGTCTCTGAGCATATAATTTATTTAATTCACGAGTTTCACAATTTGAGTTGAATTACTGAAATAAATGAACTTTTCCACGACATTCTAATTTATTGAGATGCACCTGTATAATTAAGACAATTTTTTTTAAGATCATGTATTATTTATGTTCTTATTCATTTAAATCTCGTGACATCCACTTAAAATTTTAGTCCGTTTCTTGAAACAAAAATAGTCATAATTTTTACAAGGCCATTTTTCACCATCTCTGTGACCCTTTAAATCAAATGGCCTGTTTGTGCCTGTATAACTAATTTTGGTTGATCATATGTTAATGTTTTCATAGTACATAGATATATTGTAAATAAAAGAGGTATATTTCTCATTGTATGACCCATTTAATGTCTTGTCATGATTATCAGTGATTTAATTTCAGTAATTGCTTGTAAACCTATACAAAATGTATGAAGATTAAGCCAGTGTCATGAAAGGAGCAATTCTTATTTTTTTAAAGAGACACCTTTAAAATGCCTGTTTGCTTGACTTTGTGGCTGCAGTCTTTTTGTTCATGTTTAATGTGCTCATGTGTCCATAAGTCTCAACAACACCCTTCGCAATTGTATCTGCTCCTGTTTTGCTATAATGGGTTTTCCTCATTATACATGTAAATGCTAATCTGTGCTTTGCTTTGGCTTTCTGCTTGTCTCTGTTGTCTCCCTCCTTATTCCTCCATTTCTGTCCTGTCTAATGATTTTCTTTGTCAACCCTTTTCTTTTCCCCTGTACTTTGATGTTTGTCGTGTCTGCTATCGCCTGCTTTCATCTGACCAATCATCTGCACCTAAACCCCTCCCTGCTCAAAAACCCCTGCTCCAAAATCCTGCATGATGACTGGCTCCTCTGGCGACGATCCTGTCCTGCGCTCGCCCTTTGGCCTGTCTGCCCTGCCCTGCCTTGTCCTGCACTGATTGGTGGCTACCTCCTCGTTGCCTCTCTGTGATTGGCTGTGTGTTGGCGCATGGTGTAGTTCACCAAAATATGGGCTTCTTGCTGACAGGTATCACTTCTGTGAAAAGTGTTTCAATGAGATCCAGGGTGAGAGTGTGTCCTTGGGAGATGACCCATCCCAACCTCAAACGTAAGTGATTTCTTTCACACTATTTTTAATCAGTGTTTTATTATAGTGTGATCTTTTTTTTTTCTCCGTCAAAACAAGTTTGTCAGTTCTTTCTAGTGTCTGCAGTATTTTTATAAGTTTTAATAAGACTTATGCCACAGAAGTTTGTGTGATAATGTCACATTCCTAGAGTTAAAACCGTTTACAGATGTAGTACATTTTCTATCGTGTTCTGTCAGACTGACAGATATTTACAGGTTTTGGAGTAATTTATTATCTGCATTCAACTACACAAGTAATAAGGACAAGCATTTACACCACTGACCTCAGAATGTGGTTTTAGTGATCCACACACACAAATCAAGTGTAAATGCACCCAGAACTCATTATGCAGTCAAGTGTAATCCGTTTTCTGAACACAGAAAATGCGTAGTAATTGCCATGTAAAGGGCCTAAGAGTTAATGTAACAAAATAAAACTTGAGATTTTGAAGCAGACGATAAATGCATCTTTGATACTGCAGAATCCTTTTCTTGTTTTAATAATTTTACAATTTGCATGTATTTCCAGATCGATCAACAAGGATCAGTTTGAAAAGAAGAAAAATGACACGCTCGACCCTGAGCTGTAAGTTCATATAACCTTGATTCCAGTTTTGTTTGCTCATCAAAATTCTCAGGATTAACACTTTTTTCCCCCCCTCATTTTCTCTGTAGATTTGTGGAATGTATGGATTGTGGTCGTAAGATGCATCAGATCTGTGTTTTGCACAATGACACTATATGGCCATCAGGGTGAGTTTGCTGCAAAGAAATTGATTACAACTGTCAACTGAGAGTGCTCTTTGAATGGTGTTTCTAACCCCAACATTACCTTTTTCCCTCTTTTAGCTTTGTGTGTGATGGCTGTTTGAAGAAGTCCAACAAGAACCGTAAAGAAAATAAATATGCTGCTAAAAGTATGTAATTCCATTTTCAATGTTTTCTTCTCACTAATAGTCCAATTAATAAAGACATTTAAACCATATTTGTTTTTTTTCCTTTTTGTTCAGGGCTTCCACAGACCAAACTAGGCATCTACTTGGAAACGCGGGTTAATGACTTTCTGAAGCGACATAATCACCCAGAATCTGGTGAAGTCACTATTCGTGTTGTTCATGTCTCAGACAAAGTGGTGGAAGTCAAACCAGGCATGAAGTCTAGGTGAGATAGATTACGACCAGACACTCACGTTTAATATAACACATTTATTTGTTGGATGTTTCAAGAATGGTTCCTTCAAAACAGTCTGTCATTTATATTCTTGCTGTGAAGCCACGTTTGTTTATAATGTAAAGCTATAAATCGAGGTGGGCCTATAAATTATAATAATAACTGTCATCATTGCTTGTTTGTCTGCTTGGATTTTAATGACATCCTTTCTTTTTTACAGGTTTGTGGATAGTGGAGAGATGGCAGAGTCTTTCCCATACCGAACGAAAGCTTTATTTGCATTTGAGGAGGTTGATGGTGTTGATGTCTGTTTTTTTGGGATGCACGTGCAAGAGTATGGCTCAGATTGTCCACCCCCTAATCAAAGGTCAGGCATATGTAACTGCTTTTTATTATTTGATGGGTCTGTTTTTGTTTCTTGCTAAAGTCCCCCCCTCCATCCTTTAGACGGGTTTATGTATCCTATCTGGACAGTGTCCACTTCTTTCAGCCACACAGTCTGAGAACAAGTGTGTACCATGAGATTCTTATAGGATATCTGGACTATGTCAAAAAACAAGGGTAAGATGATACTCCCCTATCCTACTGTCAGCCACTAACTCACGCTCACATGCTTTTTTGCCTTGTGAAATTCTTAGTTAAACCTTTTGTAAACCTTTTTAGGTTTACCACAGGACACATCTGGGCCTGCCCTCCTAGTGAAGGAGATGATTACATCTTCCACTGTCACCCTCCAGACCAGAAGATACCCAAGCCGAAGCGGCTGCAGGAGTGGTATAGGAAGATGCTGGATAAAGCTGTAGCAGAGCGCATTGTCCATGACTACAAGGTACAATTTGGACACTGTTATTGTAAAAATGTTTCATTATAAATAATTTCACTTTATCAGCTTTTAATGTGTGAACAAAATGTGCTGAAGTATTGAGTTTATTGAATTATTATTATTATTATTATTATTATTATTATTATATTTTTTTTACAGGACATCTTCAAACAGGCAACAGAGGATCGTCTCACCAGCGCCAAAGAACTGCCCTATTTTGAGGGGGATTTCTGGCCCAATGTGCTTGAAGAGAGTATCAAAGAACTAGAGCAAGAAGAGGAGGAAAGGAAGAGGGAGGAGAACAGCACATCCAATGAGAGTGTTGATGTTAGTCTTTAAGCTCTCGCTTATCTCGTGTTTTGTTCCCTTGTTAAAGTGCTTTTTTACACAACTTTGAACATTTCTCACCGTTTCTCCAGACAACAAAAGGTGACAGCAAAAATGCCAAGAAAAAGAACAACAAGAAGACGAGCAAGAACAAGAGCAATTTAAGCCGAGCCAACAAAAAGAAGCCGGGGATGCCAAATGTGTCCAATGACCTTTCACAGAAACTCTATGCCACAATGGAAAAGCACAAAGAGGTATGAAGAGGACTAAAGCCTCATTTCAATGTGTGTACTAAGATTGTAGCAAGAAACATTGTCAAACTTTTAGTTTTTGTCAAGTTTGGTGGCATCCTGGTCAATATTTTTTATGTTAATATATGCATTGGCATAATGATTTTTTTTTATCTCAACATTTTTCTTCCTTGTAAGGTGTTCTTTGTTATCCGACTGATTGCGGCACCCAATTCCAATTCTCTCCTGCCCATTGTTGACCTGGATCCTTTGATGGCATGTGATTTGATGGATGGTCGTGATGCCTTCTTAACACTTGCACGGGATAAGCACCTGGAGTTTTCTTCAATGCGGCGCTCCAAATGGAGCACCATGTGCATGCTGGTGGAACTGCACAATCAGAGCCAGGACCGCTTTGTCTATACCTGCAATGAGTGCAGGCACCATGTTGAAACTCGCTTCCATTGCACTGTTTGTGAGGTGAGGACTATAGAATGGGAGGGGTGGGAAGATTGCATAAGATCATTATTATTTTTACGAGTTTTATGTGTAAAGCTGATATGCCGTTTTTCTCAGGACAGACACAAATTGAGACCCTTTTTGCTGTGTCCTCTATTATTCAAAATTTGTGCCAGGAATAACAGGATGTCTGCTCACCCTAGTTATAGAAATAATCAGTTGTACTTAATGCTGGTAATTAATGTCCATTCATCCAGTACACTATTTAATGATTCTAACCTCTCCTTCACAGGACTATGATCTCTGCATCACTTGCTACAATACAAAAGGTCACAAGCACAAGATGGAAAAACTGGGCTTGGGGTTGGATGATGAAAGCAACAACCAGGCTCCTTCCTCAACACAGAATCCTGGAGACTCACGGCGTCTCAGTATTCAGAGGTGCATCCAGTCTCTGGTGCATGCCTGCCAGTGTCGCAATGCCAACTGCTCACTTTCATCTTGCCAGAAAATGAAACGTGTAATTCAACATACCAAAGGCTGCAAACGTAAAACCAATGGTGGTTGTCCTATCTGCAAGCAGCTCATCGCACTCTGTTGTTACCATGCAAAACACTGCCAAGAGAACAAGTGCCCTGTGCCATTCTGCCTCAACATCAAGCAGAAACTGAAGCAACAACAGCTCCAGCACAGGCTACAGCAGGCCCAGATGGTGCGTAGAAGAATGGCCAGCATGCAAAGGACAGGCCAGCAGATTTCGGGAGGCAATGGTGGGCTGCCATCTCCTGGAAACAGTAGTACTACTGGTCCAAGCACACCAACACCAAGCACTCAGCCACCTACCCCACAGACGCCCACTCAGCAATGCCAGACTCCAGTGACTCAACCTGGCGTTGGATGTGTTCCATCACAACAGCAACAGCAGTTGGCAGGGATAGCCCATCAATACCAGCAAATGACTGGAAGTGGTGGGATGATGAATTCCTTGCAGCAGCCCATGATCCCACAGCAGCAGCAACAGCTGACATCAGTTCAGCATCTTCAGCATGCCAACAACCTTCCTCCATATGTGCAAAGACCTCCAGGCTCCTCTCCACTTTCTCAATCAATGGGAAAGCCAGGCATGGTGCCAGGCAGCTTCCCTCAACAGCAACAGTCGAACTTGGGGCAGCCTGTGATGCATCAGCTACCTGGCCCCCCACCTGCTGCTGTAGAAATTGCCTTGAAGATTCAACGAGTCGCAGAGACTCAACGGCAAATGGCTCAGCAAAAGATCCTGCAAAGAAACCAGGCCCCTGGAATGATGCCTCCACATGGTCTTCATCAGGGTCCCCAAACTCAAAGCCAGATAGTCATGAACCTTCCTGGAGCTGCAATGGTTGGGCCTCAGGGAATGCCACCCCAGACACAAGCAGCAGTGGCCCGAACTCACATGGATCAGCAGCAGGGAATGATTACAGCAGGCATGCAGCAGCAGCAGACAGGACCTCAGGCTCAGCTCCCTCAAGTCCAGTTACAGCAGGGCCAGCAAGGAGCACCCCAACTTCAGGTGCCTCCACAGCAGCAGTGGACTGGTCCTGGCATGCCTCCTCAGCAGAGACCTGGGGTAATGAACCAAATGGGTCTGCAAAGAATGGTTGCACCTCAACAACAACAACAGCAGCAGACAGTTGGTCAACAGCAGCAGCAAGGGCATTCTGGTGTAATGGGAATGATAAGTGGCCAAGGAGGGGCTGCACCTGCAGGTGGTGGCCCTGGAAATCACTCTCAGGCTGCCATACAGGACCTCCTAAGAACCTTAAGGTTACCCAGCTCTCCCCATCAACAACAGCAAGTCCTGAATATACTACGTTCAAACCCTCAGCTCATGGCAACCTTTATCAGGCAACGCGTTCCTAGGTACCTTGGTCGAGGCGGGCCTGGAGCAGGAGGTGGGGGTGTAACAGGAGGACCTGGTGGAGGTCCAGGAATCATTGATGGCCAGCAAATGAATGTAAATCCTGGGACAGCTCAAGGAGGTATGCATATGGCACAAGGAACTAGCATGAATCAGCTTCAGCAGCACCAGCTTCAGCAGCACCAACTTCAGCAGCGGTCTATGATGGGTGGGAATTTGCAGCAACAACAGCAAATGGCAGTATTACAACAGCAGCAGCAGCAGCAACAACAGCAGCAGCAAGGTGTTATGCCCAATCAGGGTGCCAACATATCTAACATCTCCCCCCAGTTCAGAGAAATAATGAGGCGGCATTTGCAGCAGCAGCAGCAACATATGGAAAATAATGCTCAGTTCCAACATCCTCAACCACCCCATCAGCAGGGTTATCTTGGCCAATCTGCAATCCCCCCACAGCAGCCTGGCCAACCTCAGCCTGGCGGTCTCCAGCAGCAACAGGGAGGTACCCAGCCTGGGACCCAACAAAACTATTCTGGGTCTGTGTCCCATCAGCAGGTTGCAGCAGCTCTGCAACAAAGGTTGCAGCTTCACCAACTTCAGATGCAGCAGCAGCAACAACAACAACAGCAAAGTGCTATGGCAGGACTCCAAGGTGCTGATGTAGGTCCTGGAGGCGGTGGTCCCCTCCAGCAGCAACAGATGCATTCGGCTCCGATTGTTTCACAGCCTCAAGCCATGCTTCAGCAAGCTTTGCAGCAACGGCGCCTCCAGCAACAACAGTCACGTTTAGGAGGAGGATCTCCTGCTCAACACAATCCCATGAGCCCCCAGCAGCAGATGTCTCAATCTCCCCATTTGCAGGGCCAGCAGTTGCCTAATTCTCTAAGCAACCAAGTCCGCTCACCACAGCCGTCGCCTCGGCCCCAGTCCCAGCCACCAAACTCTAGTCCATCTCCTCGCTTGCAGCCCCAGCCTTCACCCCATCGCATCTCGCCCCAAACCCAGACGGGATCCCCTCACCCAGGTCATCTTTCTCAGCATCACGGTGGCATGGTTGCTCCTCCACCTTCACAACAACAACCGCAGGCATCCCAACAGCAGCAACAGGCTAATGCGATGGACCAGGGCCCATTTGGAGGAGACCAGAGTGCCATGCTTTCACAGCTAGGTGGGATGGGAGCCTTGCATGGGCAAGGGACAAATGACATGCTGACAAATAACCAAGATATGAATCACTCGTTAGATTTGATGTAATGTTGCAGTGTTCAAAGAACTGTCCTGATTGCCAGAGTTTGGTAGCAAATCTAGGATTTACAAAGACTGTCATCGATAGTATTATTATTACTATTATTATTTAATATTTTTCTTATGTAATTGAAAAGAACTGAACTTCCTATGGGAGATACTACATGTGCAAGTCAACAAATTAAGTTAAATGAATGGTAAATTATTGCTGTTAATATATAAATATATTTTTTGCCAATTGAGTTCAAAGGGTTTTGGGTTAAGAGATGGAAAATATTTCCTCTTGGTATATGACCAGAAATATTTTTGGGGTTAAGAAGTCTGTCTTTTTTATAGATATTTAAAAAAAATTTAAAAGTGGCATAAAATTAAAAAGCAAAATGCGTAAACAAAATGGACTATTTTGTTTTTTTTTCCCTCAAAACAGTCAAGAATGTCATCAGTTTTGGAGAGTATTCGATTTATTTTCTCCAATGTAATGATTATGAAAATGATGGCATTGGTAATTATTTATTACTCTACACTTTTGGTTTGCTAATAGATATTTTCCTGTTCTTCTGTTTTGGACAATGTATGGCATATACTAATTGAACCTACAATTTTTGAAGAGTATATTTTTGTTATTGATAGAACCTGACTATAAAAGGATGAATTTATATTCTTCTACTTCCCCCTTACTAGTGTGTGTTTTTTGATGGCTTGTTGCATGGGAAATATTTGTCCTGTGCATGTCACAGTTTTCCCACCCTCATACACCCCTGTCCCATGAATGTTTTCATTATGCCCTTCTCAGTAATGGAACCTGATGACACTACAGGTGTGTTTAGGACAGTGCAGGGAAATTTACTGAGACTAAATGTTGATGGGGGATTATGGATTTTGCAAATAATCACCCTGGAACTACCCTCTTTCATCTCTGACTACCAAGTCCTTCTCTTTCCTCACACATCTCCCCAGCAAGGAATTGTTGACACGCATCTCTAGTGTTCTGAACTTTGGGATTTAAGTGGTCTCCTTAATGTATATACAAAAACTGAAAATAAATTACTGAAAAGGAATTGTCTTTGTACAAAAAAAAAAAAAATATATATATAATATATATTGGGTGTGTGTTGTGAATGGAGATAATGACAGATGGTTTCTTTGATTTAAGATCCTTTGAGTTGAACTATGGGCAGCTTAGACATGACCTGAGAGATTTTTATACATAAATGGAGTGAGTCAGACAAGCACCAATGCGCCTTTGTATGTGTAATTCATTACAAGGATTTCATTCGTGTAATAAACCAACGCTGACTGTCATTATCTCCATCCTGTGCACAAATACAGTAGGAAAGACAGTTTTAGATCAAAAGTGGATGGTCTTTTTGATTATATGACAATAACCTATAAATTAATTGTTTTGCTTGGTTAAAGGGTGATGAATACAAAACAGAGGCAATATGGCTAACTTATTTTAATAAATAATAACAATATTTGTTTTATATATATATAGATATTTTAATTTATTTTTGCGAAAAAAAACATGAAGCTGATTCAAGAGTTGATATTGAATTACACTTTTTCAAAGATGAATTGATGCAACATGACACTGCTGTCATACCATATACGTCCCGCTTTGGGAATAATGAGTAATATCATGGCATTTTAAGGAAATGTCTTATGGGTGCATATAGAGGTATATAGATTATGATTCACTGTACAAACCATGGCAATTTGCTTTGAACTGTAAATTACTTTTTTTTTTTTTTTTTAAACGGACTGGACAACCACATAACAGTTTCCTGTTCCTAGTAGTTTTGACCACTTTTCTCTTGCTAACACTTTGGTGCTTGCTGAGAGGAGCAACAACTTGCTCTGAGTTCAGTCGTTTTACTGTTTGTTTGGTTGGTTGTCTGTTCTTTTTTTTTTTGCAAGTTAAGTTATGGTGGTCAGATTTTTTGCCAATTATTTAATTGTACATTAAAATATGTTTGTACCATTCAAAAATATTTGGCTTCTGGTGTGGTGTAATTCTTACATTGTAGATGTGGAGCTGGAACAATGTCAACCTAAGGTGGTTTGAGACAAAGTTAATCCACACATTGCTGATTAAATATAAAAAAATTTATGGATAATGATACAGTTACACCAAGGTTTTATTTATGGCATCATAATACCAAGTTTTCTATTTTAAAGTGCAAATACTTTTAATAGCAAAAGCAACCACAGACATTTGGCACAGACATAGTCTATCAAATATATACAGGTCACATGATGTCAGATATTAAACAGTTGAGCCCCCAGAGATGGACATTCCTAGAGGCTAAATATACATTTGCCTCAATATAGAAATCATCAATATTTTATTTTGGTCTTCAGGTCTCAGTTTTCATCTTGGACTAAAATAACACCAAATATAAACAGTAGTCAAGTTAAATCTAACATGGTAGACTACTGTGCAAGATGGTGCATACTTGTCAGGACAAAAGAATTGCACAAACACTGCAAATAGATATTAGCAAGCAAGTGTTGGGAAAAAAAATAAAATGCAACTTTATTTCATACACATAATTACGCTCAAAGTTAGAGCATAATTGTGCGATGATGAGGAGTGCAGTTTTTTTCCCCACACCATAATATTTTGTTTATGAAGTGTCAAGGACGGCACACAACGCTGTATTTTGTATTTAACATATTTTAAGTATCAGGAGGCCACTAATTCTAATTTACTACATGAGGTGGTGTGCAATTTAATTGAAGTCAAATATAGTCAAATAGTATACAGTATACAGTATATATATATATATCTATATATATATACATACACCCACGTAATGTGAATATGTATGTGACAACTTTGCTTTTAGGAATACTTAATTGTGCGACTTACTCTGAACTACCATTATGTATTTCATGCAAATACATGACTAGACCAAATGAAGTTTATCCCATTTAGTTAAATCTGTAAACTTCACTGCAATCCAGTATCAGGGAACTGGCTTGATTTGTTTCATGGTCAATACAAGTTCACAATTTCATCATACTATCAGTACTGTCATTAAATGGACTGTTACTTTGATTGATTGTAATCGCGGAAACATTTTGGAAAGTTTGAACTCATTTAGAACTAATAGTGCAAATAAATGTAGTCTGAAATACTGGCGGAGGTTGTGCAAGCACATAATCAACAATGCAAAACAAGGGATGTACCAATTCTCGTTCTGACCCCCCTCAGTCTCTGTAATGTTAGATCTCCATCTCCCAGCTCCTGAAGAAGCCCCTTGCTACCAAGGCCTCTCTAAAAGTCACAGTCAGTGAGTTGATGGTGATATCTGTCACAATGACCTCCTCTGGGCCCATAACTGGACTCCAGTCTTCAGGTAAAGGAGATATAGTCATTGCCGCTGATTCAGTGGTTGGACTCCAGCGTCCTCTCCTGACATGCTCTGAGACACAGAGTACATTTTGTACATATTTTGACCTTCATCATGTTATATAAATGTTAAAGAATCATATAAACAATTATTGTATAGGGTACTGTTTTAGATGCTTTTAGACACGAGTTGTTTTAAGAACACGCTTAATTTAATAATACTGTAGTTGTGTCCCACATTACTATTTGTATTAATAAGGGCAAATAATAATGCAAAAGTAGCCTACACAAAATTAGGACACACCAAGTTAAATGTCATTTTTAACAAATCTCTAAATGAATATCCATTTTTAATTTAATGTAAAATAATTAAATATTTGACATTATATATACTATATATATATAATCTATATATATATAGATATATATATATATATATAAATAAAATATATTGAATATTATTTTTGAAAGAGTGTCTCTTAATGCTCACCAAGACTGAAATACAGAACAACAGTAATACTGTGAAATAGGGTTTACGATTAAAAGAATTGGCACCTATTTGTAATTTAGAAGTAATTTCATTCCTGTGATGGCCAGCATCGCAGCCTTACTCCAGCTTCTTGGCTCGCTGATCTTTCAGAAATCCTTCTTTAATTAAATTCTTTAATATTTTTTTCAAATTTATCTATTGGTTATTCAATAATTAACAATGTTCTTATCACGAACAAATTGTTTTGCTGCTTAATATATTCTTGTTGTAAATGTTTTGTGGAAAACATCAAACATTAGAGTTATTGATTAATAAAAAGTTAAAAAGAATTGCATTTATTCCGAAATAGAAATATTCTTTACTGTCACTTGTGATCAGTTTAATGCAACCTTGCTCAACAAGTATTGATGTTGGGTTTTAAATGTGAGCTTTGCCATCACAGAATAAAATAAATTTTAAATTTATTAGACATTCTAAGTAGAATTATTCTAGAAACTTATTGAATATATTACAAATACAGGTTTTGTAATAAATGTCCAATAGGTTTTTACTGTATAATTTTGAATTCATTTTAATTATGCTTTACTGAACCCTAAGACTTTCAAAACACTTAATTTAACTTAAATTTTAAACTTTTGACTGATAGTTTACATACAGTGGAGATCAAATTTAGAGAACAATCTATAAATACTTGATTTTTTTCTGAAATATTGTTAATCTTCATTGCTCAAAATTTGAAGGAATATTAGCTGTAGGTATACCACTGTTCTACTAACATGTTTGACTAAATAACCAAGGCATTTAAACAAAAAACAATATTTTGTCGAAAACACAGTGATACAAACACAGTGATTGTGGAATACAGTGAAAATTAGAGAACAGTAGCCATTGTAGCAAGAAAGAAGTTTACAACTAAACTTTTGGAAGGTTACAGCTGTCAGAAATTATTAGGAAGTGTAGATGCTCTTGCTTTGAATTACTTCAGCACATCTGCAGCTGCAGAGCATCACTAGTTTCTGAGACTGCACTGGTGTGATCTTAGTCCACTCTTCTTTCACTCTCTTCCATAGTTCGATAACTATAGTGGGTTTCTTAGACATAACTTTGTCACCAAGGATTTTCCAGAGATTTTCAGTCTGGTTTAGATCAGGACTCTGGGCTGGCCATTTCTTTATTTCAGTGTTCTTAGCTTCAAGGAACTGCTTTACCCGTTTAGCAGTGTGACGGGGGGCATTGTCTTGCGAGAAAATTGCAGGCTGATTGGGAGATGCTTACAGGAAGGAACTGCATGTTGCTGAAGGAGGTTCTGATAAATATTTGCATTCACCCTGCCATGTAGCTGTATAAGAGGCCCAACTCCTGCAGCAAAAAACATCCTCCAAACCATGACACTTCCTCCTCCACCTTTCAGTCTTTCCCAAGTTTGACACCAAACAAAATGTTTCCTATCAGACCCAAACAAATTAAACTTGCTCTCATCACTAAAGTGAACTTTGAACCAGTTCTCCTCTCTCCACACAACATGCTCCTCAGCAAAGGCGAGTCTAGCCTTTGGATTCTTTGTGTTGATGAGAGGCTTGGTCACTGCAGAGTGTGCTTTCAGTCTGACTTCTCTTAAACGTGCCGAGACAGATTCTTACCCCGCTCAGCACTGAATTGGCAAGCAATTTCAGCTGCAGTGTTGATCCGATTCCCCATTGAGAGTCTCCACATTATTCTCTCTTCTCCTGCATGTCTTACGTGGACGACCAGCCTTTTTGGGAGACTTGAATGAATTAGTTTCATTGTAAAGCTGCAATATTCAAGAAATCACAGATTTGGAATGACCTGCTTCTCTTGCAGTGGCTGAAAGGGTTGTCCCTTTGGTCTTCATCTGGACTGCCTCCTGTCTCAGGCTTTTAGTCACCTTAGAGCGGCCCGCCATCTTTCAATCTCAGTGAAAATTAGAGGAATGCTGTCAGTTAAATAGGGGTTGTCATATAATTAAAAAAATTAGCACCAGGTGTATGAAGGTATTTTTGGTGCAAAACAACTGAGCATCTGTGACAGTGGAATTTGTAGTTGTAGAGAATAGCCACACATGTGTACCAGTAAATTTGTAGTCACAGACAAAAGTTGCAAACTTGTAGATATTATTTTCTCTCCCACAAACACAACACAACACGTTCTTGAATCCTTCACTGCAGGTGCACAAATCCTAGTCTTCGAATCACAAATCAAGAAACTCGTACGCTCAAGTTTTGCTACTATTGCTGCAGTGAATATGGTGCAAAACACATTCACAAACCTGCATCAAAAAATGTGAAGTCACAGACGAATTTTGTACATCCGCAAACCAGTTTGTGAATTCTTGCAATGAGATTTGCACGCTTGTAGAATGTTTGCTTACATATATATTTTTTTCTTGGATGCCTTTTCTAGCACAAACACAAGTGCATAAATACAACGGCGTGAATCTGCTGCTACGAATCTCAAACACTGTTTTTCGCTTGCAAACGACAAGTTTCACGCTCTCTCCCTTATCCACCGCCTATCTGTGTGATAAATGGTACAAAAGTGATTTGTGCATCTGTAGAGACAACGGCGGGCACTCTTCAGAGATCAAGAGAATTTTGACCAATCAAGAATAGCTTCATTTGGGTCTCCTGAACAAACACCCCCCTAGTTTTAGCCCAACCCCGAAAAATTCGCGCGCTGAGAGCCTTTTACAGCGCCAGTATCAGAAAAGGTACTTCGCTATTTTTCTTTCGAAATCATTTGTTTAGAGCTTAAATACAGCTCGTTGGTAAACATGTTTCTTATGTTAGTTTTAGCAAATCGTATTTCACGAAAGTTAAGCTACGTTTAGCCCCTCACTGTTAAGGTGCTTTCAATCGTCTCGTATAATTACACTGTCACTAATATAACGATTTCCTTGTATTCTGTACTGCTGTTACACCCTTAATAGAAAATTACAGATCAGGGTGCATCTTCACAGGTAAGTTAAAACCAAGGGTGCCATGTTTTTTTTCTTTGGTGAATAGTATTTTTTATTGGGATAGCCTACTATAGTAAACTAAATGTAATTTACAGCAGGCAATCTATAGTGGGTAATTTGCCTAGTAATTATTACTCTCATTGTTGGGTAGGATTACTAATTACTTTAGTTATCAGTTTTCATTCCTTTGAGAATCCTTGTTTTGTAATTTGGCTCAATATCTACTACTATAGACATTTACCTACTATAGATTGCCTGCTGTAAATTACCTTTAATTTACTATAGTAAGCTCATAACAGAATACAAGGAATAAATCGTTACAGACTGTGTAATTTAATACGAGACGATTGAATAGCAAATTTAACAGTGCAGGTAGGCTACCGTTAGCTTACCTTTCGTGAAATACGATTTGCTAACCTAACTAAGAAACACCGTTTACCAACGTAGCTATATTTAAGCTAAAAAACAAATGATTTCAGAAAGAAAAAAATAGCCACGTACCTTTTCTGATACTTGTCGCTGTCAAGATGCTCGCAGCTCGCGATTTTCGGGGTTGTGGCTAAAACTAGGGGGCGTGTTTCAGGTGCCCAAATGAGCTCTTCTGATTGGCTGGAATTCTCTGCTCTCTGAACAGTGCGCGTCGTTGCCTCTACAGATGCACAAATCATTTTTGCACCATTTATCACACGATAGTCGGGCATAATTGGAGAGAGCGTGAAACTTGTCCTTTGCAAGCGAAAAAAACAAGTGTTTTGAGACTCGTTAGCAGCAGTATTCACGCGTTGTAGTTGTGCACTTGTGGTTGTGCTAGAAAAATCATCCAAGAAACAAATATATATGTAATTAAACATTCTACACCGTGCAAATCTCATTGTCAAGATTCACCAACTGATTTGCGGATGTACAAAATTCGTCTGTGACTTCACATTTTTTGATGCAGGTTTGTGAATGTGTTTTGCACCATATTCACTGCAGCAATAGTAGCTAAACTTGTGAGCGTACGAGTTTCTTGATTTGTGATTCGTATACTAGGATTTGTGCACCTGCAGTGAAGGATTCAAGAAGGTGTAACTGTTGTGTTGTGTTTTTTGGGAGAGAAAAAAAAAATCTACAAGTTTGCAAATTTTGTCTGTGACTTCAGATTTACTGATACACATGTGTGGCTATTCTCTACAACTACAAATTCCGCTGTCACGGTCACTCAGTTGTTTTGCACCAAAAATACCTTCATACACGTGCCAGATTAACACCATATCTGTAAGTGTTCTCTACATTTGAGTTCCTTTATCAAAATCTCTCGATGTGTAATTTTTTTTTATACTGTGCTTCGGAATACAATTAATTTATGAAATATGCTTTTAAAAACTGCCCTTCTACTCCTGTTAGGATAACTTCAAATAAGACTAAGCAGTGACTTTGAAATTTAGGAAATTGTAGGTTGTTCTCATATTGATCTCCACCGTGTATATATATAAAACGTCATTATCTATATTTCACTTGCAGAATTTAAAACTTGATTTTATTTTTAAGATTTTGAACCATAGACTAACACATTTTACATATATAATGCTAATAATTAAAAAAAGTAGGGTTTTGCCTACAACAACAACAAAATGCCTGGATCTGTTTTCAAATACGGTCATGGCTAAAGTGTTGGCAGTGACATAAATTTTGTGTTTTGCAAAGTTTTCTGCTTCAGTATTTGTAGATTATTTTTTCACGTTTCTATGGTATACTGGAAATCAATGATAAGCATATCATAAGTTTTACAGGCTTTTATTGGCAAAATAGTATAATGAATCAATATTTACAGTGTTGACCCTTGTTCTTCATAACCTCTGCAATTCGCTCTGGCATGCTGGATATTAGCTTCTGGGCCAAATCCTGACTGATGGCGATCCATTCTTGCCTCATTAGTTCTCGGAGTTGATCACAATTTGTGGGCTTCTGCTTGTCCACTCGCCTTTTGAAAACTGACCACAGGCTCTCTATGGAACTGAGATCTGGGAAGTTGCCTGGCCACGGATCCAAAACTTCAATGTAATGATCTTCGAGCCACTACTTCAATCACTCTTGCTTTGTGACATGGTGCTCTATAATGCACGGATCATCACCAAATTTCTCATGAATCATTGGAAGAAGTCGCTCTTTTGCAGAAGTTTGATACAACTCTTTATTCATGGCCCTTGTTTTGGTTCAGTCATTTTATGAGAGCATTCCCCCCTCCGCCCTCCCATTGTGTTGAAAATCATCCCCACATAACGGAATGATTCTTCAGGACGGCTCTCACGATGTCCCAACACATGAACTCATGGAGCTGTTCACTTTTTCTTCTCCGAACCACATCGATTTCCAGATGTCCCCAAACAGTCGAAGGGATCTGCATCAGAGCAAATCCGATAGATCACATAAAATCGCATGCTATATATGCGCATCTTGTCCGTAAGCCGTTCTCGTATCGTGCCAGCCCTAATTTTGCACCAGTCTTCTGCTGTTCAATCCTTGTACTTCCTGCAGAATTTAAGTCTGTCTTTGATGTTTTTCTTGGAGAGAAGTGGGTTCTTTGCTGTCCTTCTTGACACCAGGTCGTTGTCCAAAAGTTTTGGCCTCACTGTGCTTGCAGATGCTCTCACACCAACTTGCTGCCATTCCTGAGCAAGCTCTGCCCTGCTGGTGACACGATTCCATAGCTGACTCCTCAGGAGGAGACATCTCTGGGACGTCCTGAAGACTTCACTGAGTTGAACCTCTCTTCTTGAAGTTCTTGATGATCCGGTAAATGGTTCTTTCAGAAGCAATATTCTTTGCAAAGTCAATCTTCCCCTGTCCGCATGCGTTAATTTCTGCATGCAAAGCGATGATGGCTACACGTGTTTTTTTGGAGGTAACCATTGCTAACAAGAAAACAATGATTGGAAGTGCTTCTTCCCTCCTTTTATAGCAATCAGTCTGCTCTTACAATCTAATTAGTATGATAGTGATTTCACCTGACTAGTACTCATTCACTTTCACATGTGTTGCTGATATGATTAATCAATTCATGTTAGCAGGTCATTTTGTGTCAGGATCAAAAAACTGTGAAATTTGCTTTTTTTTGTGAAAAGTAAATTATTTTGGCCAATGAAGCTTTTAGCAGCTATTTAAAATGCATCTGATCACTCTACACAATAATCTAGAAACAACTGTGAATGAACACCACAACAGCTTAAGCAGCAAACTTAGCAAAACACAAAATGAATGCCACTGCCAAAACTTTTGGCCATGACTGTACAGCTGTTTACTTTGTGTACTGATTTAGTGTCAAGAGAGTTTTTTCCATCCTCAATAAGGCTGACAAAGAGCACTACAGTCTTGATATCAATTTAGGTCAAAGTGACAAATATGTCTGCCCTCTGACCAACTAACATACTTACTGTTTAAAGTGTTGCTGCCAGTTTTAGTTCCTCCTTGTCTTGTGTCCTCTTCTTCTTCCTCCATAACCCCCTCATCATCATCGTCCTCATGATCTTCTTCTTCTCTTCTATCCCATTCTTCCTCAGAAGTCTCTCTGGATGTTTTCTTCTTTTTCTTGTGGTGGGTTAATCGTTGATATATACAAGCCCCTGTGGACTGGAACCTTGGGTCAAGTGAGAGCGGCAGATGTGCTGAAGACTTCTCTGTAGCTTTGTGTGCGCTGCGCAGATCCATTGCGTAAATGTTCCTCTTCAAGACAGCAATATATGGATAGACACAGAATTGTTATTAATAACTAGACTATAACTATGAAAACATTTTTGTTCATTAAAATAAATCTTATAAAGCTGGACCACAAAACCAGTCATAAGGGTCAATTTTTCGAAATTGAGATTTATACATCATCTGAAAGCTGAATAAATAAGCTTCCATTGATGTATGGCTTTGTTAGGATAGGACAATATTGGCCGACTACAACTATTTGAAAATCTGGAATCTGAGGGTGCAAAAAAATCTAAATATTGATAAAATCACCTTTAAAGTTGTCCAAATGAAGTTCTTAACAATGCATGCTACTAATCAAAAATTAAGTTTGAATATATTTACTTTACTTTACTTTTAGTCATTTAGCAGACACTTTTATCCAAAGCGACTTACAAATAAGAAAAAGTAATTAAAACAAAGTTAAAACTCTATAAATACTATCGACAGTGGGGCAAATAAGTATTTGATACTCTGCCGATTTTTCAAGTTTTCCCACTTACAAATAATGGAGAGATCTGTAATTTTCATCGGAGGTACACCTCAACTGTGAGAGACCGAATCAAAAAAAAAAAATCCAAAAAATAACATTGTATGATTTTTTAATAATTAATTTCCATTTTATTGCATGAAATAAGTATTTGATACAATAGAAAAATAGAACTTAATATTTGGTACAGAAACCTTTGTTTACAATTACAGAGGTCAGACGCTTCCTGTATTTCTTGACCAGGTTTGCACACACTGCAGCAGGGATTTTGGCCAACTCCTCCATACATTTGGTTTTCTCCAATCTTCAGGTTTTGGTGCTGTGTCGCTGGGCAACATGGATTTCAGCTCCCTCCCTAGATATTTCTAATTGGGTTCAGGTCTGGCGACTGCTAGGCCACTACCAGGACCTTGAAATGCTTCTTTCCGGAGCCGCACCTTAGTTGCCTCGGCTGTGTGTTTTGGTGTTCATTGTCCAATGCTGTACGACCCAGCTCACGACCCATCTCATGCTCTTTATGATGAAGGAGTTTCCCAAAAGCTCGCATACCTGGCCCCATCCATCCTCCCCCTCAATACGGGTGCAGTCGTTTGCAGAAATGCCACCCAACGCATGTGTACATGTTTCCACCCCCATGCTTCACGTTTGGGATGGTGCTCTTGGGATTATACTCATTCTTCTTCTTTCTCCAAACACGTCGAGTGGAGTTTATATCAAAAACTTCTATTTTGGTCTCCTCTGGCCACATGACCTTCTCCCATGCCTCCTTTGGATCATCCAGATGGTCTTTGGCAAATTTCAGACGGGCCTGGACATGTGCTGGGTTGAGCAGGGGGACCTTGCCCACGCTGAAGGATTTTAATCCATGACGGTGTAGTGTTTTACTAATGGTAACCGTTGAGACTGTGGTCCCAGCTCTCTTCAGGTCATTGACCAGTTCCTCCCGTGTAGTTCTAGGCTGATCCCTCACCTTTCTCAGGATCATTGATACTCCACGAGGCGAGATCTTGCATGGAGCCCCAGTCCGAGGGAGATTGACAGTCATCTTGAGTTTCTTCCATTTTCTAATAATTGCGCCACAAGTTGTTGCCTTCTCACCAAGCTGTTTGCCTATTGTCCTGTAGCCCATCCCAGCCTTGTGCAGGTCTACAATTTTGTCCCTGGTGTCCTTCGACAGCTCTTTTGGTCCTGCCCATAGTGGAGAGGTTGGAGTCTGATTGATTGAGTGTGTGTACCGGTGTCTTTTATACAGGTAACAAGTTCAAACAGGTGCAATTAATACAGGTAATGAGTGGAGGATAGGAGGGCTTCTTAAAGACAAACTAACAGGTCTGTGAGAGCTAGAATTCTTGCTGGTTGGTAGGTGATCAAATATTTATTTCATGCAATAAAATGGAAATTATTTATTTAAAAATCATACAATGTGATTTTCTTGATTTTTTTTTTTGATTCTGTCTCTCAAAGTTGAGGTGTACCTACGATGAAAATAACAGATCTCTCTATTCTTTGTAAGTGGGAAAACTTGAAAAAAATCGGCAGTGTATCAAATACTTATTTACCCCACTGTATATGGCACACACATTTAAATATAAAAACATAAAAATCGACAAATGCATCAACATTTCAAACGAAAACCTTGAAATGAAACAAAAAAATACAGCAAAACAATTCAAAAATATAAAAGAACAAAAGGTATCGAGTATACATAACTGAGTCTAACATAACACTAACCCAACACCAAAAACAACTACATATGTTATGTACAGTCACCCCACATATACATTACATACTATATAAATCATTCCAATATATATATATTATTACGTCCTTTCCATTTTGTATGTTGAAATAACTCAAAATAAATAAAAGTCAAACTTAATTAAAAGCCTATATAGACATAATAAAAACTAATAAAATGACACCATTACTACAACTGTAACTAAAACTAAAATAGATAACTAATACAAATCAAAGTACAGTAGTTTATCAGTAATCCTAAAATATAACACTGAGCCAAACACACATGCTGAAATAATAACAACTTACTGACACATAGTAAGAACTGGATTATAAAAACTGAAACAGAAGTGGAAAGAGGAGAGATAAAATGCGATACTTATGTCCTTTGCCGGTGTCCTGCCCGGTGGATTCGCACGGTAGAGTCGATGGTCTTTACACTCTTCGTTCTTCACACGACGGCTGCCATGGTATACTAAGCTTTTTATATTTGTCTAACAAAACTCAAATTGAATTCAGCTGGAAACACTTTCCTATGGGTTTTATCTATCCCACAAATGGTGCCATCACAGCCGCCACGACACTGCCAAGGTACGCGATACGATATATTTACGGTGGGAAATTTACAAATTATCTTCATGGAACATGAGCTTTACCGTAACATCCTAAGATTTTTGGCATAAAAGAAAAACAATCATTTTGACACCATCTCAAGGTATTTTGGCTATGCTACAAATATCCCAAGCGACCTTAATACTGGTTTTCCCTGGTCCAGGGTCCACATATTAGATTACACAAATATTAGAAAGAAAAACTAGTTCAGTTAGTTGTCAAAGCAGCATTTCTAATTTTCTTTTAGTTTAACTGGAAATAAAATAAAAACTGCAATTGTAATAAATTAAAACTAAAATAAAAATAAACTAAATCTAAATAGTAATATATTAAAAACACAAAAAATAATAAAAATGGCAAAAGTACTTTTGATAAATGACAAAATTAAAATTAAAAGCAAACAAATAAAGGTTTTAATATTAATAAAACTATAATGGTATATACATAATACTAAAATAACACTGGACAGACATGATTTTAATGATAATTTAGCAGGGAAATAATCACAGTAATGAAGATGTTGTAGTGGTCATTACCTGCATGAAGAGTCTTTTCGGTTTTGGGCCTCTTTTACGCCACCTCACTGACCTTTCTCTCTCTTCTCTGTTTGCAATTAGAAATAATGAGTAAAATCAGTGTGGACGAATTAATAAAATACTAGTGGCTGAAAGTGAAAGAATGAATAAGGACATTTCATTTTTAGAACTGCTCACTTTTCCTCATACGCTAAAACCAGTCGAGGGTCTAGAATGTGCTCCTCCGGCTCCCATGTGCTGTACCTTTAAAGTCATTCAAACACAAAACGGCCACATACACATATTTATTGACAATGACATGCAAATAAATAAACAAAATATCACAGCCGCTACAGAAATAACTGTAAAACTACCAAGAAATAAATATTGAGAAATGTAGAAATTAAGCTTATCCCATAATAATAATAATACTAATAATACTTACTTGGGAGGCCACCCCTTCCACTTCAATAAATACTCGACGTGACCCTTAAACATTAGAATAAAAAAAGACAAACATATATAAACCAATACTACATTTATATATATTTTTCTCGATGACATTTCTTCTGAATGCTTTGTTTTTGTCTGTGCGTGTGCGATGACGTAATGATACGGTAAACTAACAGCTCCTCCTTTTTATTTGAATCCCGAGATTTCATGAGACCAAAAGTAACGGTCGTTTATCAAGCGTTATTTTCAACTAACCGCATGTTTTAATTTGATTTCAAAGAAACGGAGAGCTACGTCTGCTCGCACTAATAACCTCAAAATGCTGTTTTAAAATAAATAAATAAAAATAAACCTCAGGTGCTGTATCTAAATGGCCAAACTTTACATGAGTTGTTAGATCCCTCCGGAAAATAAAACTGCGTAGTCTCCATGACTACGAATAGCGTCACCACCCGTTCCAAACGCGTGCTGTGCGACATGCGTCATCATCGAAGTTACTAGACTACAAACACACTTCCACGCTGTTGTGTTGTGAGGGGGACGTGTGTGTCCTCGCCCCTTTAACATGTCGTGTGTGTGCAGCTACACGCGCATGTCACTTACCTTTCTAACTCTTTTCTTTATGATCGACTCCACAGCGAACACTTGCTCACCAATCGCGGACAGTTCCATCAGTTAAGTTAAGCTAAAAGAATGAAGTAGCTGTCAATGTATCTTTGTGCTTTTCCTTCTTGTCGTTAAAGTAACTATGAACATGCAAATCCCATGCACTGTTAGAATGGCTGCACACGTTCCCGCTCTTCCGCTGCCTTGTTTACAATTCAGCATTTAATGTTTTGCACTGCTCCATTTCCTTGCACTAGATGAGCACTTTTTAAACCTGCGACACATCTGCAGCGCCCAGCGCGCCCCCGTGCGCCACACAGAGGCTCGGATTATCAACACTCGTCTTTTGTTTCTAGCAGGATTTATGTGGTTTGTGTTTTTTACCTTTCAGATTTGATTTTTGCAATACAAAATATGAAATAAAGGAATAACGTAATATTAAATAAAGGAATCAATTATTTTGCTTACATGCAGCATTACAATGTCATCTATGGGCAATAGATCTCAAATCTCTCATTGACGAAGATGCACACTATTTCTGAAAGAAGTCTCTTATGATCGCAAAGGCTGCATTTATTTGATTAAAAAATAAAACCTTTAGTGTGAAATATGATCACAGTCTCAAATAATTTTTCTATTTCAATATTTAAAAAAAAAAAGAAACGTCTTTATTTCTGATGACAAGCGGAATTTTCAGCAGCCTTACTTTTCTTCCTGCACATGATCCTTCGAAAATCCTCTCATATGCCTTATTGATTCTCAAAAACCTTATAATAAATGGGGATGTTAAAAACGGTTGTGCTGCTCAATATTTCTGTGGCAAATTTGATGAATGAAAAGTTATTATAGCTTACAAAATTATTATATACAAAGGTAAGGGATTCGAAAAAAATGTTTTTGAGAAAAGCTGTAAAAAAAAAAATCAAGAAATAATTAAACAAAAAATTATTAATTAATGTAACAAAACGAATTATTTTCCAAATAATATTTTACACATTTATAATATTAATTTTTCACAGTATAAATTGAGTCTTTATACATACAAATAAATATTTAAATTCAGGATGAGGGTCCCTCGCACAGATGATCGTATTTGGTGGTCCATGGCATCTAAAAGAATGAAAACCCCTGGTGTAAATGACATGAACAAGATAGAAAAGCAGCACCACACTGTATACATACAAAGACATTTTTAATGATGTCACAGCACATTTTACATCTTACATAAAGTTCCATCATAAGCATTTTATTTGAATGGAAATCAATGGCATGAGCACATGTTGTCCCTGTCCCCCTGAAAAAAGGGTTGTGGGGATTTAGATTGTCATGGCAAAGGAATCTATTCATCTCTACAGTATTACAAAGCACCCTGTATATGGACATGTAGAATGGTCCTTTTAAGCTGTAGTATCTGATTCGAGTGTCTATAATCTATTTGAAGTGTTTTACATAACATGTTGAAGATCAGTGGTTAATAAGTGAAATTTAATCAAGTTGGATCTGAAGATAACCTGAGATGCATTATTAGACTTCCCTTTGTGTAAATCTGCTCCCTCTGTAAACAGTTTAAGGCCATGTTAATCCAGTATCAAAGATGAATAAACTTTGCAAGATTTCAGAGATCTCAATCTTTCTAAATTATTTCAGCATTTTCTATTTAAAAAGTACATACAACAGTTTCGATTAACAATAAGGTTTTTAGCAGTTGAAAGCAGTTTTTTTTTTTTTACTACCAACACTCACCTGTTTTATTTTACTACATATAGTCTAGGATTCGTCTAACCTTAACTGTTTAACAAGAAAGAGTGTCGAGAGCAACCATTTAAGGTAAGAGATTAACAAGTGACCATTTTGGTAACATATGTTACAGGAAACTAACAAAACATCCAATTACTGTGGTGCCATGCTGTACTGTGATACACAGGAAACATCTCATCTCTCACTATGCCATTAAATATGTAGGAAACGGTTAAGCAGGGGCTACTGGTGTTCCTTCTCTAAATCTTCAAGTATGTGCACTAAATAAGTACATATGCACCCTGCGTTAAACAAAATCCAGTTGGTCAAACAAATACCTTTTTCGGTGACCTGTAATGTGTGTGGCGGACAGTTCAGACAATCACATGGATGCACGGGAAATCACATGAAAAGAGAAAAGTGGTGAGGATGACAGGTGATGCACAAGGAGAACACATCACTAAGAATTCCATAACCTCTTACTTTCACGTCAGAAAACAGTACAAAGTAAAAGAAATAATCAATGTATAAAAAATGCATCCAAATCCCAAATACCAAACAAAATTCTCCAAGTAGTGTTTAGTTGTCTTGTGATATCCCTGTGTGTCCTTTGCTGCTTCAGTCTCCATGGCAAGAGTCCAGCGGTGTGTGTATGTGTGTGCAAACAAATTCTGAGCAGTGCGCTTTCATGACTAGTTGAGTGCAACTCCATTTGCTCTTTAAATGGGTCCCTGATTGAACCCCCCCCCCCCCCCCCTCCACCCCCCAACATTTCCCTCCTGAGCATGAATTTGAGAAACCTCCAAAACAAAACAAAACAAAACAAAAAAACCGATCCAAAACATTCATCAGTTATCAGACCTCCACGTCTGGTGGACTTCCACCTCCTCTGGCACAACCAATAGGAGTTCACAGTTCTTTCCTCGAAGCTGGTGACGCAAGAACTTCCTGTGAAACGATCAGAACGATAGCTAGAGAGAGAAAAAAGAGCTTGGCATTGAAACCGACTGCTACTTTTCCCTTTAGCATTTAGCACTCACCTCAGTTCATCAGCTGTTCCGATAGCATGAGGACTGCGAAGTTTGGAGTCCAAGTTATAGTAGACTCCTCCCACTTCTCGAACTCCAATCCAGTGTTGCCGCTTGAGGGGCAGTCGCAACGGCCCCCAGCGCAGATTGGATGGCACATTCAAGATGAATCCAGTGACGTTCGGCAGTGCAATGCTGTCGACATCCCTACAGCATAACAAATACATAGGAAAAATGCAAAAAAATTTAATAAAATGAATGTGACATCAATTGCACACATCAATCTGTATTCATTTATTAAAAAAGAAAAATGCAATTCATACATACAATGCTCGACTACACCTTTTCCGTGATAAGCAGATTTTTAAAAGGGGTCATATGATGCGATTAAAATTTTTCCTTTCTCTTTGGAGTGTTACAAGCTCTTGGTGCATAAAGAAGATCTGTAAAGTTGCAAAGACTAAAGTCTCAAATCCAAAGAGATATTCTTTATAAAGTTAAGAGTCAGCCACGCCTACCTAAAACGCTCGTTCTAACACGCCCCACATATCTACATCACTATGTGGAAAAATTTGCATAACGCCACCCAAATGTTCAAACAAAGAAAGAAGGCGTAACTTTTATAGTCGCTGTAGTATTGTTGTTGTTGTGAAGACACGTGTGTTTCGTTGCGAAAGCGAAACTACTTTTTTGGTCTTCCAAAAGAGGACGATATCCCCTTCGTCATTCCTGGAGCTGATCCGTGCTGGTCGCTGAGGAAATACATCAACTTAGTGCCGTGGATCGCCGGATCGGCTTTCACCATTGACGAAGTGGAGTCCAGCCCGGGGTCACCACATGTGGTTGCCGCAAGCCCTCCGGCCGCACCGTTCTCTAGCCTGCTGTGTTTTGTTGTGAAAGCGAAACTACTTTTTTTGGCTTTCCAAAAATGGACACGACTAGAAATGAGTGGTTAAATTGTATTTACAACACTGTTCCAGAACAGTTCAACCCAATATTAAGACGTGTGCAACGCATTTTATGGAGGACTGTTTCCTGATCCTGGAAGAGTAGACTACAATGCCGGCAGTTCTGACTCTCAGTCTTTAAGTACGTTTTCATTTAAAGGATTTTGCCACTGATGATTCAAACGCGATTTTGAGCAGTGTAGAGTAGTGATTGTTTGTCATTTCTTCGATCACAAATGCAGAAATGGTTTTATGTTTACGCGGCGCGATGCAACGCAGCGCATAAAAGACAGTATAAGTCATTTTAATCTGTAATTATGTCCCCACTGGATTCAACGAATGCCTCGTTTATAATGGGTGTTCATGTTTTTGTCTCGTCGCTCCGTCCGTTACACTGCACACGGTATGGTAAGGGGCGTAACATTTCCGTCACACGCTTGAGTTATTCGGCCAATCACAACGCACTGTAAAGCTGGCCAATCAGAGCAAACCTAGCTTTTCAGACCGTTTCAGAAAGGCGGGGCCTAGAGTAATAAACAATGTACAGTAGGTGGAAACTAATGTGTTTTTTGAACCATAAACCGCATAAACATTTCATTACACCAAATACACAAAATAATGTTCTTTTTAGCAACATCATATGACCCCTTTAATTTCTGGGGTGTAAATTTAAAAGGATAGTCCACCCCAAAAATAAAATTCTGTCATCATTTACTCACACTCACCAAACTTGTGTGACTTTCTTCTGTGGAACATAAAAAGATATTTTGCAGAATGTTGGTAACCAAACAGTTTCGGTTCCCATTGTATTTCTCGTCTATACAATTAAAGTGAACGGGAACCAAAACTGTTTAGTTACCAACAATATTAAAAAATGTCTTCATTTATGTTCTGCAGATGAAAGAAATGCATACAGGTTTGGAATGACCTGTATGCATTTAATTTTAGGGTGGACTATCCATATATTTTTGTGTTCATAAAATGGGTGATACAACAGACTTGGTATCATAATGAAAAAACCCTCATTAAAAGAAATTCTGGAAAAGTAGATGTAAAAAAGGATCTAATAAAGTTAGATGTTAAAAAAAGGCTTAATTTGAATCCTTCTTTAATTAACAGAAGAGCTTCAGTGCTTTAACATCTCAAAAAAAATTTGTCAGCCAAAGTTAAGTCGTGGTAAATAAAACAGGAAATTATATTATAGAGAAACATGGCAAACCCTCATAACTATGTGTAAAGGTCAATACGTTTCTTAAAATATCAAATAACTTGACCTTTTATCACAAGGCAGGTTAGTTCAGGCTATACAATATGTGCTGTGGCCAAAGATATTTTAAAAAATAATCCTGAAAAAACGAATCCTAAAACAGTCTTGAAAAACATTAAAACATTTTTTTTGAAAGTGATTAAAGTTCCCATGAACTCAAAATTCACAATTCTATTTTTTATATTGCTGTGATCATTATTAATAATGTATCCATGTTTTTTTTTTTAAATTCATGTGCCCCTGTAATGAAAACACAAACTCTCCCACAAACCCCTCTTCCCCGCAATGACATCTCAACTCTGATGACGTGTGCACCAGTGTGAGGACGGGACAATAATCCATCCCATCCAGCGACCCGTCACTCACACGAGACTGCAGCAATTTGCAAACGACAACGATCAAACGATCAAACCAATTTCCAGTGGACAAAATCAAGTCCCTCCCTACAGTTTACTGTTTTACTTGGCTATACATTACAATACAAAAGAAAACTTCTGTAATTTCTATTTCATGCTGACTTTACGATATGTAAATTTTTCGAAACCATATGAAACAAAAATGAATTCAAAAAGCACATTTCTAAGAGTTTGCCACATGTTTTAAACAAAGTTTTTGAAGGACTTAAAACTACAACAGCATAATAAAATACCTTCTCTTGTCCCACCAAACAGCCTCAAACCCACGAGTCTGCAATGCAGCCATGATGACGTTCACATCATAGTTGCCATTTCCCAGCATGTTTTTCTTGTGGGGCGTGACCAATGTGCTAGGGGAGAGCCTGAAAAAGAAAGAGGATGCAGAAGTGTGCCCAAAAAAAAAAAAAAAAAATCCAAAACGAGATCACTTCAGTAACAATACATAATCTTAGCAATGACCTCTGGTAGATGTCCTGAAGTGCATCACGGCTGAATGCCGCTCCGTCCTGGAAGACATTGTTTAGGGCGTGCAGAGCGCACAGCTCCCGATGCTGCTTTTCGTGATAAATGGCAGGAGGTTGTGACGAGGTGGGGGGCGTTCCAGCATTAGGCCTATCCTCCAGCTCGGACCCACGTCCACCGACTACTTCTCCTTTCTGCTTGCTGACTTTCCATGGCATACAGCCCAGCTCCTGAAAACCCCCGACCCCCCTCCCCTTACCAGAACATGGAGTACTCCCCATTCCTGCTGCTATGTCACCACTATCATCTCCACAGCAACCTCTCAGCTGCTCGAGACGAGTGGCAAGGGGAGGGGAGGTAGCTACTGGAGTGAAAGGTGAGCCAGTGCACCTTGCAGTGAATCAGTGAAAAGAACAAAAACACAAGTGGAAACCGACGTATCTTCTCAGAAGCAGATTCGATTGTGTCCTCTTTCTGTGTTCTTCATGTTGTTATTGCACAAAGACTTGCCTAGCACCATAGAAACCACTAGGGCTGAGCAGTTCTTTCCATTTTGGCCGACATCAGGGTGGAAAAGACTTACAGCATGACTTGTACAGCTGACTTGGACTAAATGGGTCAGCAGTGCAGGACCCTGGCAACTGCCATAGTAGACCACCGTGAGAACTGCAGAGATAACCTTGGCTTTAGAGTAAGAAAGAAACACAAGAGTGATTATAAATCAGCTAATTTGAGAGAAAAAAAAAAATCCAGTACATTAATTAGCGTTTAAACGAGTGGCAAGTCTAAACACGCTTTTGATGCCTATAAGGCTAATGTGCAGTTGTGCCCAGGATGACTGCATTGGGAATGGCTGTACAAAACTTCCTGCCAGCTGACTGGATGGGTGTTTATGACTTATTCACGGACAGAAACGATATTTAACACTTCGTACACAAGTTTAACAAGACATCTTAAGACATGCCATATTTCTGTTTGGGCTTCTGAACTACTGCGTTCAGACCAATTTGACACTCTGGCTACGTGCTACTCGTTTGATAGCAACGGATAAAACGACACCTTTCAAATGGTCAGTCTACTCCTTCCTAGCACTTACCTCTGTCTCTATACGGTATGTTACAGTCTGGGCTGCTTTCGTTCCTCTAACTTGGTGTTTTCGCGCCCACTCCTTGAGTTGTTTATTCCTTTGTCTCTTGTAGTTTTTCCTTGCAGCTCTCTGGCTCAACGTGAGCATGCGCAAAACGTCATAGGCACTCCGCTGGCTTGCGTCACGAGCAGGCTGCATCCCATGGGACTGTCGAACACGTCTAGGTCGCACACATGCCCCACATGAGGAAATTAATAAGAGCCTTTTTATTTCTTTTTGGAGACATTCATTTTCACTTTTGTGTGTGTGTGTGTGTGTGTGTAGGGTCTGCATAATCGTGCTAATGACAAAACAAATGACAATGCCTGATTACTTCATTCCAGGAGTTCTGGAAACCCACAAACTAGTAAACTGTTTATTAGTTGTAATAATAAGTATAAGATATTTTCTCAATACATAGGCTGGAGATGGAATCTGTATTTTTCTTCCCACAATTTCTACACTGATTTTGAAGTAAAATCAGTGGAATGGATTTAAAATAGGTTTAAAGTTGCTGAGAGTATTATACTAGTTACTGAACCAAAATGTTCACTAAACATACATGCAAGAATGGATTTGTAGAATTACATTCAGGATAGGCATTCAATTTAGCAAGCATAAATTCTGTAATCTACATGACCAACCTCCAAAGTATCAATGGACAACATTAAGAAAAGTTTTCATACCAAGTCAAGTTAAACCAAAGTGTTTCAAGGTGTCTGATTAACTGACCTCCTTTACTGTCATGTATTAAATCATGCCAGTGCTGGTGAAGCTTAAGAAAAAATGAGGAATAGAGAGCACGTTTAAAGAATAGCAAGCAAATGAGGTGAAATAATGACGTTCAATGCTACTGTCAAAACTACAAAATTCAAGCTTTTATTACATCTCTCATGACAACAGTCACAATGCTGAACAGAATTTTCAATTAGAACAGAAATAGAATTCTTTCTGTATTTATTCTATGAACAAGTATGTAATCAAGGTGTAAAGGTCTCCGCCCCCCCAAAAAAAATATGGGCAAGGCCTTAAGAACTTTTATTTGGAGAACTGCATGGTCAGGGCATCTATAAGCTCCTGTTTCTTGGTTCCTGTTGTACGTATTCCAAACTGCCTGCATGCATCTTTTAGCACAGGCACCGTCAGTTTTCCCAAGGTGCCCTTTTCCACATGGTTTTTCAGCTCTTCCTCTGACATCTCAACTTTTGCCTTTTTTTCAGCTCCACCACCACCAGATTCAGCTGGGTAAAAGGAAGAGACAATTTAAGTCAAGATTCTGTTACTGCCAAGTGCCAACATTTCTGAATGTGGTGGCACTGTTACTAAACCAGGACCGCCAATCTATGTAAGTAATTTCCAATGCTTACTGAACCATGCTGCTCTGTTTTTTCCCCCATTCACTATGACTACATAATAATTATTATTAATTTATACATACAAAAAAAAAATCAATAAATACATTACTGCTGAATTAATGCTATTGTACTGTAAAATAAGCAAGTATCATGATATGAGTATTTCATATTTGAATTTTTTTTATTTTACAGAACAGTAAAATTACAGTACAGAAACCCTACAACTTCTTTTTTTTATTGACAGATTTATAAATTATTCTCATAACAAACTTGGGAATATTCTTGGCACGTGCTGCATTTTCAAATATTATAAGCGACTCAGCGCTTGCAGAGATGGAATTCATGTGGAACCTCTCAGAGACACTAAAAACACTGGATCATGGGCTGCTTGCTTGTAAATGAACACAGTGCCATGCTTCATCTTGAGACATGCAGTGGCCAGATGTCGCAGCATGACTTGTACAACACTGATTTGTTAATTGTGGACCGTTCGATTCGAAGGTTGTTTTGCACAGAGCAGTTCGATGGCACGACTAGCTCGTGCAGTTCTGTCGGAAACTATCCATACAAGAAATAAATGTATTTGAAAACGTAGCATTTAAAAAAAAAAAACTGATTTAAGCAATTCACATGGGTCATACTTCTTAGTTTCCTTTTTTTACAAATCTTTTTTTTTTTTATCAGCTTAAATCAAAAATTACATCCCTGATTCATGCTTTATATTAATACAATATAATCTGAAATCTCACCAGGTTTGCGTTTAGCCGCAGGCTTCCCTTCTGGGTTATAATCAGGAGGATAGACTAAATCTTTGAACTCTTGAACCAGTGGGCCAAGACGATCATCCATCATTTGTACCTTGGGCACTGAGGGAGCATATAGAGTGTGAGACAGTAATAGAATTTAAAAAAGAACAATTACCATTAAAAAAACCTTTCAGAACATAAGAAATACTTGTTAAATCCTCAATGGGCTCAGGTGCAAGCATATCCAGAGCCAAAGCCTCCAGGTTCCTGTAGTGCTGTTGTAGCATTGGGTTTTCAAATGCATCACTCCTGTGAAAACATAAGATTTGCAGTACAAATCAACTAAAACCCCATGATTGAAGAATGCATTGTGCAAAACCTGTTAAAAAAAACCCCACACACCTGTATTTAAACCGGAGCTTGTGCACAATCTCTTTCATCTTGTCCACCTGCTCATCAGAGGCTGTGGGACCCACGTGAGCATCCACAGTGCGTATGTCATCAGCAAAGGGAAGAAATATCACACGGAAGCCTAAAATACAGGATCCAACAATTTCATATACATTTAAAAACTCAATTGGCCATACAGTTGAAAGTAACATGTTCAGTGTAAATTAAAATTGTTCAGTCTTGATTGCAGTTACCTGGAGGTGTTGCCTGGGTTTGACTCTGATCAAGTTCTTCTCTCTGGGGAACAAGTGCCACAAACCGAGGTGGAGTGTTACGGCGAGGGATGTATCTGCACAATGCAAATAAATTTTTTTCACTGCACTTCAAAAGCAGAGTTGTAAACATACAGGAGCTTCCTATGGCAAACAAAAGAAAACAATAAGGAACTTCACATCAGCTTTCAGAAATGTGAAAGTAATCAGTTACGAAAACACTTGGATTGAACTGAAAGAGGTGCTTCGGCTCAAGACATCAACAAATGAAGACCTGCCTGATATCTGCTCTTCCTCAGGGTATATGAAGAGTGCGGGCCGTATATGATGGTGCAGTTTGAGGCGCTCCATGGGCTTAAACCCCATCAGAACCAAACCTGGATCATCAAACTTCTTAATCTCATCCACCTCATCCTTTTCCATCACAATCTGTTTCTTCCCATAAACCTTCATAGTAAGTAGTAAATTTAGTATGATAAGAAAGTGTTAACACAAACAGCAATTTACAGTATAGCTTTGTGATAGTTTTGATTTTGATTTGAGGTGACATCTAGTGCCTTACCTGTGACCTCTTCATATCGTTTGGCAAAAGTATGCCCCCATTATGGGCGTGGAAGTAACGGGTTTTAGTGCGCACTGGTTCATTAGTATCTCTGTAAAGTCTGACGGCAGGAGGTTTGGTGGCAGTCCTGGCCAACACATACACGCCGACTGCCAGATTGACACCTTCTCCGAGAGAAAACGTTAACCTTGAACACAATGAAAACACACACACACACAAATATATATATATAAATCAAAGTATTGCATTCTGGAACTATTTTGTTCCAGAAACTATATTTTGCAATTTTTATGTATGGTCAAGCAAAGTGAAACTTTGCTATAAATACTGCAAAATCCAATGTTAAAAAGAAAAATTTCAATAGGGATGCACTGATGTATTGGCCGATAAAAGCACCTGCACTTGAGATGGCCGATTGTTTAAAAACAGCAAACAATCAGAGCCGATTATATCCTGTAAATCAAAAGTGGTGGAAAAACGTGTAAAATGTGCAACTTGTGTGTAGAAAATGCCTCGATCGATGTTTTAAACAGAGAAAGACATCAATAAATAGCTTGTGAACAATGTCACTTAACATTGCATTTACCTCAGCAAACTTATTCAGTGTTCCTATCGGTAAGCTAGCTAAAAAAAAAAAACCTAGAGAAGCTTATTTACTTTTAATTATATATCTGTCATGAAGACAAGTTATAAGGAAAACTACCTTATGTGCAATCCTGCCTTGTATGATCATTGAGTCACTGTTTTACAAATGAACGGGCCTGTTGTAGCCACTGTTTATTGCCACCCAGGAGCAATACTGAGTACTTAAAATAGGTTTTACTGAGTTCTGCTCACAATGTCATTATATTTGGTGATTTTACTATACACGGAGTCAAAACATTCTCACCAGGATTTCAAACTGTTCTTGCATTGGACTTGCCATATCAATCATAAAGTTATTATTATTCGGTTTTAACTAAATGGTAGAAAAAAATCAACCTGGTCTCCATCTCATTTTCCGGATACCATTAATTTCGCGCTGTGGATTCGAGTCCCAAAAAACCCCCCCCCCCCCGGGGTCGCCACATTGGTTGCAGCAAGCCCCCCTCCGTGCGCTGCACATCAGCCGCCATGTGTGGCTGCTGTGTGTTTTTTGTTGTGAAGCGAAACTACTTTGTTTGGCCTTCCCAAAAGAGGACACAACTAGAAATCAGTGGTTAAGTTGTATTTACAACACTGTTCCAGAACAGTTCAACCCAAATATTCAGATGTGTGCAGCGCATTTTATGGAGGACTGTTTCCTGAACCTGCAGAGTATCCTACAATGTGTCTGTGGCACAAAGGCTGTTTCTATGAAGTGGGGCAGTTCCAACTTTGCAAGGACACTCTGGCGCTTCATGACTCACAGTCTGTAAGTAAGTTTTATATTTAAAGAATTTGCCACTGACGATTCAAATGCGATTTTTGGGCAGTGTAGAGTAGCGCTTTTTTTTTGTCATTTCTCCGATCACAAAGGCAAACATGGTTTTATGTTTACGCGGCACAAAGCAACGCAAAGTGTAAAAAGACAGTATAAATCATTATAAACCGTAATTATGTCCCCAATGGATGCAAAAATTGCCTCTCTCATCTCATCTTTTGTAATGGGATTTATTGGTGTTTTCTCATCGCGCCGGACACGGCCATCACAATGGTTAAGGGCTAACATGTCCGTCACACCTACTGGATGGTCACGTGGTATTCGTCCAATCAACGCATTGGATAGCTGGCCAATCATAGCACACCTCGTTTTTCAGACCGATGCGCTTTGTAAAAATCGACGCGTTCAGAAAGGCGGGGCATAGAGGAGAAACAAATAATGTACAGTATGTGGAAAATAAAGGTTTTTTTGAACCTTAAACCGCATAAACAAACAATTTCATTACACCAAATACACAACATAATGTTCTTTTTAGCAACGTCATATGACCCCTTCAGGGACTCAGTGTGAAAACCCCTCCAAAACCCTTAGGGGCGCGGTGACTACAGGGATGTTACAGACAACGAAACATTGGTCTGTGCAAGAAATCTGAACACGTATTTATAGCTTTTTTTTTTACCTGATTTCACCGGCATGTCCAAACTGTCCCTGAGCGCGTTTGCCTGTGTATTGTCGTCTCTTCCTGCTTGCTGCTTCCATATACGCTAGTTACTTTCGCATCGACTATTACATCATCTTTCTCCTGACCATTTACACTCCTAATTGCGATTGTAGATAGAGTGTCAATGGTCCATTTGAGAGATAGGTGGCGGTAATGCACTTATAAGTCTGCGATCTGCCATAAAGCAAGAAGAAGAAGATGATGCGTCACTCGCCGGCTGTTGAGAACGCGCTCAGGACAGTTCGGACATTGCGGTGAATCAGAGGTAAAACACTATATAAATACTGTCCTTTCTTGCCAAACCCTCGAGTCGTGTCTTTACACATCAATGTATCATCACGAGCTGCAAGGTTTAATTTGGTTTTGTTTGTGTATGTTTTTTTGACTCTCAAGCCGTGATTGCATCCCTCCAGTATATGACGCCAGACTGCCACGGTTTGAGTTAAACATCTTTGTTTGTGTTCTACTGAAGAAGCAAAGTCACCTACGCCTTGGATCCCCTGGGGGTAAGCAGATAAACATCAAATTTTCATTTTTGGGTGAACTATCCCTTTAAGTAGTAATGGTGTCTCAGACCTCTTTGTGTTCAGACTGTTGCTTTTTGGATCTAGTCCAAAAAGTATTTTGTAAATCAACTTTGCTACAAATACTGTTGAATGAGCTGACATGGAATATTCCTAACACCGTGTCTACACCGCGATGCAACAAAATACTATAGAACCCATTATAATCAGTGATGCTGTCTACACTGGATGCGGCGCGACACGACACGACAAATCCCCGACAGTAAACTGATGCCTCGTTCTATTTATGATGTTCTGACACAAAATTCAAATGATTTGCAACAGTCACTTTGTCGCGTCCAGTGTAGACAGCCTAGCTGTTGCAGCGTGGAATGACAACTGTCACATTTGGTGTAGACATTTGAAGCTGCATTGAAACTGCAATTTGGACCTCCAACCGGTTAGTCCTAATTGAAGTCCATTATATGGAGAAAAATCCTGGAATGTTTTCCTCAAAAACCTAACTTCTCTGGAAGTAAACTAATCCTTTAAAATCCAATTTCAAGCACTACAGAAAAATATTTCCTGCTGTATACATCCAGCATCCCCTTAACCCTACCTATGACAAGCAATTTGGTGAATGGTTTGACATGTACAGTGCATTTACCTGCTTTGAGCTCTTTTCTTTAACTCTTTAGCTCTGACCCTCTTCTGCAAGTCCTCGAGTTTCCTGCATGGCTCAGTCTGGAGGCCAAGCTCACTTTCATCTTCTGGAGGGCTTACAATGTCACAGAAGAACAGGGAAACATCAAAACCTTCTGGCTTTGTAAGGTGCATCAAGTCTATGACCACACCTAAGGAAAAACAACATAGGTTATAAATTGGCCATCAACCAGCAGTAAGACTGTGTCATTTTCCCCTTCTATTCAGCCTACCTGTCTCTTTAAGGTCAGCAGCCTTTGTACGAGCCTGTCTGTCTTTAGCACTGTCTCCTCCGTGAGGGTCATCCCTGCAAGTGAAGATCATCAGGCGCTTGTGTGACAGTCGCAACTTGATGTCACTATATAGGTTGGAGCAACACCACAGAGCCTCTCCAAGGGAAGTTTCCCCACTGCCCATGGTCTTTTCAGCCAATTGAGCACCTTTCTCACCCTGCAGTTTATCAATATCCTGTACATGCTTGGCTCCTGAAAAGGTAATCAATACATGAGATAACTTCATCATATATGCAATCTGAAAAGCACAAAGAGTAAGTTACCCACCAGGAGAATCCAAGTCGTGGTAGACGTAGACATGCTTGAAGGAGTTTCTTGGGTTCTTGCTCTGCTCAGTCCCATAGAACACCAAAGCGACCAGGTCTTTGTCACTGCTTATGATCTTACTAGTGTACACACTACGGACACACTAGATACAAGGGAGAATAATGCCTATTAGACTTGCACAGGAGAAAAACAGAAGAATATATTGCGAAAATAAAAGATAATGAATGAATAAAATGTTACAGTTTGACTCACCTGCATAGTCATGTCAAAATTTGATGGCTCTCCATCCTCACCCTTGATGAACATCTCTTTGGATGCATCAACTAAAAACACCAGACTGTCACGGCCGCTGATTTTGTAAGCACCTATGAATTTAAAAGTAATAGGAATTTATATTTACTTACATCTTAATTTAACATAAGTAAGTTTAATGGAGTACAAAGCGTGCAACTTATATCAAAGAGGACAATTAATGCAGTTAGCTGTGCTAACCTCCAGAATCCTCTTCGTCCTCCTCAACCTCGTCGTCTTCGTTTTGATAGTACTCTCTCCACTCCGCCATTACTCTTCGCTTTCTCTTAGAACCGTTTCAGGGTTGTTTGCAATTAAAGTTGGGGGAAAACCAAGCAAATGTTCTTAAATTTAAGATTCTCTTTTCAGCAAGAGAACTTTGTACCCCTAACCGAGCATGCGTGCATCCAGTCAGTGCGCCACAATTTGAGTGACAGCTCCATAAGCGTATCAGAGACGACAAAAACCAATGGCGAGACAAAAGCGGAGTGAGTGGTTAATCATGCACGAGGAAGTAAACAAATGTTTCTGTGAGCCGCGTTAAGTTTAACATAATAATAACTGTTTACCATTTGTAATGGTACTCTGATCTTTTAAAACAATAATAGTTACCATTAAAAATGAAAGAGGTCAAACATTTTCATAAGTGACCGTGAACAAATGTTTCAACCTCACTCGGAACTTTTCTTTGATTGACTCGGTTCCCAACAGAGATCTGAACTATTTGTCCACGACTCGAGCTGGTTCACAGCGATTCTCGAGTGAACCGAAAAAACTTGCCCGACTTGTAAAGTGTGAGAATTCGGAGTCAAGATTTGACCGATGGGGCAAAAAGTTCAAGCGAATTAGCTTTTAAATGACTGTACGGCTGCAACAAACGTAGCAAATGAAATTACACTAGATACCTTTATTAATCAAACCTATTCGAAATACTATAATAAACATCAATATGTGCCAGGTATGGCTTTATTTAAGTTTTAAAGCATGTTTACGCACCGCCGGTGTTCTGACGATTTGTGCTACCCTGTCAGATTTAGCTACCTCCCATTAAAACTGTAGTAGCTTAATTTGATAGCGAAAAGTGCTACATATCAGATTTTGCTTCCAGCATGATATTAATAAGCTCTGTGAGGCTTTATTAACATGTACACCTACCCTTACAGTAGGATAAATACAGTGTTGGTAGCATTATCTGTCAGAACACCTGGATGTCAGGTAGGAGTCAAGCGGAGTTTTGAACTAGCTATGAAACGAAACCGTTGTTGTTCAAACGAACCGAATCTCGAGCAGGACGTCGGCTTACTAGTTGATTCTGTGGTGGGTATGAACGTCGTCATATTTGTTTATGTAAAAATCGCCATCTAGCGTTTTGGAGGTTATTACAGATGTCTAGCAGCTGTATCTGTGCTGCCATCTGTCATAACCGGTATCGAAATATCTCGAGTCACTGTGACGACGCGGACGTAAACGCTGCGTTTGATTTGTCAGCAATCCGTGGTTCATTCTGTTCTTAAAATAATTTAAACCGACAGCGAATGCGTTCCTTGTGTGAATGTCTAATGCGATGGTGTAAATGTGAGCCAGCAAAACACTGAAGTCTGGTTTTTCGAGTTCAACCAGAGCGAGAAACTCAAGCTAAGTTGCAGTTTGCTAGCTGTAGAGTTGCGCATTAGTTTGTAAACACGTTTGTTTAAAGCCGTAGCGATGGCTGACGGAAGTTCTTACAGCGTGAAGTTGTACATTTATGACCTGTCAAAAGGACTGGCCCGTCAGCTGAGTCCCATGATGCTAGGTGAGCTCTGCAGCTGAAGTTGTCAAGGGAACTAGTGATGCTTCTAGAATAGAGATGTATGTTTTACTGTTGAAAAATCACACTTGGAAGTATGTAAAGAAATGACTGATTGCAATTCTTTATCTAAATTGACAGGAAAGCAAGTCGAGGGAATATGGTGAGTTTTTGGAAACCTTGTTACTTATTATCAGGCAGTGTACAGTATACAGTAGAGTCCAAAGGTCTGAGACGACTAGTGAAATAGTTTATATTTTGCATTTGTTTAATTTGAATAAACAATTGAATTTAACGTCTTTATTTTAATGCATTATTCTTGGATTACTTAATGAAGGCACACCTCTGTAGTGGTTTATGGGGAAGAGTTTTTCTATGGAGGAGGAGGCATAACAAGCTGCTTTCCGGTAAGAAATGATCAATGCATGTTTATGAGGCATTTGTTTCTCAAGATATCTGACATCAAATAGGGCCTAATGACTGTAACCCATCATAATCATGAAATAATGTGATGTTTCAGGGTGGTACTATTCTAGGTGTGCCTGATTCCGTAGTGGACCTTGGAAACACAGAAGTTCCTCGGGACCTTTTTCAGGAATATCTGTCTTCGCTCAGGGAGTCTACTTACAGGTCAGTATATCTTCGTTTTTTGCATTTAACAGGAAATACTATCCTATTTTGTACGCAGAGACAAAGAATGGCATACGTGTTTAGGAAAAGTCTCATAATTTTTTGCACATAAATGACAATCTACATGTGAAAACCTGTGCTTCCTCCTTTTTTTCCACAGACCTGAAAAATACCACCTTTTTGAACACAACTGTAACACCTTCAGCTCTGAGGTTGCACAGTTTTTAACAGGAACTAAGATTCCCTCATACATCACCGAACTCCCATCTGAGGTGCTCGCTACGTAAGTTTGCCCTTACAAGTCCAAATATGTCATTGTTGACACTAGTGGTAGTATTAGTAATACTGGACTGAATTACACTTTTCCTTCTCCATAGACCTTTTGGACAAGCACTCCGTCCTTTTCTCGATTCAGTCACCATCACTCCATCGGGGGACAATGGCATGAATGGATATGGCCAGTTGTAGATGTGGCTGCATCTAAAAATGTATTATTACAACAGTCATGAAGCTTGTGTCTCAGACTTATAATAGTTTACTTAAGTTTGACCCATTGTGTCGATATAAAATAGCATTTATATAAAAGCAGGTTTTCCAGATTTTCTGCTCAGTGCCTTTTCAAACTCAAATTGTTTGCAATAATCTTTAAAAATACAGCAAACTTTTTAAATGGATTAAATGTACCAAAGCAAATTGTATCAGGATTCCCCTTATCGGTCTGTAGGTGTCTCTGTTCTACCTCAACATGATCTGTTACTTCAGATGCTTTAAGAGGAATAGAGGATGAGAATTAGGTTGCTAGTTATTAAAAATATGCAATGGTGATTAATACTGATTAAAAGAGTGTAATTTAGAGTCCCTTATTTATGTGTAAATTAATTAGACAATTCATGCACTTTTGCCGTTTACTGTGCTTATAAAGTGCTGAACTCATTTTCAGATGTTTTACTCAGTCACTCTTTCTTTAATCAGTCACTCCCTTTGTACTGATTAATGACTCTTTCTGTGTTGTAACTAAGTTGTTATCTAAACCTTACCTTTCCTCAGGACAGCATTTATATCAATCCTAGTGTGCCATGAATATAGACTAAAGATGGTTAAAGGGGATCAATGACATTACAGGAAGCACAATAACAGTATCACACAGATGAAGCTAATGAATGTTTTATAAAAATGTGCAGGACCCAATAGGAAAGTTGTTGTATTTTTCAAGTCTTTTGACTCTTGTCCATTTGCTTTTTTTATTTGTTACTCTGGTTGCAAATAGTAGTATAGCTAGGAAAGATAGCATAGGAATGTGGCTTTAGTGACAAAAGACCATTTCTAGTAATTATTTAACAAGCAGTATAGAATTCATAACTCAGTGGTCTAAACTGTGTTAAGTCCATAGGACCAGTGTAATCCTAACAAACACATTAGCAATGAGATATATTTATGTGATTGATTTTTAACCAATTTATAAAAATGTGTGTACAATTTTTATAACATGAGATTTTATATATGATAAGTATTACTAGTGATAATCTCACAATTACAATGATTTTATGTTCAGGTTATGCTGCCTGATTTATCTGTGCTACTGTTGTCCTGGTAATACTATTTGGAGCTCTTAATTTTCTGCCTCAAATAAACCTCATTCATGTGTAAATGTGTGTTAAACGTCATTGTGTCCCAGCTCTAAACAAATAAAGACATTCTGAAGGTATACACTCTATAAAATGCTGGATTGTTCCAACCCAACTTTGGGTCAAATATGGACTAACCCAACTTTTGGGTTAAAAATTGTATTAAAAAAAACAACATTTGGGTTTAGTCAAGTATTGACCCAAAGGTGGATTGAAACAACCCAGCATTTTTTTTTAGAGTAAAGATGTAGTGGTTTTGTTCTTGATTGTTAGGTTGCATGGCTTTAGTAGCATTGTTATTTTAGTATTATTGAGATATTATTTTAATTATTTTTTTGTTTTCATTTAAACATTTTAGTAATTTCGTTAATATTTTATAATTTGTAATTATGTTTAAAGTGTTACTTCTTAGTCCAAGTATTATAACTTAAATAATGAGAGATGGTGATTTGCTAAGCTGAAATTATTTTATAATAATTAAGTTTGATCATTTTATTTCAAGTAAAGAAAATGTTTTTTATATGGCTTATTTTTACTTTAGGTTTTCGCTAAATAACCCTGTTAAATAGTATATAATGCTAAATGAACTCCAATATATGCATATTGTATGTTTTACATCTAAGTGTATAGGCTGGATGATTGATTTGAATTATACATTTGTTTAACTACCTTAAACTTTTTTTCCGTAATGTTTCAGATTATTCTACGATAAATTAGTAATTCCAAAGCCAACACTATCACCCCTAAAAAAGTCTTCCATAGTTAAATTCACTTTAAAAAGTTTACACGCAGAAACACGTACAAGTGCAACAGTCTGTACTTTTAAAGTTGTGTATGAATTGCATTATCCTGCTTACATCTTCTTCTTAGTGGTTCTTTATACATAGTGAAAATATGCTGATGACAGGTTAACTAAGGCAGTCTTTAAAAAGACAAGAAGAGAGCTTTCTTTTTATTTGTACTCTATATCCGCTTATAATCCACAAAATGATTTAAAGTTTTCCAGCTTTGTTGTTATGAATTTGAGGCTTGTAAATCCACCAAATCAGATACAGACTCTCATTTTTATAGCATTTATGGTTGGCATTCACATGGCAGTTTCCTTTTGGTAGCTGTCCACTCACACAATCCCTTGACATTTATATGATTTCATGGGCTATGCAACTAATTAACCACTATACAACTTTTCAGGGTGTAATCGTCTCATATTACTGTCACAAGCAGATAAAAAGATTTTACATCTAATCATGTGCATAATTTCCAGTACCATTAAAATTAGAGGTCAAACGGGAGAACCCCCCCCGAGCGAGAGAGTGACACCATGCTTATGAGATGAGCAGACATTTTAGAACATGCATGTCTTACAGAGCATACAAAAATACATATATAAAACATAAAATGAAGCTGCATAAAACATAATCCTTAAAATGTTGGTGGAATTAAACATAATCTGACTGTTGATGTTTGCAGCTCAGGCTGTGGTTTACATCGAAGAAGTAATCCGTTGTGCAAGAAAGTGTTTTTTTTTATGTAGTTGCATGTTGGTTGTGTGAATTAGGTAGGCGAGATTGGAATTGATTTTAGTGCATTATAGAGACATGATGTTATGTTTTGTATACCGTATGTTTTTGTTATTAGGACTTTTAGGTTATGCTCTGTTCCTGTTTCCTGTACCACATTCTGTAGTCCCTTTGTAGTTTTCTTGTTGATTAGTTCCCTGATTATGTCTTGTTAGTCTATATAAACTCCAGTGTTTCCTATGTTCTTTGTCAGGTCTTGTCAATGTATTGCTGTAGTGTTGGTATGCTTAGTTTTGTTTCTTGTATTCCTTGTTTTTATGGTATCTTTTATCTTTCTTTGATAAACCTTCTGCATTTGGATCCTGCTCTCCCTCTTCTCTGAGTTTGCCTACTTTATACATGGGTGCACTATCACCCACCAAAAAGAAAAAAAAAAAGATAAATTAGATCTTCCAATATGTGATATCCCTGCTGAAATTACAGAATGCTGTTCACCAGATAAGGTATGTTCGCACGAGGGACAAGCATGGAAATGCTGGCTATGGTTTGTGGTTCCCAGCATGGGATGCTAGTTTGCTGGATCTCAGAATGGGAATGCTGGTGTGGTGGTGGACCAGCACATGTTGTTTTATGTGTGCTGGTATGGTTCTAACAAAACTTGTGTATGTGTTACATATCACATATCTTTTGAAATTGGTTTGTGTTTGTAGTTAAAGACCAAGACAATTTTCCAAAGTAGTTTTAATAAATTATTTAATAAAGAAAAATGCACGTTGCTGGTTACATTCTTACTGGTACACAGTACAATCCCATTAAACAAACTTTGCTCAGTTATAGAAAGTAAAGGTAACACTGAAGCAGTGTTGTGGTTAGTGAAATAAAGCAGATTCAGTCTACAAGTCATGATTGACCATTAGTGATGACATCTGCGGTTAACAAGCAGAATCAATGAAGACAAGAGGAACAACAAGAGCAAAGCAGAAATACATGAAATCCGCCGAATATGTCATCCGCCCGAAACTGCTTCCAGTGTACAACAGTGAGCGCAAGCTACATTAAAGGGATTATTAAATTTTATATATGGTTATTTTTCTTACAAAAACGCACCATCAATTCGTTACAGAAGACTTTGTTCACCACCCCGGAGCGGGGTGAAACACTTATTTTTTATGTTGGGCGCATTTTATTACGTGTTTGGACTGTGCAGTGCAACACCAGCTGAGTGCCCTGAAACAGTTGAAGATCAAAGACTGGTTTTTATATAACTCCAAGGATTCGTCTGAAAGAGAAAGGCATATACACTAGGTAACTTGAGGATGAGTAATTTATGGGCTAATTTTTTTTGTTAGTGAATAACGTCTCAGGTTACTTATGTAACCATGGTTCCCTGAGTAGGGAACGAGACACTGCGTCCTCTAGGGGTCGCTATGGGGAACGCCTCATTGTGACCCGTGTCTGAAGCATACATAGAAAAAACACCAACAAAACGTTGGCCAGCGGCAGTCATGACGTCACTACTGGTGCGACTATAAAATAGGCGCCGGGAGAACACATCATTCACTTCTTTGTCTGAAGCTTGCGTTCAAACCATGGCAGGAAGCCTAGAGGACGCAGTGTCTCGTTCCCTACTCAGGGAACCATGGTTACATACTGTAAGTAGCCTGAGAAGTTCCCTTTCAAGGGAACTTCGAACTGCGTCCTCTAGGGGTCGCTATGGGGAAACGGTATACCCACGCCACCATGCTGAGGGGAATGCGGGCCAGAACCATGGCGAGCACTAAGTACAAACTTAACCTTTTTCATGGTGAGTTGCCCCTGGGACGTCAGACGGCTGTCCGTGACTTTATCACCTATGGCCAAAGGCCTAGGCTACATACCCCAATATACTTACCTGTTAGGGCCAGACTCCCGGGCCCGGGGTAGAGCTCAAGGCTTGGAATCAAAATGGATTCCTTTAAGGGGGGATACGAGCAAGAGCCTAGTATCATACTAAGTCTTGGCATGTCACACAGGTGCTACCACTTGTTCTTGCATAAGCTCTGAAAGGAACTGTCCAACAGATCCCTAGTAGCAACACCCGGTTAAAGTAGGTATCCAGAGGATACATAAGTGGAGTGGTGCCCAAGGTGAACGGGGCTTAACCAGCTCAAGAAAGGGCAAGAAGCAACCGCGCGAAGCCCTCACCATAAAGGATTTTAGAAAAGAACGCAAAGAACTAGCGTGCAAACTTACCACAATGTGGATTTTAGAAAGTGCACAAAGCCTTCACATGCACACTTACCATAACATAGATTTTAAAAATACCATTCTAAGGGGTTCTCATGTCACTCTGAAAGAGCAGCCCATACATGAAAATGGTGCATCCCAAAACACTATGTTCGAGAAGTCATCAACTCGATCTAAGGTATAATGCTGGATTGGCTAGCAGTAAATCTCTAGCTGGTGGGGGGGGGGGGGGTGGGGGCAACACACCTAGTTCTCAGTCGAGAAGGGGGCTCGACCTTCAGCATGTTCCAATGCTGGAACTGCTGGCAGTAAGTTACCTAGCTGATGGAGCATAGACCCAGCTCTCAACGAGAGAGGGGGCTCGCACAGCATGATCGTTAGAAACCAGAGGGTAAGCGTACTGCAAGCTAGCCAAAAAAAACTCAGCGCATCAGAGAGGCAAAGGAAGGGCCTATTTCGCCTGATGCTGCTGGTTCCAGGTACTCTTGGAGAAACAGAGAACTCAAACTTCTCACGTGAGAGGAGAACTCCGAATTCAGAAAGAATAGCGCGCTCATAGGCAACTCTTTGGTAAAAGGGGAGCACTTCTAATATTACCACGAGAGCAGCCCAAGGAGCGAACCCGGGCGCTCGATAGGAAGCAGCATGCTCATAGTAACCCTCAATGGTGAGGGGAGCGATACTTCCAAGTGTGTCAAATTAGAGACACGCTGGTTGAGTGGAGCCCAAAGTACCGGGGTCTAACCAACTCAGAGAAGGAAAGGAACGAAGATAGGCATAACATTACGTTACAGGATTTTAGAAAAGAACTCAGAGTACTAGCGTGCGAACTTACCACTGTGTGGATTTTAGAAAGTGTGCAAAGTGCTCAGTGTGCACACTTACCACTACTGTGGATTTTAGAAAGTGCGCAAAGTGTTCAACGTGCACACTTACCACTATGTGGGTTTCAGAAAGTGCACAGAGCTTAGCGTGTGCACTTACCATAGCATGGATTAACATTCCAGGCATCGACTCAAAGATACCCGGAAGTACTGGGCCAAACGGGAGATGCAAGCTCAAATACAACCCTCTAAGGCTAGGGGAGCACTGCCTGAGACAGCATTGCACGAGAAGGTTCTCGCAAATGCCACCTTTACTTCCCGCTCGATGCCTCAGCAAGAGGGGGTATCCTGGTGATCGGGACATCCAGGAATCTTCAGGAATGTCGTACCGGGGGCCTGATGATCAAGAAGGCTCCCGCAGAAGCCTCTGACCTGGCCGCATGATCCAGGCAGCATGAAGCCGGAACCAGGGCTATTATACCGGCTGGACATAATGTCGACGAGTGAGGTAACACAAGTCGAGCACCTGGTTTCTGAATCCAACAAATGGGTGCTCACAGAGGACCTACCTTAAAAAGGACAAACACACAGGTCCCGGAAAACGCTGCAAAAAAATCTCACAGAAGGATTATACACACAACCACCAGCACATTAAATACACACACACATATATACTGTATATATATATATATAATATATATATATATATATAATAAATCTATATTATGAATGGATCATACTCACCACATGGTTCCCGCGCCGGGAACCCTTTCCAGAGTCGATTCCAGAGAAGCCTCTAGTCCGGACCATCCCTAAGGTGGTTGCTATGAAGTCTTAGAACCAACCAAAACATCATAGGTCAGCATAGGAGACTGTAATGCAGGAAGTTCCTACCTAACCTTGGTCAGGTGGAGAGATGGTGGTTACAGGGGAATTAGGAAGGGGAAGATAAGGGCAGATGTTAAACCCCCCGAGGGAAATGAATAGATACTCAAGTATCCCTCTGATCTGGACGAAAGACCTGATGCCTTGTCTGGATCACATCCCTAAGGTCTTGCCTACCTCCCTTGGAGACGGGCGGAGAGGGTGAGCGCGAGCCATGACACTAGACTTCTGTGCCCGTCTCTGATGCTCAGACCGAGACGGGCCAGGACCCCTATGTTGTTCGGGCTCAGACTTGGACCTTCGTGAAGGCCACTGAGCTCGCCTTTGCCTCCCTGAACTTCTCGACCACCGTCTCAACGGAGGTACCAAAAAATACGTAAGGCGAAACCGGCGCATCGAGAAGAAAGACCCTCTATTTTCAGAATCTGCAGGTTCACCCACAGTCTATGCGTGAGGAAAAAAACGGCCTCTTCCATTCCTCCTCAATCTTTATATGAAAAAACAGGAATAAAGGAAGGCTCACCTGAGCTGGAGGGTTATGGCCAGAAAAATAACATTCATCGAGATACCTTGCAACGTCATCTTATTCGCCCGCTTCACAGCAAATAAAGCCTCGCCGTGGCGCGATCCATAACTTTCAAAAGCTCATCATACGCAGGGCAAGAGGATTGGGAAGGCTCAGCCTCAGCTTCTTCGCCCTCCTCAGACATTTCTTGCTCTTCCTGGGCTGAACCCAGCAGATCACTGGCCCCTGGATCAGACAATGTTTAATGAAATAACATCATCCTCCAGCGGCTCACTCTCGTCCACAGCCAACGAAAAGGGAAAGCCCCTCTTCAAACTCATCGGCCAGATCCACCTGCGATCCCCACAAGCTCATTCTCCTCTGCTGCCTCAGCAGCAGCGTGTCCTGAATCGCGGGAAGCAGATGGCTGCCCTTCTTTCCTTGAAAAGAGATACAAACGAGAGCGGAGCTTTTTCCTTCTGAGGTGCTTGTGAATAACTTTTCTCATTACTTTTCAGACATATTGAAGTCTATCACTGAATCCATTTCCAAAGACACCCCTCATACAACTGATTCAAATGTTCACTTGATGTCAGCTGACTCGGCTCACACAACATACTCTCTTTCTGCTTTTACTCTCACTACTTCTGCTGCCATAAGTGATCTAATTGTGAAGTCAAATTCTACATCCTCCCAGATTGATCCTTCACCTACTGTTTTGATTAAGATGTGTGTTCCTGAGGTTGAACCTTTCATAACACATATGATTAACTGTAGTATAGCATCTGCCATTGTTCCAGCAGAATTAAAAATGGCTGCGGGAACCCCCATACTTAAAAAAACGGTTCCTGACCATCTAGATATAAACAATTATAGGCAAATCTCAAATTTACCATTCTTAAGTAAAATTCTTGAAAAAGTTGTGGCTTCACAGTTGAGATCTTACTTAAATGCTAATGGCCTTTTTGAACCTTTTCAGTCAGGATTTCGTTCATCACATAGCACTGAAACTGCTCTTCTTTGTGTGGTTAATGACATTCTTCTGTCCATAGATTCTGGGTTAATAAACCTCTTGATTCTTCTTGATCTAAGCTCTGCATTTGAAACAGTCTGCCATGAAATACTCATCTCTCGCCTTTCTGATATCGGTATCACTGGTTCAGCTCTTTCCTGGCTCATTTCCTACATCAGTGATAGAAAATAGTATATCACCATACAAGGGTATAAATCTACCACTGCTCCAGTTTCACAGGGTGTTCTTCAAGGTTCAGTTCTTGGTCCACTTCTGTTTATCATTTATATATATCCACTTGGTGACATCATACGCATGCATGGACTTCAATTTCATTGCTATGCTGATGACATTCAAATTTACCTAACCACCAGCTCTGATAGGTCATCACTGCCTGACTCACTTACTGCATGCATCAGGGATATCAAGCATTGGATGTCCTTGAATTTCCTTAAACTAAATAATAACAAAACTGAAATATTGATGATTGGCTCTGCTACCTCAGTCAAAAGGATTGACCTGTCCTTTGAAATTGACGGGGTTCATGTTAAGCCTGCTTCATCTGTCCGTAATCTTGGTGTCTCATTTGACTCATCTCTATCTTTTGCCTCTCATATTTCTTCTGTTGTTAAAACCTCTTTTTTCCATCTTCGTAATATTGCACGTCTTCGATCTTCTCTAACTCTAGCTGATGCTGAAATCTTAATTCATGCATTAATCACATCACGTCTGGATTATTGCAATGCTCTATTTCTTGGTCTGCCTAAAAGACTTATTGCAAAGTTACAGTATGTTCAAAACTCAGCAGCAAGAGTTCTCACCTCCACCAGGCGTTCTGCTCACATTATTCCTCTACTGCATGATCTTCACTGGCTACCTGTGGCATCACGTATTCACTTTAAGATATCACTTCTAACGTTTAAGGCATTAAATGGTCTTGCGCCTCCATATCTGTCTGACCTACTGTACTCCTATTCTCCTGCCCGGTCTCTCAGATCATCTGAGCTTGGTCTTTTGTCCATTCCTCGTTTTCGGCTGTCCACTGTAGGTGGTAGGTCATTTAGTGTTAATGCTCCGAAATTATGGAATTCGCTATCCCTTACACTTCGTAATATACCATCTTTGTCTACATTCAAGACTCAGCTAAAAACGTATCTTTTTAATATGTATTTCTTCTTCTTCCTTGGAAAAACGCTCGCAGTGCACGCCGATTGCCCCCTCGGAGACATTGCATGCGTGCTCTTCGCCCAACAAATAACGCATAGATCGTGTGTGTCATCAGATGTTAAACAATGACAACACGGATGCAAACATCCTCTAAACGTTCTGCTAGTGCTCGCCATAATAATAGGATAGAGATCGCTCTTACCACGTTCAAATGCACACTTCAAACAAAACATTCAGTGAAGAAGAGAATGACATGTTTTCCCGGCGCCTATTTATACTAATAGTCGCACCGGTAGTGACGTCATGGGCTGTCGCCGGCCAACGTGTTGTTGGTGTTTTTTCAATGTATGCTTCAAACACGATGAGGCATTCCCCATAGCGACCCCTAGAGGACGCAGTTCCAAGTTCCCTTGAAAGGGAACCCTTTAAACAACTCGAAAAACAGCATTACCATCTTTATTCTTACAAACCAGTTTGGCTTTATTTCTTTCAAAATGTTGTTGAAGTTTGTCACCATTATGGTGGTTAGTGTTCCCTTTAGTTGGGCACTTGGACATTGACTTTGGTTAAATTAATTCTCTCTCAGCAATTGTTGAATATCACTATTGTCAACAATATTTCATGTTCCTGACTGCAATGACATACTTGACTTTTACTATGTACACACTTTTTGGAATCAGTGACTGATAGCTGAATTTGGACATGTGAGTTCCAAAATGAGTATTAACTTTCAATGTTGGACTTTCATAATCATAAAATAAAATTGTCAGTTCTACTACTTTAAACAGAGGGAGTAAAAGCAATTACAGTTATCACATAATCATTACATAATCATATAAAACAATAAATCATCTTTTTAAACTTTAAATGCAGTTTTCCTTTACGTCTGTTTACTATCCTTTTCCTTTACGTCTGTCTACTATCTGTTAAATATAGATTTAGAAATATAAATATAGATATAGAATATATAGATATAGAAATATAAATATAGAAATATGCAAGCAAAAAGAATGCATGCATACAGACAGGCCTACTCACAGTCACACTCAACACTGCAAGACCATGCTTGTGAACCAACTTTAGCAGCTCCATTTTGCTTGAAAACAGCATGAATGTGCTGGTCCACCAGCTAGACCTGCAGCATAAACCAACCTGGACCAGCACTATACCAGCACTAACCAGCATAAACCAGTTGGAATTTTTGGAATTTAAATTTTGCAGCAGGGATGCTGTCATTTAATGAGAAGTAAAACAAAGGGATTCAAGTTAAGTGTAGGTCCAGCACACTGTTTAAATCACAAGGTTTTCAGAGCTTTAGGGTTTTACTGGAGTGCAAAAATGAAAGCCTTTAGTATTTAAATGGAATGATGGCACAAGACACTACAGGCAAATCCATTATTTTTTCAGGCACTGGTCAATTTTGAGATTTTGGGCTATTTTGGCTTCCATAGCTTGTATTTTTTCAAGTTTTGTCAATGTATAATTTGTCTGATTTATATTTATATACACATTTATATACCCATATATTGATATAATTTTGATAACTTTATCCTAAAATATGGTGAAAATGAGGGTTATTGCATATTTAAACTTAACATTCAAGAAAACTTGTAATACAAAACAATTGTCTTAAATGCTCTGTAATTAATCAACTGAGAAATTATGGTGATTTCGATAGTACAACCTAAATATAGCCCTATAGGTCTTGCCTTACACAACACATCTCAATGAGTAGAATCGTTTTTTTTCCCAAAGTTTTATAGTCATAGCTGTTTATACCATTTCATGCACTGTAAGACCGTTAACTGTATGTTATCATTTCAATCAAAGACAAAGCTAAATTAAATACATAAATAAAAATAGATAAAATAATAATAACAATAATTTTAGTTATTTCAGCTCTTTTTAACGGGTGAAATAACTAAATAAGAGTCTCCAAATCCGCAAATACAGATTAAATGAGGTTATAGTATAGGGTTTTTACCCTTCTGAAAATAGTTGACCAAGCCAGTTAAAAGCCAGATGGGAACACCAGCTTCCCTTGCTATAACACTAGGTATGTGAACTTCAAATGGACAGAGGTCCTGTACAGCTACAAGGGTCTGAATTTTCTAAAGAATGAGCTAATCAAGAGCTTTCTACCATTTTCATTACTCATAGCACTTTTTCTCTGAACGAGACTGAGGGGGGAACAGAGCTGTGCTAGGGGGATTGCTCTCGGCTTTCCCTTTCTAAATCAGAATTTCAGTTCCCTCTTCATGGTCCCCAACAGCATGGCTGGTAATGACATTTTACTCTTTGCATATGAGGTATATCGATCTTAAAGGAATAGTTCACACAAAAAAATTTGTACCCAGGCCTCAAGAGGTAGATGAGCTTGTTAATTCATGGAAACAAATTTGGAGAAATTTTGAATTACATCCCTTGCTCATCAAGGATCATGCCGGGAAGGGGGTGCGTCAGAATGAGAGTCCAAACAGCTGATATACACGCCACGTCTTTCTTCTCGTCATCAATTAACAACTCATGAAGTGAAAAGCTCTGTTTATAAGAAACAAATCCATCATAAAGGCATTTTAACTTTAAACCGTCATTTCAATAATCCATAAAACAACTTTCCCCAGTGAAAAACTCCATTCTCTGTGCCCTTCAATTAAATCGGTACTGATCAGTGGCATATTGCTCTCTGATTAGACAAGACAGTTTTTCCCCAAAGGGAACAACAATTAATTCTGGGTAGAGGATATGTTAATATGTGGCATAATTTATCCTTAGAGGACACGTGTTTAGCTGGCAGAACTGGTTTGAAGTAAAAAAAAAAATGTCTTGATGGATTTGTTTGCACCTTTTCACTTCACAAGATGTTTATTGATGGACTGGAGTCATGTGAATTACTTGTGGATTATTATGATGTTTTTATCAGCTGTTTGAACTCTCATTCTGACAGTGCACATTCACTGCAAAGGATTCATTGGTGATTAAGTGATGTAATGCTAAATTTCTCCAAAAAACAAACAAACTCATCTACATTGGTGGCACATTTTTATTTTGGGTAAAACTATTTCTTTTATGTATCTACTCAGGCTAAATGAAGAGGAGAGCACTGAGTGTGGGGATTATTTTTTAAGGAGTTATTGGTATTGTATTACTCCGGAGAGAGTTAATGTATACATTTCTTTCCCCAAAGACACTGCAAGCAAGCTATAGAGCAGTGGTTCTCATCCCGCGGCCCTTCACGAATTCAAATGCGGTCCACCGTGCTGAACACAATAAAAAAAAATACTTTCAGTTTTACAATTAATTTTAGTTTATACATTAATTAAAAAATGTACTAAACAAATATAAGCTATAGCCTATTACTTTAGACAGAGCAGTACTCACATAGCTATAAACGTTACGCATTTAAAGTAATGACCAAGCGGCCAGTGGCAGACAGTGAGCCTATGTTTGATCCATTTAGCCTTCTCAAATCATCACGACTTAAAATCTATAGATATAAAACAGTTCATGCATATAACAATGTTTAAACGTTAAACCTAGATAAATGTGCGCTATATCCAATCATTTGTGCGGAGAGTGAAGCTAAAGTGCGCTTTGCAGGACAGAGAGACGCCAGCGCGATCACTTGCATTTATTTAATTGGATACGTCGTCATTTTTACTCATAAAGGTAAGAGTAATAAATCATTCGTAACTGTAAAGGGTCTACTTTATTTGTGTGCACTCACAATATCAACAAAACACTGTGCTTTTGCAAAATAAAGAAAATAAACATGATGCGCTTTCTATTCACAAAATGAACCGAAACTCAGCGAATAGATGCCTCACAGACATGATAAATATTTATATAGAAAGCTTTAAATTACTACATAACGAAATAAAACAAATCAAAAACAAAAACTCTTTCATTATAAAATCCATAAAGATGCATTTCTCTCTAAAGGCACGTCCAATGAAGAGATGGCGAGCGAACTTCTCCTTGCGAAAGACTCAGAAAACACTAGTTTATTAGTAAATAATTAAGATATCTCCTTACTGTTTCCCCCTGATGCATTTATGGTAATTACTTTTGCCGGTGCTTTGCGGCAAGCTTTAGCCTATTGCTTGCATTTGAATGCAGAACTGTTCAGCTGTGCTGACGGCACGCTCGCTGCTGCTGCTGCGGGACACTAGACACCGTCGAGCCGCTCTTGACAGTCTCGTGTTGTTTACAGCAGCGCTGCAATCTTTTTTCATCACTAATTGATGGATGTCTAAAATATAAAAATAAGGAGAAGCCTAAAACAGGCCGAGGCCCGGCCCGCGTCTGAATACACTTTTAAAAATAAAGGTGCTTCACGATGCCGTAGAATAACCTTTTTGTTTAAATGGTTCCATAGAGAACCTTTAACATCTGAAGAACCTTTCTGTTTCACAAAAGGTTCTTGTGGTGAAAGAAGGTTCTTCAGATTACAAAAAAAGGTAAGAAAGAGATGGTCTTTAAAGAACCTTTGACTGAATGCTTCCATGTGGAACCAAAAATGGTTCTTCTAAAGCATCGCTTGAAGAACCTTTTGAAGCACCTTTATTGTAAAAGAGTGTCTTTATGACGTGAAAATTGCTCCGAAGCCAGCCCAAGGGGCGTAAAAAAAAGTCACGCATAAAAGAAAAGTGCCCCCCCCCCCCACGCATAAAAGTGAAACTCGCCTATGATTGTGCTGTTTTCTCCTTTCACAAAATTGGGTGTTATTTATGGGGAGTATAATTATTTATTTATTTCAATAAATGTAATCGATTAGATATCATAATATTTAGGCTATAATATTATAAATCAAGTTGGTTTGTATTGCTGACGTAATATGTAAATGATATGCGTGCGGCCCGCGAGACTTGCACTTGGACCATAGTGAAGCCCGGTGGAAAAAAAGGTTGAGAACCATTGCTCTAGGTGATGAACAGGAAGAGAAACTGTTCACCGTTCAGAAGAGCTTATTCAGTCTGAATAAGCTCTTTGCACCCAAATAATGTTGTTTGAAATACATCACTATATCTGCACTGTGGTTACTTTATGGTTGCCAACGCTATCTGCAATATGCCTGGTGATTATATATATATTTTGACATTTTACCCTTATTTGTATATTGTATAGTTGTACTTGGTATTAATATGTAGTTAGTATCGGTTTGCACCAAGGGTCTGAGAGTAACGCAATTTCAATTCTCTGTGTATGTGCTGTACATGTGGAAGAATTGACAATAAAGCAGACTTGACTTGACTTGACGATGGGAATAGAATTTTGAGAAACTAACAGTTTATATGCAATATTATTCTAATTTTGCTACACTATCAAAAGTTGTTTCAAACAAATCCAAAATCATATGTTGCATGTATCAAAGCAACATACACTGGTGTTTCATTTCTGAATCAATCAGTGTTTTTGAACAAATTGATTAAATAAATGATTCAATGACTCGCTCGTAATAACACTTGTCATCACCTACTAGTGCAACAAGGTAACCAACAGAAAGAGTCACTGAAAAAGCCACAACTAGGCTACTTTACAGACCGACAGCCTGTCTGGAACGCAAAAACACAGACAATATCACAAACATAGCCTTTCCTAATTTAAATGAACTAATCCAGCTGCCGGTTACAAAATGTCCTTTAGTATCATCTGATGCTAGATGATATTCAGTGCATGCTGTGGAAAAACATACAGCTGCACTTTACATCTGAAATCACTGCATGTGTATAATTAGAGGAATTATTTTAAGATCAAGATTATGAAAAGTGAGCACTTTATGCCTCAGCAAATTTTCCATAAGACTTCACAAATCCAAAAATGTACTTAATCCTTCTACCAACCAAGATAAATGTCCTTCAGACATTAACATGTACACATATATGTACTGTATATCATATAGAGACATCAGACATGCATGCTGTTCATGCTTCATACACACTCTACTCTGAGAATGCTGAAAAATCAGAGCTAAAGCACTTGTCAGAATTATATGGATCTGTGGAAAAAATACCTTTTAAGGCTCTCAAACCTGCCTCAGTCTTCCTTACATGCAACTCAAGTCTCACCTCTCTTAATTCTTTAACGTGTGTAGCTACAATGACTAAACTACATTGACTCATTCAACATTAATATCAACACTAGGATTGATGTAATACTTTTAAAGATTTGAAATTAATCAATCTGATTTTACATTTTCATAAATATTTACTTATTTAGTATTTATTAAATAAGTAGTAAAAATTCATAATAATAACACTAAAACTTATTATTAATAATAGTTCCAAAGTAATATATTTTTAAGTCATTTTGTAGTGTCAATTTTCAGAAGCTTGCACAATGAAAAATTATATGTGAGGAATATTAGATGATCACTACCATGGTTCGCTATCAGTCAAATTTAATCAAAATTTAGATTGTTATTTATATGTTATATATTATTACAATATTAATATTATTTATTATGTACATTTAAATTAAATTTTTATAAATAAAAAAATTCTCTATTTTTACTGGATGGGGAAGTAAAAGAACGTTTGGGGAGTTAGAGAGGATAAAAAATGTTGAAAAAAAAAAGAAAAGAGAGAGAGAGAGAAAAGTTCAGGATCTCACATCACTGAAATGATGAGCCGGTGTAAAGCTAAATTTAGAGAGATGACGAAATAGACAATTCAATCAAATTCACTACCACCCCCGTCTAATGCGCTTAAGATGCACATTTTCCAGACTGGGAGATAAAAATGACTCAATATTTTCCTTTAAAAGTTTGAAAACCTTTAAACCTTACAATCTTTGTGCTGCTTTAATCTAGTTCTTAAACTGCAGGGAAAAAAAGAAGAGTCCTCTAGCATAGAAATCCCACGTGTCTTCAATATATTCATTCCACTGGATATTTTAAACATTATCTGCTTTCAGGCCAAGGCTAAAATAAACTTGCTGATGCAAGTGCATCAATTGTGAAACTAATCCCGTAGTTTGCTATAATCATCCTGTTTGTGAAACGATACTAGGATTTTAGACCCATCAAAGTGTAGGTTAAAAGAAACTAAACCTAGGACGTTGCAAGGAGTAAGTAAAAAGAGTGAGTAAATCATATTATTGAAATTCTGATATGAGTGGCAGGTTTTCTCAAAGGATCCAGGTGCTTCTAAACCAATTTACAATAATAAAAAACTCAGCATAGTGGAGTGACTGGCTATTTGCATCTCTTTTCACTTGGTAAAGGTCAAGTTTGACAGAGAGTCCTCAAACAGACCTGACTGTTTATGAGACATTAAAATACACACAATTCACCAGAGGTTTTATAGTCATGAAAGGGCAGGGACAGGTTTAATCATCAAAAAATGTTTGTACAGAAAATTATTTCTTTCTTTCTTTCTCTCTCCCTCTCGGGAACAAAGGCATTAAAATACACTACAAAACACAACTCAGCGTTACTCTATACCAGGGGTAGGCAAGTTCGGTCCTAGAGAGCCGCAGTCCTGCAGAGTTCAGCTCCAACACAAATCAAACACACCTGAACAAGATAATCAATAGCTTCAGGGTTACTAAGGCTATAGGCAGGTGAGGTTTTTTTCAGGGTTGGGGCTAAACTCTGCAGGAATGCGGCTCTCTAGGACCAAACTTGCCTACCCCTGCTCTATACCAACATTTTCATATTCATACCAAACATAAATTACCTTTAGGCATTGCAGTAGCACTTTATTTTTATTTCGGTAGACCTTATTATCTGAAGACTGCCAGTTTTGGTGCAAGTCCTGGCAGTCTCATGACCAGCTATGCTCTGTGTGGGCACACTAGGGTCATCTTTCACTTATGGCGCTTTTCCACTGCATAGTACGGAACAGGACGGCTCGGTACGGTTCACTTTTGGGGGGTTTCCACTGGTTACAGTACTGGTACCAAAACGTGACGTGTAAACTCTGCTGATCACGAATTGACCGGAGAGAATCGTCACTACCTGCGTCACTGAACTTGAGACACAAACACAAAAGAACCGATAGATTTAAATCAGCACAACCGGCGAAGGATCGAACGCAACTATTCGGACGCACCTTTTTTTAACAACCAAAAAGTTTTGTTGTCTGTTGTGGAAGAACAGACGTTCCTCTCGTTGATAGCAGAGGAGCGGATCCAGCGAGAGCTTGATGGGGCGACGTGGAATGAAATTTTTTTTTAGGAGTCATGGTAGCACAACTATAACGACATGTGAATAATCCCACCCACTCTAAAGCGGTACTGAACTGCAGTGGAAACGCAAAACCGAGCCCGAAGCCGAACGTGCCGTATGTTTTTTTTTTTTTTTTTTTTTTTTTTTTGTTTTTTTTTTTTTCAGCCGAGTGTACACGCAGTGGAAAAGCTCTATTAGTTATGTTTCTATTCTCTCTGTTTCTAACTTTCTCTATTTGTCTCTATTTTTCCTCTTTTCCTTTGCTTTTGTAACATCAGGACATAAGTACTGAATGGAAGAGTAGCGATGGCCCACCGATTCACGTTCACGTGCAGCATGTGTTTGGTGATACTACTTGCATTTGGATGTAGACCATTCAGCAGTGGCAGCACTGACTGATGGTCAATACTGTACATTAGCAGTTAGCCCAAAAGCAGTGGATGTTGTGCTAATTTGGGACTGTAGGGAAAAAAGGGAAATTCTCTTTGTCTAATCTATATGACATTGCATAGTCCTGTATTTTGCTTTGAATTTTGTTAAACATTATCTACAGGGCTGCCACTACTTGACTTGACATTGAGACAGCATTCTTGATAGAGCTTGGCACATTTTATACTTATGGTACACTAATTTTAAAGGTAATTTAAAGGTAAGCTTTTCACTGGGGTAGTACCCTCACAGGGACATTTTGTCAGACTTCGCCCCTTACCTGAACCCCTCCTTTCCGAACACTGCCCTCCCTTGGCGATTTCCCAACACAAAGAGGACACCAGATCCCCCATTTATTTTGGACACTCCTTCCCCTTTGGACACTTTATTCCCCATTTTGGACATTTTATGTTTATTAAATAAAAGCTTCCGAGGCTGGACGCTGCACCCACTGTGTCTGTCGTTTGCTCCTCCCGCCACACATGTAACAAGAAAAAAAAAAAAAAAAAAAAAACAAAAAAAAAAAAAAAAAAAAAAAAAAAAAAAAAAAAAAAAAAAAAAAATGGATATGTAAAGTGTTACCATCCTAAAATATAAATTGTCATTAACCAATTATTTAAAATATATATATTATTAATGAGCCTATATAAAACATTGATTAAATTAGGCTACCATCAAAGCTCTTTTATCTTAAGCAGAAAATGGTACAAGAATGTAGGGTTGTAATTTGCTTTATTATTCATGGGATTTAGCAAAACCTTTCCTTCTAAAATGTCATGCCCTTTGGGACTGATAAGTATGGCCCAAAAATATATAAATAAACAAACACCTGAATATGATCACAATGCTGTGTTCTTAGCAGCTACGCCACTGTTGCCTACTTACATGTGGCACAGCACATTTAAGGGTGGCGGTACATGACACATCTATAATAACAGAGGATTATGCATAATTACAAGCAACCCTGGTACACGAAGAACATGTAGTTAATTCATATGACTCAGCACTTATTTGTGTAATTACATTGTAATAACGTCACCTTAAAATACAATGTTTCCTTACATTTTTATTTTACAACAAAAGTAACAACAAAAACTTCAAAATAAAATGCTGTCTTGGTTACAAATCAGGAAACTACACAGCCGTTGCCCTTTCTAACAATACATCCACTTCTGCATTGCTTCAATTCTGTTAAATAGCCTGATATCATATTCCTTTCATTTTGTTTCAGTAGAGAAACAGCATAATATTCTCCATCTTATAATTAAATATATAGAGACGAGAGTGCTGTATATCTGTTAATACCTCTCTATATCAGGACTGTCAAGGCTATATTTCACGCTTCAGCAAATCCATCCAAGACCTTGCATTTGACAGCATTCATTTCAAGCACAGAAAAACTGCACTGCAGTCTTTCATACTTTTACAAAAAAGGAGAGAATGACAGTCAGGCTAATAAATAACAAAAAAATACTGAGAAAGTTTAGAAATAAAAAGGGAGGCCCTGAGGCGTTTTGATCAGAACATTGATCAGAGGCTTCATTTGTTGACAAAAAATAGTTAATATTTGACGAAGATGAATGTAACATGTGACCACAAAACAAGAGCAACTATAAACGATTTACAAGTAAAATGCTGACCTTGTTACATAGAGAAAAATGAGATTCAAAGAATCCCTAAAGGGAATGAATAAAGGCCATGATAAAATATGCACACACACACACACACACACACACACACACACACAGATACACAGAGTTCAACGTATTTTGGTGAGAGGACACATTTATCTTCCATCCTGAGAGCTAAAGGCACTACAGCTTCAGATTCTGACTCAGGATACATATTATATTGGGGGGATTATTCAGATTCAATATCATCACCCTCATATTCATTCCTACAAATGAAGAAAGCTCCCACAAGCAGGGATAGTCCACCCAAAAATCGAAATTCTGTCATCACTTCCTCGTGTCATTCCAAACCTGTATGACTTTCTTTCATCTGTCAATCACAAAAGGATTGCAATGAATAAGGACTAACAATGTGTCTACACTGGACGTGTCTGTTGTCATGTCGCACCGCAACAGCTTGAGGCTGTCTACACTGGACACAACAAAACAACCTTTGAAAATCTATTTGTGCTTCATGTCAGAAGTAGCGTGAACGCTTGGAGTACATCAGAAATATATCAGACAATCAGTTTACGTTCTGGAATTTTATTGCACCATGCTGCATCCATCGTAGACAGCATCACTAATATTATTGGGTTCTATTGTCTTTGACACATTGCTGAAACTGAAAACCCTTTTAAAACCATCCATCAGACCTGTTTGACCAGGCTGGGAGACTAGATAAGACCAGCAAACCAGCCTAAGATGTTTTTGCATCAGAAAAGCATGGTCAAAGTATCAAAAGAATTTGTCCACATGACTCATGCGCTGTATTTCAACTCTCCCAAGTTTTCATACACCCCTTGTGTTCATTTATTAAACACTTTGACTAATCTGCTAACGCCTTTATCTATCAGTAAGTGTGTAGTGTAGTAGTTTAATTTAAAATGTTTTTGCTGTAATTCTACAGATTTACTTATAAAAATCAGTGCAGAAAAAAAAAATCCAGGTGGACCTAGATATGAAACAGAGGAGCCTGAGTGACGAGGCAAACAGACAGTCACAAAGAATGCTTTTAATGATCGAGAAGAAAGTAGGACAACATGTTTAATATAAATTTTATGGTTTATTTTAAGTATTTTGACTTTAAAGTCATCAAGATGCTTTGCGTTCTCAAAAAGGAGAGACAAAAAGGGCAGAGTAGGAGATATAGATTGAAAAAAGAGAAGAGAGTGAGAATTAGTTTGAGAGGACCAAAGAGATCTGTGAGATGCCTTATTCATCCTGTCCTCCTTCCTCTCTTCAGAACTCCAGGTTATGTTTGCCACATCTTAACCCTGTGTAGAGAGCTGATCAAAGACACAAGTCCCCTCAGAGCCCATCACAACCGCACTGTACGTGAAGAAAAACTGCAATAACCTTGTAAAAGATATAGTTGGTTTAATCATTGATATTTTGACATTGAACAGTTTGGACATTTTCTGCTTTTGCATAAAATATCTGTTTAGTTCATACAACATTGCAGAGAAATGGTTATAAGACATGGTGAATACTGATGTGCTGATGGACAGGGGTTGGGAGACACTTCAAGAGGACTTTGGCATCAAAACATGTCAAATGTAAATTCATGTTCCAGGTCTATTTGATGTTCACACAGTTTTCAGGTTGAAGGCAAAACAGTACACATTACAAGCAACCAAAGCTATGTATTTACATTACAATTTATGGTAAACGAACAATTTAATTAAAACTTCAAAACTAATTATTAATGAATACAAAAAAAATGTATTTGCATATTTCATGTACATGTTCGAAATTTTGAAACATTTTTGAAAGAAGTCTCTTATGCTTACCAAGGCTGCATTTAATTAGTTAAAAATACAGTAAAAACTGTAACATTGTGAAATTATTTTACAATTTCAAAATGTAATTTATTCCTGTGATTGCAAAGATGAATTTTCCCTTTTTTTAATTTCATTTTAATATGCTGTTTTGGTGCTCACAAAACAAGTCTTGGTGATTATAATTTTTGAAAAAAGTGTATGTTTAATATTTTGTGGAACCGTTTCATCCTTTTCTATATAATTTAATCTGCATTAAATACTTCTTTGCAGATAAAACATAAAAAAATATATTACTGAGCCCAAACTTTTGAATGGAAGTATCTTTCATAGTCACCTTTTTCTCTCTAAACACATAAAAAAAAACATTAATCAAATTTTAATTTAACCAAGAATTAGTCATGAAAAAACCCTTACAAGCCATAATCTAGTCTCTGCTGATGGGATGGTTGAAACATCCAGAACACACTGTTCAAATGAACATTATTAACGGTGAGATGTTACTGCTGCAGAACCAGCTGACACAGTTAGAAAATAATGATACACAACTTGAACCTCAAATCATGATAGAGATGGCTGGCCAATGAGAATATTTCTTACCCTTTTTTGCATGTTCTATTTCACTCTCAATTAGATATAAATGCAAACAAAAGTATTTTATTGTGTACATTTTTCAGTATCTATAAACGTCTGTGATCTAAGCTCTTCAGTAACATCCTGTCTGAAGCAGCTGGATGGAAAATATGCCCCCCACCTCAATTTCTCTCTCTTTCTTTCTCTCTCTCTGATATGCTGTGAACAGAAGGGAGGAGTTTTAATTTGAATCCTGAACTGTTGCCCTTCACAAAGCTCAGAGACAGCACTCTGAGTGGATCGCTGTGGATTAAAACACCTGTCTGTGGGTTCACTCTTTCCTCAGGAAAGGATTTTTATGGCAAATTACTGTAAATAGTTGTTTACGGAAGTGAAAAGGAAACTGAAAAGAAAGTTTTACTATTGATGAGCACGGAGAACAAGTGTTGAACAGTGATTGGAAACCTAAAATGAGATGCATATCTGGAAAGGACCAGGGCAAGACAGCAAATGTCCAAGTATTTATTTTCTCTCTCAAAGGACAAAGGTAATGTTGTAATTGAAAAAAACTTTTTTTTTTCAAAACTGTTAAAGTGCTTAAACAGTATTATATTTTGGTAAAATGCATGTTTTTATTCATTGCATATTCAATACTCATTATAAATACAAATAACTAATTTTAAACTTTTTTTAAAAAAATAGAATATTTTTAAATCCATAAAAAATAAATCTTTTAGACCTTTTTTTGACCGTAGCTGTAATTGAGTGAAAGTCATTCAGCGCTTTCTAGAATTCTTCTTTTAACATTTATGCTTAGGTATCTTCATTCTCAAAGTGAGGTAAATCATTGGGCGCAGTGTGTCGGGTGAAACATGGCTGGAAATAGTTTTTTACTACATCTTCTGCTCACTGCCATTGTGGGACGGGCTGCTAAAGCACAGGATGAGACTTCTACTGAAATGGACATCCAAACAGCCAATCAGACTATAGATCCTTTGTTGATTTCTGTGACATCAGAGGGGCCTCCAACTTTGACCCCACCTGCAGAGGTGGAGGAGGATACTGTGCCGTCCACTGGCACCCGCTGCCGGGGTTACTATGATGTCATGGGTCAGTGGGACCCTCCCTTTAATTGTAATGCAGGTATCTTCTTGTACTGTTGCGGCACCTGTTTCTACCGGTTCTGCTGTCAGTTCCGTCAGCAGCGACTGGATCAGACCTCCTGCTCCAACTATGATACTCCAATTTGGGCCAACACTGGAAAACCTGTGGCCACCAACACTGAGGTACAGCCAGACCATGAGCGGGATCGGACTCACATGATTGTGTACATCATCTGTGGTGTGGTGGCCATCATGGTCCTGGTGGGAATCTTCACCAAACTGGGGCTGGAGAAGAGCCGTGGAGGCCAGAACGACCTCAGTAACTCCAGGTGAGTAGAAATGAGCTCAAATCTATTGAGCTGCCAAAATGGAAAACTAAAATGGAACTTCATAAAACTTCATAGCCAGCAAATAGTGCTCCACACATGAAACGCACAATACTATAAAAATATGAAACACTCATAAATATTAGGTAAAATAGTCGTTTAATACTTTTTATTTATTCATAATTTGATATTTCACTTTGCTCGACCACCATCTTGGACATTTTCACAATACATCCCCTTGTCAAAAGGAATTACACTGTAGCATACTGTTTAAAAAAGTACTTATTACGGAAATATATTTTAAAAGTATATACATGCAAACTCAATGTTTAACTGCATGTTATTTAGAATTCAACAAAAATGTTTTATAGCTTGAATTTATATTAAATGCTATTAGTTGATAGTATTTTCGAACCACTTAAGTAGGACTTAAGAACATCTTTATATAAAGTCATAATTACCCTGAAATATCACTGAAGTGGCAAGCATTTGAAGTGACTGACAAGCATTTATGGTAAAATATACTTTAAAATATACTTTAATCATTTGTGTTGAAACATTTATGTCATGTATTTAAATGTACCGGTATTTGTAATTACACTTGTAATGATTAAGCATTTAAACTAAATGTACTAAATTTAAAACAAAATGTAACATCAAATAACACACTACAGTTAAAAACATCAAGTAAAAAGTATACTTTAAGTGCTTTAGCATGTTATGCTGTAATTACCGTAATTACCATAGGCTCGAGATTACAATACGTGACTTTCTGTTTGGAGCTGTTCACGTCCTTGTACTGGGAATTATGCATTTCTATAGCACCACTATCAATGCCTAAATTAATCTGAAGTGGTCAGGTGCTACAGCGGTCACGTAGAACAAGTAGGAGCTCTCAGAAAAGTCTCAATTTACTTGCTGTAATTGCGAGTTCTACGAGGACATGAATGCATTTTACTTCTTGTAATTAAAGTAATTTCAACATGTTGTGAACACACCTTTAGATAACACATCAAAATACTTTAAAGCAGGGGTCTCCAAACTCGGTCCTGTAGGGCCAGTGTCCTGCAGAGTTTAGCTCCAACCCTAATTAAACATACATGAACCAGCTAATCTAGGTCTTTCTAGGTATACTAGAAACTTCCAGGTAGGTGTGTTGAGGCAAGTTGGACATAAACTCTGCAGGACCGAGTTTGGAGACCCCTGCTTTAAAGTAAAACTTTTAATTTAGCATTCTTACAAAGTGCACTTAACACAGTCATGTAAGTGTACTCTCTTTAAGTACACTTTTATTTCATTAATATTATCTGTATGCAGAGTTTTAAAAAAACATACTTGTAAGATTTGAAGTACACTACAAGTGCACATTTAACACAATTATGCGTACTTCATTTTCACAAGGGCTGACTTCTCTTCAAATTAAAAATGTAAGGTTGTCTTAGATTTTGGGTTAAAGAAAGCATCTTAAAGCGACATAAGTATGCTGCCTACCCTTTTTGGAAAAGCCTTTGCACTAGAAACAGACCTATGTCTTAAATTGCTGTCTAGGTAAGACAGCTCACTAGGTTTTGGAACAGAGCTAAAGAAGATTCAATGCGCTTTTTATGTTTAAGGTGCTAATAGTGCGTTCAGAGTGTGTTGGTTAACCAAAGCTATTTTGGTCAAGGATATTTTGGCCAGCCTTTACATCTGTATCACATACAGTAGCAAACCAAAGACCAAGTAACAGCATCCAGCCAAGACTAAAGCCATTAATATGCATGCTGCTCTTCTGAATTTAGCAATCACCTGTACTAGAGACAAAAAGAGTGGAAGAAAATGTTTAGAGTGTTGTCCTAAGGTTATTTTAATATTCATGGCATCAAGGCATTAAAAAGCTAACCCCATCCAACTTGAATATTTCTTTCTTATGTCTCAGTTACCAGTTCTGCATCTCTGTTCCTTTCCCTCCAAACGTCAAATTGAACCTTTTGTTCTCATCGTTCTAAATATTCAAAATCTCTTTCTGAATATCAAAATACCTGTCATGAGCAATATAACAAAATACCGAGAATGTATAATTCTCCCAGCATTCTGCCGTAACCCCATTTTACACAAGAAATGACCCAATAATGCAAACAACCCTATCGAGATGAACAAATTTGGAGGACGAAAATACTCATCCGAAGATTAGCACTTTTCCGAGGTTAACACCTCTCCAAAAGCATTTCCCACACGCTGAACACTGCACACCAGATTAACTCTTCTTACAAGATTAAGAGTTCTGCAAAGATTTACACTGCTTTAAGATTAAACCGACTCTTTTTGAGGCGACTGCTAGACTTCGCAGCTCTAGAGAACTAGTTTATGCACTTCCATTCACACCATTAAAAAGAAAACATTTTGCCCAGATGTCGAATTGATATTGAATTGGGCTCCTAAATAATTTCCCACTTCCACTTCCAGTCATGTCTTAATATTTAAATGCTACACCAGTGTATCATATCCCTCAGAACTCTCCAACTTAAGGCAAACAGGGAAGAGGAAAGCAGGTTTTATCTGTCAAGCTGAACTTAAACACTCCATCTTTGTAGTCATAGTTTTGTCATGTAAGCAAAGGAATGGCCTATATTCATTAAAAAGTTTGTCATTGCTGAACAATGATGGACATAAAATAGGGACAGAATAATATAGACAACACAGAATGTGAGTCATGATTATGTGAAACATAATTCACTGAGGATTACAGCAGTGATACCGAAATCTATGATTCAGATCACATCTTAAACAGGATGCTGCGGCCAAAGGCAAGATTCTGTACCATACAATATCCCATCTACAGTTAAAGAAAATTATTCTCATGCGGGGCAGGGTGCTCAACCATATGGGTGCCCCGAGCGGCTGAAATCTTTGAGGTATCACATGTATATAGCATGAGACCTTCTGGATCTGGCACAGAATTTTTTTTTTTTTAGTCAACTGGATTTTGAATGCAACTTACCCCATAAAGTGTTACATTGATAATTAGGTTGTATGATTATTGTAGATAAAAATGCAGTGTAGAGTAGTGTTCGTAATTTGTTATTTCTCTGATCACAAATGCAGACATGGTTTTATGTTTACGCGGCGCGATGCAATGTAACGCGTAAAAAGACAGTATAAGTCATTATAATCCATAATTATGTCCCCACTGGATGCAACAAATGGCTCGTTTATAATGAGTTTTAATGTTTTTGTCTCGTCGCTCCGGCCGGGACAAGGCATCACAATATGGTAAGGGGAGTAACATTTCAATTGTGCTTCATTGTTTTTTTATTGCTGAAGAGTGTTTCTTCTCCTGCGTTCTACTGTACAGACGTGAATTTACTTTTCCTTCAGCCTGAGGTTTATTCATTACACTTTTTGGTGTGAAAGGGCTTTTACATTTGCTATAAATCAAGCCCTGCTCATATTTGAAAAGTAATGCGAAAGTAATGTAACGCATTACTTTCCATAAAATGTAACTAAGTAATGTAATTAGTTACTTTTTTAGGGAGTAACACAATATTGTAATGCATTATTTTTAAAAAGTAACTTTCCCCAACACTGGTATCTATCAAAACGTCAAAGCCCAAAGGTCTTTTCAAATTGATTACTGGCTGTCAAGTACAGTTGCGTTTTTAATTGAATCTGGGTCTACTTGCATACCCTTTGGAGGCTGTATGTTTTAATATGTTTTTGATGTCGCTGCACTGGATACTGCAGAATAACAAAAAGATAAATACCATTCAAGACTAAATCTGTATATGAACCTCTGTATATTTCTGAAAACATTTATAGGTTGTGAGTCTTCATTAAAACCTCCAGATAAATATGAATTCAGGTTTACTTTTTTTGAAAGAGGGTAGGAAAGAAGGACAGAATAAAGAGTGACCACAATATTAAGCATACTATAGTTCTCCTAAATCCCCCCTCTCCTCCTTCATATATTCCTGAGCTTGTTTGTCAGATTTGAACCTGTGTCTTTCCTGTGGCTCTAAACTGTCTGAACTCATTTGACATGAATGAGATGTGGCTGCTCATGGCTGTGCGCTGTGTGTTTGTGTGTTAATGTGTATGTACAAGTGTGTCTTTGTGGCTCAGATTCTGGAGACGTCTCTCCCGCATGGTTGAGTCTTAGTGGGTGTGCACTGACATTTGCATCCTGCTGGCCCCCAACCTCTCTCTCATCTCCATCGTGACTTCAAGGCCCTCCTGTTCTTCTAAGGTTAACATGAGAGTCTATGCTCTCTGACAAGACTACTCATTAGGGCAGCACAATTAATTGAATTTCTAATCGCGATTACAATTACGGATGCAACAATTACATAATCATTCAAAGCGGCAAATTAATTGTTCAAAGTCCACTTATGTTATTCTGCATGCTTAATGTGTTTTTTTTCTTTCTATAGGTTATCTTAAGGGTTTTTTCCATTGTTTTAATTTTAGTTGTAGTATAACATTATAATACCATTAGGCACGGGCCGGTATGATATTTTGACGGTATGATAACCTTCGGTTTCACGGTATCACAAGTAAAAAAAAATAAAATAAAAATGTTTTCCGCTGAACACAATATATTTTGTTTTTGAGCAACATACAGAATATTAGGAACAGTAGAATTTGTTTATTTTTTCTTTGATTTGTTTCCTAAAAGACTGACATCTTTATTTAACCTAAATCTGTAACTAGCCTACAGTTATTAATTGTTCGTTATATAATTATATACATAGAAGTAATCTTTCATATCATTTGTTTATCTAATTTCAATATATAATGATTTAATAATACCAATTTGAAGCAAAAACGAATGTAATGTTCTGACTAGCTTTGTGAAATTATACATGCTGAATGAAGCAAAACAGTAGAAGCTCTGAATGCAGACACAGATCACTCTCTGACAGCAGGCGGTGTATGGGCAAGCGTTTGACTTTTATTCATTCTCAGGAGATGAATTCTTGAGATCAACAGTAATTTTTACTAGTTAAAATGTTATTCTTGTATCGGAATAGGATTTCTATGCGTAACAATGCGGTTGGTTACCGATGTTAAAAAAGGTCACAGCTCTGCGCTGAAACACTGCTTAATATGAACTATACAGAGACGAGACGAAAAGAAAATACCATATAACGTTAAACTTTTCTGAAGACAGTCAGGTTCCGAAGAAACCACATTAATAAACACCCAAATCAAATGGGATTTTCTTCCAATAGATTAGGAATCATGAACAGTAAGTGATCTGCCTGCTACAGTATTTTTCTCTGTGCGTCCATCTTCAGCGTCTCTGGTCTGTGTTAATAGGCATTTACAGACTTCATATTTTACATAAATTACATTTTGGAAAACGATGCATTGCAAGCAGTTGTGCAAGTCCAGAAAAGAGACGAGTTGTTTGACATTAAGACAAAAAACGACGGTGCCGATCGCGTAAGTTCCAGCGGAAGCTCTTTCGGCCATCATACACACACGTGACTGATCGCTCGCTCGCACCAACATGGTGTTACTCTACACTGCACCCAACCTGAGGGATTCCTACACTTTCAGTCTTTGAGGAGACATGAAAAACAGCGCATCGGTATAATATTAGCGGTTTTGAAAACGTGACATTTTCAAATCGCGGTATACATTGAAACCGGTAATCGGCCCATGCCTAAATACCATGCATATTTTACCTTTTTTATTTAAAGAATAAACCAATCCAATGTATAGTTGACATTTGAGGCTTATATAAGCAATAAAAGTTTTTCAGATAGAGTTTTCAGCTTATTTTCATATAAAAATATGGCATGCAGTTGCTTTAAACAATGGTTTAACATCATCAGTGTAACTTGTGATAATCGTAATTAATAATCGCAATTACAATTTCAAAAGAATAATGCAGTCATAATCGTGTAGCCCTACTATTCATTACCTCTCTCTTTGGGTTTTTCTCTAGCCGTGTGTTTGCCCTCCGGCTGAAAGGGATTTGTGCAGACCGCTGAACTTGACATGATGATCTAATACAAAACTTTCTGACTTTTACATCATATGCAGACATAACAGACTATATTCATTGTAAGAGTTGAAAAATCACAAGGAAGGGTCGCCTAGTGCTAGTTGTTTATAGTAAGAGGACAGGACAAGAAACACTTGAGAAGCAAAGAAAGAGAGAGGATGACAAAAGGGCAAAAAGCAGGACAGGATCAACTACCGGAAAATGACAACAAATATAAAATGCTTAGAAAAATTTGTGTAGTGAATTTTTATTTATTTATTTTGTATATTAATATATAGTTAATACTCTAATTGTTAATATAATATTATATATCTCGATATAGATTCTATATAGATATATATATATAATATATATAATTAATGAATAGATAATATTATATTCAGAATCAGAATCAGAAGCGCTTTATTACAAAGTATGTTTACACACACAAGGAATTTGACTTGACGACAGGAGCTTCCGGTGTAGAAGAAAGTACAAACATAGTGCAGACATACATAGGAATAACAAAGTAGGTATGCAATATAACAATAATATAATAAAAACAAAAAAAAAAAATTCATAATGCTTTAAGTCTATAATAGTATATATATCTAATACTATATAGCATTTACGGTATTATCTAATACATAATATACAGTACTATATATATTTATACTGTATGTACACACACTCACACTTTATTTAGATGTCTTGAATTTTAGTGTTACTGTAGATTATTGATATATAGTATATATTTATAAATATTCTGAATTAGATTACATTTTTATATTTTCAGTTTTAACTTTAATGTTAGTTTAAGTTTCAGTAAATTGTGTGATGTGTCATTCTATTTAGATTAATTTATTTCCATTTTAGTTCTAGTCATTTTATTAACTTGGAATTTTATGTTGGTACATTTCTATTTTGTATTTATTTTATCAATTAAAATAAAATAAAACTTGATTTCTTTTAATATAATATATATATATTATATATTAATAGATATAATATCTAATATATATATATCTATTATACGCACACACCACACACACACTATATTATGAATAATGTTTTTAATGCTTTGGCAGCAAAAAGATTTTACCATGCCCTAAAAGTTGCTTAAAATAAAGAGCAAAAATGTTTTACCATGGTAACAATGATTTAAAACAAACATGAAATAATTCACCAAACTTTTGCTGCAAATTTAAAATATGCCTACTTCTGCTATAAGTATAATACGAATAGTGTGCAAATGATTTCATATGAATCTGTGCACATTAAGTAAATGACATGAGGGCTTATTGGGATAGCATAATGTGAATTTGACTAACTGGTTATCTGCGGGTTACACATTACAAGAGTAATTAGTTTCTACATAGCATTAAGCAAGGCAAAGCTCTTCCTTCTGCAATATAATTAGATATGGCACCCTATGAATAATTGCTGATAAAATCACTCAACACAGATCCAAAGATCCAGAATCTTGTTCCACACAAAACGCAACTGCACAGAGGAAATGTGACTGCACTACAACTGCAATAAATTATGTAGTAATGATAATTACAATTAAATGAGACAATCATACTAATTATACATTTGAATCAAACATAGCTCTGTAATTTGTGTTAGTTTAGCCATCACATCTTTATTAAAAGGATGAACCTCATTAGGCTCCCATCGTTTTACTGACATCTACTGTACGCATGCAAAAGAAGTGAAATAACAAAGCCAAACAAATTTGAATGCTTGCACATTGGTGTAGTATGAAAACTTTGAGTAGAAAACAAATATTTTACAAATATCAATGCCTTACCACCAATATCTGGCCTTTAAAGGTCCCCTGAAGTGCCTTGAAACACGCAGCGTTATTCTATGTGGTGACGTAATTTCAACTGAAACAGGAAGACAGGGCGGGACATATCGAGAAGCCCTGCCCCTTTTTAAATTAGCCAATAGCGTTTTGTTTATATCTGCACGGGTCAGAGCCGTTGAGCTCGGTAAAGCTGCATTTGACAGCCACAGTCTAATTCGATTACCCCCTAGAATCAATATGAAACTCTTAGTAAAACAAATTAGTGATCATAATCATGCTGAGGCTGTGTAGTTTTAAAAGTGTTTAATATATGCTGACTCGCGCATATGATCTGCTCCGAGCGATCGCGTCTCTGGATCGAAGCCAAAGTCAGGATCAGACTGTGTGTGCTGCCGCGGTTCACGTGAAACAACGTGAAACCAGACCTCATTTGCCCCAATCGAAAGCATATTTACACTGTCTGAATCGTTCCCTATCGCCTACATTGTACACTACGTGCCATTCACTGTACAGGAAATACTACACTGTGAACAAGCGACCGATCTCAGCCGCAGCTTCAGCGTCTATTTATAGTGTAGGGGGCGGGCGCTTCGGCTTCTAGAGAGCGAGGTGACATCAAAAAAATCGTTGAGCCGTTTTGGCGGAAGTGAGGAACTAAAAGCTTTGAATGCTATTCAATCTTCTAAATGTGAATTTTGTCACGTTTTGGAGCACACTGCCTTAAAGATAACCTTAAGACTAACATATTGATACTAACACCCAAAAAACTTTAATTTTGATTTCATGGGGACTTTAAACAGACCATTAAGGTCATCTGGACAAAAAACTGTAACAGACGAGAGTGTGACTACGGAGTTGGGGATCCAAATGCAGGCTTTATTTCATTGAACATAGTCGGAACAGGCAGGGTCAAACAATGGCAAGCAGCAACATCCAGGGTGAGACAAAAGAGTAATCCGAAAACAGGCAATGGTCAGGGCGGGCAGCAAACGATCACAGATCGCAAGAATTCAGTCCAAGATCAAAAACACAGGCAAGGCAAGACTAGGCAAAGAACAAGTCAAGGTAATCAAGGGAAACACTCAGTAATGTCCGCAATGCTAAACAATACTTCGCAATGTGTGTGTATAGTTCAGCTTAAATAGTCTGTCAACTGGGCAACAGGTGAGCATGTAATCAGTTCCTGGTGAGGGGATTCTGGGAAATGGAGTCCGGGGTGAGAAGGTGCTACAGACCTCTTTGGTGAGTGGGAGGAACAGCAGGGACCGGATTCATGACAAAAACACATTAACTAGTTGTTTGCTTCTTTATTAAGCAAACCCTCGGGCAGTTTGTAAGAAATAAAAATGCACCATATAGAATAATTTAGTGATGGAGTGAGAAAGAAGACAATACAAATTGGCCCTATTGTGATTGAACAATCATGTCAGATAGCATTGCTTTTGACCCATGGCTGGCTGCCAGGACACGGTATATCTGAAACCCTAAGGAAGTACTCAGCAGTGCTATCCCAGGATGCCCTTGTTTTCAGGTCTCACTGTCTCCTAGACCCTGTTCTGTATTTTTTGTTGTGGGCGAAATAAATGTGTGTCACGCTCTGCAACTCAAACTCAGTGTATGTGAGTGAGACATCAGGGCAGCGGGAGTCAGGATTGAGTCACCCGTCTGAGCATAAGCATGGCACATCCTCAAAGTCACCCTCAATGAGCACAATCATATCAACATTACTGGAAACAACCAACTAGAGATTATAGGTTGTTATCCCCTTACAAGATGAAAGCATTAGCCGGTAAACACAATGGACTTAATAAAAAAAAGCAACTGTCACATTTGCTTGATAAGAGAGACAGACTTTAAGAAAAATATAAAAGGAAGCCTTACATACTGATTAACACGGAAACTAACAATGCTCTCAGAAGTCCCTTCAAGGCGAGTCAGTTCACTTGACAGTCAAGTCAGCTATTTCTATGTATATAATACACAAACAGTTACAGCATTTTTTTTTTTCCTTTCTATAAATAGAGTAGAGATACAGTTCCTATCTACTTGAATGGGTAAAGACCCATTTAAGTATTTGTCAAGATAATGTTTCAATAATATTTTATATGTTATCAACAAACAAACAAGTTAATAAAAGTCATTTTAAGTTGCTAAGCTATCCCATTTCAGTTGCATTATTATCATTATTATTATTTCTACGGAGTCTCTAAAGGGACATGGAAAAAATATGGTATGGGAGGAAAACTTATAATTCAATTGTTTTGCATTTCCTCACAAATGTTTTGTGTTCCACCCAACAAAAATTCTGAGAATGTTTTGGAAGCAAGTGCAGATTTCTCAGGGGAATGCAAAACTTTTGTAAGCAAATGCAAAGTTTCTTGTTGAAACACAGAACATTTTTAACAAGTAAGAATCTAAAGTAACAAACCTGATTGGTTCTATTAATTAAAAGATAGAACTTCAATTCCTACAGCCACCATACAGCACTACCATTTCTATTCCATTTCCTCCCCTTTACTGTATCTCAAGTCACAATAGGTGTGAGTACACAATAGGTGTGAGCTCCCCTGAGAAATCTAGAACAAACAGATGATGTTTATAATCTACATTGAGTTTAGTTTTACTTTCCTCAAGAGAATTCCAAAAGCACTAGGGTGGGATGCAAACGGAGACAGCACAGGATTGGCTGCTGCCATCCGGTATAATTGCAATCCATTTCTCTGCTCCACTGCGGATGCCTCTTCTGACCTCCATGAAAAACGTCATCACCAGGGAGAATATATTCTCATGCCTTTCTGATGTGTTGTTTTTCTTAGGCCAAAGTGGCCTACTGCCATTGGCATCGGCCGGCCAAGGGCCAGTGCGCTTGTGCTTGACAATCACATTAGATCTCATCACAGTCCCTTGTTGGTTAAAGGGTGTTGGACAGAATTAGAGACCTCACCAGGGATACAAGTGGAGGCTGTAGGAAATAGAGCAATAATGGAGTGTCAAGGATTTGAAGAACACATCACCCAGGAGGACCCAGGGATGCAGGAACGGGTTTGTGAACTCTTGGACAAGAGTAAGCAGCACGGCCCTCAAAAACAGGCAGTCCTGTGGATGCCAAGAGTTGTTAACTGCTTAAACATATTTTTTTTTCTAATATGACCAGTGTAATGGATATACAGTACATCCAGTGTACACACAGAGAATATATTGAGTGTGAATTCATTGACTGCCAGCTGATACTAAATGACTGTATTGATAAAATATGACAGTATGCTGATTGTCAACCTCAGGGCTTAAAGCTCCACATCACTAATGATGCACTGATATACACAGCCATAGCTACAAATTCTTATTCTTTTCAACAAAATGTATGGGATGTACACTGCTCTGATGAAGTGCCCTATGACAGTATGTCAGCAACCTGAGATCAAATCCAGTTAGTGTCATTTTCTGATCCGACCTATTATATGGGATTAGAACATAAAACTTCAAAATGTAATATTTCTGTCAGACCGTGTGATGCAGATGGTAGTGCACTTGTTCATAACACGAATTTGAACCCAGTCTGTGTCATGTCCTAATCTTCTTCTTCCATCTCTCTCTAATTTCCTGTTACACTGTCTTATAAGAAGAAACAATAAAATTGTAATAAATAATAGAACAAATAGAACAATTCTCTGCATTTCTTTCAGTATAGATTTAGCTTTTTCCTAAAGAAATTAATACTTTTATTCAGCAAGGACACATTAAATTGATCAAAAGTGACAGTAAAGACTTATACATAGTTGGTAACACATTAGAATAGGGAACACATATTCACTGCTGCTTATAAATACTTAGTAAGTTAGTAGTTAGATTTCGGTATGGGGTAGGTTTAAGGGATCTAAAATATGCTCATGCAGAATAAGGCATTAATATGTGGTTTATAAATACCAATAAACAACCAATATGCCTGCTAATAAGCAACTAGTTAATAGCAAAAATATGCCCTTAAAATAAATTGTTACCACATTGTTATAAACCAATTGTTTATTTAATATAAAGTGTAACACTTTCTTTACCAAAAAGTGCTCTTAGTCCCTGTTACACATTTGTACTTTCATTACCAAAAAAGTGTTGTTACCAATGTCCTGTTACACATTTATATTTACACATACCATTCGGTGGGTTGTTACATATGTGTAGTTACACAAACATTACAGCTGTAGATACTATGTACCAATGTGTACTTACACTGTGGTTACATACCATGTACACATCTAGTTACTATGTAAGTACACAGGTATTAGGGCCACTTAATATAAAGTGGGACCGAAATAATGGTTGGGTAAATGATTATTCTTGTCTCTTCACAGGACTCTGCAGGAGTTGCTGAAGCAGCCAGGTGGGGAGTTGAGTCCTGTGGATGGACCTCTGAGCAGCACAACATCTATCGGAGCAAATGGTATCTCTGCCAGGATGCTTCGCAGCCGCAGTGGTGAGATCACTTACTCTGCAGTTTTCCCCACATACAAACATAATAAAGAAAAAAAAATTGCTATATATATATATTCTAGATTTATGGATGCATCACCTTTGTACATGTCTGCTCACACAGCATTGCATGACAACGCACACTCTGAATCACTGGCTCACAGCTGCTCACTTCTTTCTGCTCTTGTTAATAGCAAATAAATAAACAAATACAAAACAAAATAATTAAATGAAGTGCATGAGTTTCCTCATAGAGAATTAATGGCTGGTAACTAAATGGTTGTAGTTGTGAATCCTGAAATCCTTGAGCTATTACAACTGTGCCCCTGAGCAAATCTAATCTTAATGGGACTGTCATGGTCATGGTGTGGAGGCAGGCAGGACGACGAGGACGACAAGGATACCAATAAAGATATTTAATGTAGGCACAACAAGGCAGATTAAGGAAGATGAGACACACACACTCGGGGTAACATTCACAATAATTGACAACCAAAGCTGAGACAGACAGGAACTAATATAGGGTGGATAATCAGTGGCAGACAGGTGAGCACAATGAGGGTAATTAACTATTGATTGTACGGGCTAAACCAACAAAAGGGGAAGAAACCACAACAAACAGTCCACAGGAGTGTTACATTACTCCCCCCTCCCGGAAGGTGCGTCCTCGCACCGTAGAAACAGAGGGAGGGGCGGAGGGGGACTAGGAGGAGGACAAATCAGAGGATGTGAGATGGTGACAGAGGAAGGCAAAAGGGCTGGCAGGCAGAGCAGACAGTTGGAGGTTTCAGCGGAGGACGGACTTCCAGGAGGAGGACGGCTAACAGAGCCCAGGGAGGTGGCGATGGAGGGAGGAGCCAGGGAGACGACAGGAGGGAACCGGAGCAGGAAGAGGAGCCAGGTGGGACCCAGGCCACAGCCATAATAGCGGCCCACGGTGGAGCCGACAGAGGGAGGAGCCATGGAGGAGGAATGTCCACCGACTCCAGGGGGCCGACCAACGGCGGCGGAGTAGGTGGTGGAGGAGCCCGAAGCGGAGAGCCAACGAGCCAGGGGGATGCCGAGGATCCGGGGGGCCAGGGTGGAGCCGAGGGCTCTGGCGACCAGGGCGGAGATCCGGAGATCCGCAGTGGAGCTGGAGCGACTGAGGACCAAGATGGAGCTGACGGGAGGAAGGAGCCCAACGGAGCCAGTAGGACAGAGTGACGAGGTGCAGACAGAGGAGAGGAGTCCAGAGGCGATGGCGGGACGACGCCCGACCAAGGCGGAACCGGAGGGACGAGGGAGCCGGTGGAGTGAGGAGCGAGGGTGTGGTGTGAGAGGAGGGAGCTAGGAGCCGAGGTGGAGCCACTGGGTCTACGGGCCGAGGCAGAGTCCGGGCCTCGGAGGCTGGAGGCAGAGGTGAGGGAAACTCCAACCCCGGCGAAGCTGGAGGATGGCAGTCCCGCGGAGCTCGCACCATATAGATGGTGGGCTGAGGGCGAGCAGAGGGGTTGCCAGACGACAGCGGTGGAGGAGGCAGGAGAGGGAGGGTGGGTGGGAAAATTAACAAAAAAACCATTAATTAAAATGATATATATCATTTCGAAACATAAATTATCATATTATAGTCTGGCAATACAACAATAATATTTGACGGAGAGGCACTGAGAAGGCTTTGGGCTGGAGCCCTTCCTGGGCTGAACTGGGGATCAGGAGCCCTTCCTGGGCTTATCGAGGATATCAGGGAGAACTTCCTGGGCTGAACTGGGATCAGGAGCCTTATGGGCTGAACTGGGGATCAGGAGCCCGTCCTAGGCTGGAATGGGGACAGGAAGCCTTCCTGGGACTGGACTGGGGATATAAGGAGCCCCAGGGCTTTTGACACCGACTTCCCTCCATATTCTGGCCCTTATGTTCCGCCATAGTCAGCTCACCCTCAGCCGTGATGCAGGTGGCGGAGCTCCTCTCCGCGCTCACACCTTCCACGGGTTGCTCCCTCGTGGTGGGCACTGTCACTGGCTCTCGCACCTGGTCTGACGCGTTGTGCTCAACATCCGAGGCGATCCTCTTCTCAGCCGCGGGGCTTCGCTCCGGCTCGTGGATTGTGGCGGGAAATGGCTCTCCGTCATCGGTGGGCTCAGGCTTATGCTCCGTACCGCGGGGAGATGGTGGGCTGGGCTCAGGGTCCTGAGTGGGGCAGGTGTTGTTGTCAGCGATGTCCACGGTTAGATGGGACTTGCAAGACACCAGCACCCACTCGATGAAGGCGGCAAGGCTCTCTCGAGGACCATCCCCAGACAACTACGCTCGTGTGGTGGCGTTAAGTCCAACTTGATAGAATGTACAGAGGCAGTTGTCCGGGTAGTGCGTGAGGTGAGCCAGGGACAGAAAGTCGTTTGTGTGGTCCTCAAGAGAGCGTTCCCCCTGTTCCAGCAGGAGGATTTGGAAGGCGGGGTAATCCATTACAAAAAAATAAAAACTGACAAAAACCGGAAAAACAAACGAGGGGAAAGACGCCGCTATACTTAACTTAGGGGTTGGTTATTCTGTCATGGTGTGTGGAGGCAGGCAAGATGACGAGGACGACAAGGATACAAAATAAGGATATTTAATGTAGCAACAACAAGGCAGGGATTTTTTTTTCCCAGGGGTAGGTTTTTGGGGAAGACACAACACCCTCGGGGTAACCTTCACACTAACCCCCCCACCCACAAAAACTGAGACAGACAAGAACTCAAATAGGGCAGATAACGAGGTGCAGACAGGTGAGCACAATGAGGGTAATTAACTAATGATTGTACGGGCTAAACCAACAAAAGGGGAAGAAACCACAACAAACAGTCCACAGGGGACTTACAGGGACAGTTCACAAATTTCTGTCATCATTCCTCAACCTAATGTCTGTGCTTTCCTCAGTATTATACCCCCCCCTCGTATTGGCCCGAATATAAGACGGCCCTGATTATAAGATGACCCCCCTTTTTCCAGATGTAACTTTTGGAAAAAGGCTTTTTTAAAAACCAAATCTTGTTTTTTCTCAGTAAAACACATTTTGTCTTCAATTATTTTCATATTGCATATTTTTCCTATTTTAATTTTTGTTTTGAAAGTATGGTAAAAACTGGTAAAATGTACCAACAATCACATTTAAAAAATATACACTTTTTGATATACCATTAAAAAAAAAAAAAACAGGTAGCCCATCTGAATTAGGACATTTAGGCTATAGGTAGAAGTTAAATCTTACTGTAGTCTACAAATCTTGGTACTGTCTTACGTTTTAAAATCACAAAAAAGGAGCTTGGTCCCATCAGGCTAACGTGACAGACACGACTCATGCAGCTGTAAGCTTTTACTCGCGATCTTTACAACACACATTACATTACGTATTTCATGGCACACTCGTTTTATGCGTATTTGGCGCCACCTAGTGTTGTGGGTGTATTATTGACATGTCAAAGTCTAGACCCTGAATATAAGACAACCACGTTTTTTCAGACGTATTACCAAGAAAAAAAACATTGTCTTATATTCGGGTCAAGACGGTATATTATATATATATATATATATATATCTTCATATAATATTATATATATTATATATATTAAAGTGACTCCCCCTGTCTCTTTCTATGCCTCCCTTTTTATCTTTGGTTTTCTCCCCCATTCTTTTTCATTTCCATTTCTCCTCAAGAGGCAGAGGAAAATACATCTGTAACCCCGTTTTCTTACTCATCTAGGTTGTCTCATCTGTGATTCCACTCGGTGGATTTACACAGGCGTGAGATTCAGACCGACAGTTGATGTGGGGTTTATGTTGATAACCAGAGCTTGTGCCAGGCTTAAGCGGCACACTTTCCTCTCCTCTTTATGAGGAGGATTTAAGTTTCCTCCACAGTGCTTAGAGGCTTTAGCGGTGTGACTGTACACATCTCTCCGCGTCCTCAGTAATGGTGTGAAGATTATAGCGCTTGTGTAGTTCTAGGTCTTGCACTGGGAAGGTGACGTTCAATGCCAGGGTTCAAAAGACATGTCTTCACGTTGGCTTTCATCTGCGTATGGTTAAATTGGAAATATTAAACTGCCACACTGCCTGGAAGAGCAAGTGTGATGAGCACTAGATGGTTAAAGGGCCTGAGGCTTTGTGATCGCAAGAAGCCTGGAAAAGACATTATTTATTATGGCACCAATAGCGGTACATCACATTTAGCCCCACGAGTCAACAACATCCCTTTTCATGTTAGTGCAAAATTAACCTTACTTACTATTTAATTAAAATTCCTGGTCTTGTTGTGTACAATTTATCACTGAATGATTCACTGGTCCCTGCTCCCTGAGCACAGTATATCTGCTGATGTTCACTTCAATTGATACACGCAGATGAAAGTTGGGTTGCACATATTATGCCAAATTTACACGGCAAAAGTTGGCACAGAAGCGCTTCTGAAGTGGCATATAGGTGTCTTTACACACACTGCTACTTTAATGTGCGCAGGAGGTGGCTTAACTGGCATAGTACACAGCAATTACAACTGTATACTTTGATCCTAGGTGCTGAGGTGGGTCTAAACAGGCATAATTTAGTCACTGTGCCTTTTCACTGAATTTTGTGCAGGTACAGAGCAGCCTTACTGTAACTCAGCTGTATAAAGACACCGTTAGAGAAGTTTAATGCCATAATGTAGTTCTGTAAATAAATGAAGTATAAAATTTCCATATGTTTGTGTAATATACATGTATCTAATAATACATCCATGTTGTATTTAATAAAAATAAATGTATTATATTTTAATATAAAATTTCATTTATGAAAGCACTAAACAGAGTGATACCTGTAATGTCTCTTTAATATGAAAATAAATGCAGTTTGGTTATTTTAGATGTGCCTTTTAACCATAATCATTACAGTTGTATTGTAATGAATTTCTTTTGGGTGAACTGCTTTAATAAGCCAAAACTGGCTATTGAATCACGTTTAAAGGGATGGTTCACCCAAAAAAATGAAAATTCTGTTATAAATTACTCACCCTCATGTCATTCTAGGTGTATATGACTTTCTTTTTTCTTTTTTCAAACGAATCCAGTCTGAGTTATTTTTAAAATTGTCTTTGATCTTTCAAGCTGGTTCATGGCACTCAGCGGGTGTTGCATGCATCAGCCCAAAAGCAGAGTTAAATAAAATGCGCCCATCCATTAAAAAAAGTGTCTCACGGCTCTCGGGGGGGGGGGGGGGGGCGCTGAACAAAGGCCCTCCTGTAGCAAATCGATGTGCGTTTTTGTAAGAAAAATATCGATATTCAAACGGAATAACACCATTAATGTAGTTCGCCAGTCAATTGTACACAGAAGCAGTTCTCTATCTTACCAAAATGTAAATCTTTACTGTAATTTTGCAAGCATAATCAGCCATAGTTAAAATACTTCCTTGCACTCTTAAAACTTTCTTTAATGGCATCTATGGTTCCATGAAGAACCTTTAACATCCATGGAAACTTTCAATAGGACAATTCTGGTTATTTACAGTGTAAAAAAGGTTCTTCAGATTATTGAAATGTTCTTCACATTAAGAATAAAATGGTTATTTTAAGATCTGTTCACTGAAAGGTTCTGTGAGGAACCTGAAATGGAATTCAAAATGGCCTTCTATGTAAAAACCCCATTTTGGAAACTTTATTTGTGTGACAAAAGACCTTAAATAACAGGGATCCAGTCAATAAACAGTTATAGGAGCTCGTAAGCCAGCATGTGTGTTTATGTGAGCACGGGTGTTATGGCATGACAGTTTCATACACAAAGACGAACAGTCCAATTTTAGACTTCCCCTTATGCAGACCGCTCTTTTAATTCTCTGCCTCCGGCATTTCAGGCTTTGTTTTTATATGCCACTACACACACACACACCTCACACTACAGCACCACAGACGTCTCTATTGCTTCAGGGCTGAGAACATACACAACAGTGAACAGTCCCTCATAGTGGGAGATGGTGGCACTCCAATGAAGAGCATGAACAATGACACGCAAATACACAGATGCCACCCCGTCCCATATTAGTGCATCTCTGCTGCACATTCTCAATCCCCCATTCAATTCACATTGCCATTCCCAAATATGACTGGCAGGATGTTTACCTTTGAGCTTATATGGACAAGAGATTTCACTTTTGGACACTTTTGAGCACTCATTTTTTTTTTGAGTTATACATCAGTCTGTCCCTGAAGCCAAACCTCAGTTAAATGGTAACTCACTTTAGTAGTTTGCTACATAACATGACCACAGTCGTAACATGGATACTTTTGGAAAAATGTGACATAGTTATGTAGGGATGGAATGGCTATAGGCTGCACTGAGACTTGTGGGCTGTAAAATTATTGTTACATAATTTTAACATATATTACATAAATATATTTACAATATACTTAGCAATATTTATTATTTTAATTTATTAAACCATTAGAAGTTTCAATAGCTCCAATGATGTTGAATTTTCGTTATTTAACATATCTTCTTTTATCTTAAATAATATTTATTATATTTATTAATAATATTACTTGAAGATTCAATCTTGAGGAGCAATCTAGAAGATTATATGTAATAGATATATGATTTATTCATATATGCATTAGCTTAATTTACATCAGCTTGATCCAATTTTACTTTAAAGGGTCATAGGAGCTACATGCACGTTTTACCAGTTGTTTTGTTTGGAAACACTGAAATGTGTTGGCAGTGTTTACACAAACACCCTATAATGATAAAAATCCACCCAGGTTTTTTTTTTTATCTGGTTAAGGGGGTCATATGATGCTGCTAAAAAGAAACATTATTTGGTGTATTTAGTGTAATGAAATGTTTGTTTAAGGTTCAAAAAACTTAATTTTTCACATACTGTACATTATTGTTTCTCCTCTTTTGCCCCGCCTTTCTGAAACGTGTCATTTTACAAAGCTCATTGTTCTGAAAAACTAGGTGTGCTCTGATTGGCCAGCTATCAAGCCAGTGAGTTGTGATGGCCGAATACCTCAAGCGTTGCTTGGTGATGGAAATGTTACGCCCTTACCATACTGTGATGTCGTGTCCCGGAGCGACGAGACAAAAAACATTAAAAACCATTATAAACGAGTCATTTGTTGCATCCAGTGGCGACATAATTATGGATGATAATGAATTATACTGTCTTTTTACGCGTTGTGTTGCGTTGCATCGCGCCGTGTAATCATAAAACCATGTCTGCATTTGGGATCGGAGAAGAAATGACAAACAACAAGCGTACTTACACTGCTCAAAACAGTCCTCCATAAAATGTGATCCACACATCTGAATATTTGGGTTGATTTGTCTGAAACAGTGTTGGAAATACAACTAACCACTGATCTGTCGTGTTCCTCTTTTGGAAGAACAAACAAAGTAGTTTTGCTTTCACAAACGAAACACATGGTGGGCTAGAGTGAGCGGAGGCGGGTGGGCTTGAGTGAGCGGCGGCAGGTGGGCTTGCGGTAACCACATGTGATGACCCTGGGCTGGATTCCGCTTCGTCCATGGTGAAAGCCGATTTGGCGATCCACAGCGCAAAGTTGATGTTATTTCCTCAGCGACCAGCACGGATCAACTCCAAGCATGACGAAGCAATATCGTCCTCTTCTGGAAGACCAAACAAAGTAGTTTCGCTTGCACAATGAAACACAGCTATCGACGTGGCGGCAGCAACAATACTACAGCGAGAATAAAACTAACGCCTTTTTTCTCTGCGTGAACATTTGGGCGGCTTTATGCAAATATTCCCACATCGTGACGTAGGTATGTGGGAGCGTGTTAGAACGAGCCGTTTTAGGTAGGTGTTGACTCTTAACTTTTATAAAGAATTATCTCTTTGGATTTGAGACTTTAGTCTTTGAACTGTACAGATATTCTTTATGCACCAAGAGCTTGTAACACTTCAAAGAGAAAGGAAAAATTTAAATCGTATCATATGACCCCTTTAAGTGATTTCCCCTTCCTCAAATCGCAGAGATCTCTGTGACGTCACACAGACAGGCCCCTCCCTTGATAGTTTGATTGACAGTAGCGTTTCTGCACAGACTGGACTGGTGTCTTACCTCAGACCTGCCCTGGGTGAGCTGTCATCAGTCCGCCATTTTTTCGACGCCGGAGCAGATGTAGACAAAGAATGACTCCTAAGCGATTGATGTGTTCTGGTGTTGGATGTAATAATGAACATAGCAATCATCATTTACTCCCGACATCTGAGCAGTTGAACTGCACCCATAAATGCGTCTATGTTCGCGTGAATCATTCATGGTCCAGCCTCATCTACAGAAGAAGTGAGAATAATGTTTTGTAATGAATCTTTGCAAATCGCATTTCCTAATAATGTGCTAATTAGCAAGTTTCACAATGAATGCGGCTAAAGTAAACAGTCTCTCTGAGAGCAGCTGGAAGAGAGGAGTGGGGTCAGCAGAGCTCATTAACATATAAAGGAAAATGCAACAAAAACGGCTTGATCTGAAAAGAGATGTTTTTGACAGGGTAAAAAAGGTGTTTTACACTACCATTGAGAAATTTTAACCCAAACTAGGTTACAGACTTTTCATTAAGACCCTAAAAAAATCATACCAACTTGTGGAAAATGGGAATCCGATGACCCCTTTACGTTTATTAATTGTTTGTGGCTTGTCATTTTATTGGTTTTTATTTTTTTATTTAATTTCTATTTAGATTTACTTTATATTTGTTTTAGTTTTAGTTTTAAAGCTTCAATTTATTTTATTTTAACTTTAACGTTTCAAATTTTCATTTTTAAGTTTTTTTTAAATCTTATATTTCTATTTAATTTGATTTCAGCTTCATGTCAACTGACAAAAAAAACTGGGGGGGGGGGGGTATTTTTTTTTAAGTTATTTTTGGTAAACATTTTATTATACATAGAATTTCACAATGGACTCTCATTGGTACTGGAAGGGAATAATGCTGTACTCAGGCCTTCGGGAATTGAAAAAAATGTTGGCAACTGATTGGAATAGCATGACTTTATTAATATCAAGCTAAATTTCTCAGTACGCAATGCACACAGCCTTAAAAATTACATAATGCATCAAAAGCTATTACCCCTCTGGACTTCCCGACGATGATTTTGACTTCAAAGGGCTAGTCAGAAACTCCTAATGAAGACATTAACGTGCACAGAGGACGGCACCCTCTCTTTTCTATCTTCTCATACAATTACATCACATACACTTAATCTTACAAACATTCTGGATTGATTTCTCTTTGTGATGCCAAGTCTTACATCCTGAGAGATTCTTTACCCTGACCAACCCCTTTCATTAGTTTCTCCCTTTACTCTTCATCATTATCAAACACAGCACAGAGTGTCAAGAGGGCACGCAGATAGTAAATGGTGGTTAACGGCACTGCTGATGTTGTATTAAAGCTAATGTCCTCAGGGCACCACACTCTCTGTTGTTCAAGGTTTAGAAAAGAGAGCTGGTGAAAAGGATAATACTTCCTTTAACAACATAAAAGAGTAAGACTAATCTGAGCCTAAAAAGCACAGTAATATCACAAATGATCTTGAGCAAGCTTGGTTCAACCAATGTAAACTGCATGCAAATAAACATCGGAATTACCCAGACATGCCATCAGAACAGTGTGTTTGCTTACTCTGGTTCTAAGCGTACTTATTCGAATTAACACACTGAAGGGTATGCTCTTGGCTTTCATGCAACATTCATTTAAAACACTGTTTACCGCTACAAGGGATTGCCAGGGTGATTTCAGAATGTGTAACACACGTTCCCCCTAAAAGAACGGCTGTCCACATCTCTCAACACCCTGCTCATGTTAAATGAAATGTGACTAATGAGTAATGGAACAAACAGGAAAGAAGGAAAGCAACATCTAACGTTCATTAATTGCATCAATGTCCTTCCTGTGCTGTCACCCACAGCTTACACGGAAAAATAGGTCATTCAGGCTGAACCACATCTCAGTGGTCAATATAGGATCGCAGCATATAGAGCGGATTTAAATAGGTCTCTACTGCAGTTCTACAAAGTGACTTAAACACAGACACAGCATGTTTTTCTGCACATACTGTATGTGTAGTGGGCTAATAAATTGTGTTCTCGTTGAAAGTAAGGGAATCTGGCATTCTTAGTGAGGAAAACGTATTCAAACAAGAAGAAAAAAAAAATAAAGTGAATAGCTAGAGCAAGACAAGATATTAATTGAAAAATCGGTAAGATTTGTTTAATGTTTCTATGCCTTCCCCAATAATGTATTTAATCTGATCAAAAAGACAGAAAAAAATGTAATATTATGAAAATATTATAAACAATTTTGAGAATAACTTTGTCGATGGCAAAACTGATCTTCAGCGTCCTTACTCCAGTCTCAGTGTCATAGGATCTGTCAGAAATCATTCTCATATATGCTGATTTAGTGCTCAAGAAACTTTTAATTTCTCCCATGTGCAACAACAGTGTTCTGATAATATTTTGGGTGGAAACTGTGATACATTTTTTAGTGTACTTAATGAATAGAAAGGTTTAAAGACCGCATTTGTTTGAAATAAAGTATTTTGTAACATTATAAATGTCTTACTGTCACTTTTTATCAATTTAATACATCCTAAATAAATCCCGACTGACACCCAACTTTTGAAAGGCAAGGGTAAAATTACAGTATATGACAATATATATATGCTACACACAACTGATGTAATCACATACAGAGTCTTTTTTAATGTTCTTCAACCGTTCTTCTTTATTCCAGAGCAGTACCATCTAAACAACGCTGGCTTCCCTTTTGGTACATCGGCCAGACTCTCTCATCCTCAAAGCAACCTCTGTATACCAGGCCTGGCGCTGAATAAGTACAACTCTCTGAAAGCAGTTGGTAAGAACCATGGCATGTTACTATGCTCACAAGCACACTTCACTCACAGATGTTGAATTATTTCATGCTCTGCTGGATGCCATAAATAACAGTCCCCAAATTTGACTGACAGAATCAGGGAAGTGCTCTGGTGTGGTGAGGACCACAGTTGGGGCACTACAAGGTTACTCTGTTTCACCCCCGGTACTCAATTTAACATCCCAGTTCTGGTGACTACACAATCACTTGACAGATATTCAAGTGTTTTGTCAGATTTACACACGTAATCCTCACTACACAAAAGATGTTGCATATTTTCTCATCACTGAATGTTTTAGCCTTCTCAGACCTTTAAAATGACAAAAGAAGTGTAAAGAGTGGAATTCAGTTTTAATTGCAGTCTAAGCTTAATTTTTACATCTACATTCAGATTAATGCTTTTATTATTCAAGATGCATGATATTTATCTTTTGTTTAGAAGTTATTATGGCCAGCGCTACAAAAAAACATTGAAATGAATATTCCGGAAACAAACAATCTGCAGTTTACACATGCAACAGCTAAGCTTTTAAAAACTTCCAGTAATTTGCCAAACATGGCCCTTGAAATGACCCGTAACCGTAGACGAATCTCTCCATCTATCATGGAGAAAATCTTTTCTTTCAAGTTCCTCTCATCTGATTCATTTTTCCCACATTGATAACCAAAAACGGTCTACTGCAAAATGAACTACATGGTGAGGAGTAAAGGGCTGTTCACACCAATTACAATAACTATAAAGATAACTATAACTATGTTTTAATGCTTTTTCTAATGCTATGAGAACAGAGAAATCCAGACCACAACTATAACGGTAACGACACAGAGGAACAATACTGATGGAATGACTTTCAGAGCGTTTTTTTCCCTAGCTGATAAATGATGAAAAGATTAGGCCAATCAAAAATCCATCAGACTTTAGTTCAATCGTCAGAATAACTGCAGCATACCCTTATAATAAACAGAACTTTATCATCTGTTGTTGTGGACGCTAACACAGCTTATCATTATAGTTGTTTATGGTGTAAATGGGATTTAACTAAAAACTTTTTTTTTACTTGTGTGCTTAAACCTTATTTATCTTATGGCACTTGTTCACACATATTAATACATATTGTGTTGCAGCAGTGTTATAATGCTTCAGCCAGCAATTTAGTGGAGCTGATCTGCTGCATTTTAACAATGGGTGTAATTCACACATGACTTCTAAATGTGAAAATAGGCTTTATGTGTGAAAGCGCCTAGTTTCTGTTCTAGTTTTCTCAAGTTTAATAAACAAATAATAAACAGATCTTATTGCATTTTGCCAAAGAATGACTCATTTTAAAAAGAGAGCTGTGGGGTTGAGAGGTGATTCTTGTAGTCCATTAACTTTCAGGCAAGAGCATTAGCCTGCCCTACATTCTGGGAACATGTTAAGCCAATAGTGTTTAGACCACAATGATTCAGTGACATAATGACACATACATAATGCATACACATTATTAGCTACTTACACATATGAACACGTCTGTATCTGACTGTTACCAAACAAAGATTCAATGCCAGGATGGTCTGCAATCAGCATACCGTGATGAGGATGATGATGATGACGATGATGCATAATGACAATACAGCCTTTGGAGTAAGCTCAAGGATTTTCAGATGTCATCTACTTGAATCACCTTGTGGCAAAAAGAAAGTAATAATAATAAAAATAACTTAGAGACTATGGTACTTGAAAGAACGCCATCTGACATCAGTTTATAAATTTGATACTGGATTTGATGAGGTTAACATCAGAAGAGCATCCACAGGAACTGTACTCCATCCCTTTTTTTGTGATTCAGGCAAGTAGGACCATATACAGTATGTCACTTTATACATGTACACACCTTCGAAAACTTCATGATTTACTGCAATGCAAGAACAAACAGAACAAGTGTAGCTGGCAGACATTAATGCGACGAGACAGAGCTCGCAGGTAAATACCGTGAGAAGAAAGCTAACTCGTGTCCGAGGCATGACCTTTAAACATTTCAGTCTACAAAGTCAAAGTGTTTAATAAAATAGACAAGCTCTCACAGGACATCTCAACAGGAATACAGACACTGCTGTTTCATGTGCTTCATCAAAACTTGACTGAAAGTTGATACACTCAACTCATGGTAGCACTGGACGAATTTCCAATGATGCACATTATTTTATTTGTTCTTTGATAAAGACTTTTTTTAAAAATCAAAGATTGCCTTTATGTAGATTATGTGTACATTTACATTTAGTCATTTAGCAGACGCTTTTATCCAAAGGACAATAGAAGCAATCAAAACTAACAAAAGAGCAACAATATGTAAGTGCAAAATGACAAGTCTTGGTTAGCCTAGTGTACATGCCCTTTAAAAGTCTTTCAGTTGGACTACCAAAAATAAATTGTTTTTAAAATGCCATCTAAACATCTGGGATAGAATGAATGAATCATACCAGTCTGTTTTTGTGAAGTCGGACCTAGACAATGCGATCTTCGTTCAACATGTATAGATGTTAATCGTATTACAATTGGCCTCACCATTCTGCACATGCTCCAAAAGACAGTGGTGCCACACAACATGCATTTAATCCTTCAAATATGTAATGTAGACAGACAGACATGGAGCCCATAATACATGGTGATGGAAAAATTATATTTTAATGCTTTTACTTTTGTTCACAAAATGTTTGTGTTCCCCTAAGAAACTGCGTTTGCTTGCAAAACACATGCAAAATGTTCATATTCCCCCAAGAAACATTGCATTCATTCTCCGAATTGTTGCGTTCCCCTAACAAACTCTGCATTCACTCACAAAACTTTCATGTTCCCCCAAGAAATTTAGCATCACACACAAAACGTTTGCGTTCTCCCAAGAAACTTTGCATTCGTTTGCAAAACTTTCGCATTCCCCAACAAACTTTGTGTTCACTTGTTTAACTTTTGGGTTCTGTCGAGATACTTTGCAGAATAAGAATGCCAAAAGTATTATATGAATGCAAATTTTCTCTCACAAAACACATTGGAATATAAATTTTCCTCCCATCTCATACTCTTTTACATGCTAAGTAGCCACATAAAGACAGAAGCTTCACTATAAATGTGCCTGCTGCAGCTCAGTTATAATTGTACAATGTAAATATTTGTCCCTCTTGAACATTTTCCATTTCTTCTCCCTTACAGCCGATACTGCAAGCAGGGGCTACTACAAAAGTTATCCACTAATGGATTTCTCTCATCATTATTCCCCTCCTGCACCTTTCCAACCGATACAGATGCACCCGAAAGACAAGTCCTATCTCCACCAGGTCCTCCCTTCCCATGACATCCATTCCCCCCTTTCAATCTCAATCCCAACCAACCAGCTGGAGAGGACCCGCATCCCAAAAACCATCACCCACCCTCAGCTTTCCAGCTCAGCCTTCAAAGCTTGGGATTCTGGACAAAGACATGTCCACCGGCAGACCTCGCATCCAGGGCACTCCGCACACCACCAGACCAACAGCAGCAGGAGACAGTACAGCATAGAAACACTACCGGAGTTCCTCTCCCAGCCCACAGGCTATGGGGGACAACCACTCTATCAGCCAAATCCCAAACTTAAGGCCTACCAGACCAACAGCAAGACGGAGGTCACTGTCTGAGGAAAGAGGAAAGAAAGAGCAATGCTGACTGTTAACAGACTGCATGCACAAAGACAAATATGAGGACTATGTAGTCATTCCTACTTTCAATGCTAAACCCCTCTTGTCTAAATTTATATAGTTTCTTATGTGTCCCACTTTTCAGTTCATCTCTGGCCTCTGTGCCACTGACAACGAGGTGAGTGTTCACATAGGAACACAAGAATGGAGCCTGAGGCCACATTAACTCAACGAGGACAATGCTATCATCACGTCAGCCTAAATCTAAGTCATTAAGGGACATTATCCTGGCCATCTTTATGTAAACACAACCTCAGGATCAATTATGTGAAAAAAGAAGAGGCACAGAGCAACACCCAGACACCTGGTGTCACACTAGGATTTAGTTATAAGCTTTGCTGAGTGTGTTGAGGATTTTGTGCTCATGAAGATTGTGTTTTGGAGTTTGAGCAAATTTCACGATCTTCCTCTCCGGCTTAGCAGTCTCATTGTGAGAAAGTCACTCATTAAATCACTCATTTGTTTTAGGCGAATGAGGTTGAGAAAAACCATAAGGCATACCAATCCCGTACCTGTGGGTTCCAATCACCTTTGTATGTATGAAAGAATCAAGTTGTGCTATGAGTAAAAATGACACAAACTTGACAACAAATCTGATAAAGCACCATGAAACATGTTTATATTGAAAAAGACCTCAAAGCTGAAAACTGTCTAGATGCATTTTCCTTCTTTTCTATTTATCTATATGTTTAGATCTATTTTTGGCATGTTTGCTTTTCTTGGGACAGGACTTAACAGGTAGCAAAGTGGGAGTGAACGAAGGTTGGGACTGAGAAAGGTCCACAAGACAGGACTCAAACACTTGTCACCCAACTGGAATTGCACAACATGTCAGAACGCTGTCCTGGATGAATTTGCTGTGGAAACATAAGGGAGAAAGTCTTGTTTTTATGAGTCTTCGTTAGTTTTTACATTCAAATCATTCCAATCATGGCGTGAAGACATCATCAAACATCTAACTTCCTCTTATTCCTGTTTTTATCTCGTTTGCTTAAAAGAGTCTGATCTTCACTATCTCCTTCGTTACTCAAGACCGCCTGACAAAAAGTGTCCAGTCCTCACTGTCATGCTGAGTAGCTCACTTTACAGATTGTTACCCAAGGCGCATTGCCTCATTGTGTGAGGCTGAAAAATGATGCCAGCAGCTCTGAGCAATAATCTGGAACTGGGAAAGAAGCACATAATTTGTGTAAAACAAGCTATGCAATGGCAAAAATATCAGCTCTAGTGAATTAACCATCCTTGAAATCAAGATCTCACAAGCACTAGCTGCATATACGCAAACCTTGCACTGTTTACCTTCTACTTGTCTGCCCTTCCTTTTACTTGGACCAGTTACCAGAATTTTTTCCTCAGAAACCGTAAATACAAAACTACTTCAATGCCATATAGCAGGTCTAATGGGAATCCAAGCTAATTGTGTCGGTTAGTCATTTGCAGTAGAACCTAGAGATTCAAATTCCAATTCTGGTACGACTAAAATCCTCAGCTAGCGGGATAGGGAAATGTAAAACCCATAGTGATTACAGAACTCTTTTAGCAAAGGAGGGGGAATGACTGTTACTCCATGCATATACTGTCACTTGTTAAACTGTTGTATAAAAGTAATATCACACTCGCTGTCTGAATATCAGCACAGCTGCCTCAGACCCCACCGACTTCTGGCTGTGTGACTATTCCTTCAAAAGGTTGTAGTATTAAAAATATATGTACTTATAAGTGCTTCCTGTCTGTTCATGTACCGGGTCCTGTTTTGCTTTTATTTAACCCAGATATTCCTGTCAACTGGGTAAATGTAAATGTAATGTACATTTATTGTATTATTTAATTATATGAGAATTGTATTTAAGAACTACACAGACGCTTTGTTAAGCAGTGTTTAAATATATCTGAAATTGGAGTGTTTGTATAGTAAGCTACTTGTTACGTTGGTAATGCCTGCAGTAGGCTATCGTCTAAAAACTGTGTTAGGTTAATTAACTAGTCATATAAGGGCTTTTAACAACGATTGGAGAAACAAAACAAGAAAGGCTACCCAAATTTTATTTTGAAAGGAAATGTACGGTTTTATATTCAAATTAAATAGGCCTATGAGTAAACAGAACCACCAATAAACCCAAAAAAGTAATGCTTGAAATTGTGAATCAGTTTTCAAATGTGGATTTGTACCTCAAACAATGTCTCTTTACAAAATAAAACATTTCAGACGCAGTAATGCTTTTGGCAGTTACAGCCTACGTTATAATTCCATTATAGTGTGACAGTGACTCTTTCACGAGCTCCCTTAAACCATCACCACTCACCAGGCACGACAGGCAGGTAAAATTCAAGATGTCAGTCACGGCTGTCGAGGCAGAAAGCAGCAGCATATCTGCTATATTTGAAACTCACACAACAACACTGAGCCTCCGCTCGTCATATGATAATCTGGGCTGTAGATCTCTTGCGCTCTCTTTTGGTCACCGATGATACCGCAGAGTACAGTAGACAGTAGCACAATAAAACTTCACATAATACTTTCTATTCATTAAAATGTATGCCATTAATTTAAAATATACTTGAGTGCATCCATGTTCCTTTAAGGGATAGCCCCCCTTATAATTCTGTCATCATTTCATCACCTTGTTATGAAAGGTTACATTAACCTCATGTTAATGTAAATCTGTAAACGTTTATTTATTCCATGGAACACATTTATGACCATCTTAATCCACACTTCATTTAATTGTATGAAAGTGGATGGTGACCGAGACTGTTAGTCGTCAATATCTCCTTTAGAAAATCATATTGATTAACGTGAGTAAATTATGACAGAATTAAAAATTTTGGGCAAAATATCCCTTTAACACTAATTCAGTCGTATTAATATCTATCTCCAGCCTTTAGCCTCCTAACAACAGAAATCTCAGTTCTCCACACAGCAGCCCTTTGGGTAGAGTTATGCTTTAGTGATTTTTAATTGTCTAATTAAGCAACTGAACTGATATTTAAAATGAACACTGCCTATCTCATAAAAATTTGTTTTAGCTGCAAGATGAAAATTATTAGAAAATGGCCCAGATTTTCTTTCTGTAACAGTAAAAGAATGGCATTTTCAATGACAATGTCAAGATCAGATATAAAATAATACATATAATCACTTCAGATAAAAGCAACTGCCAAATGCCTAATTATGAATGTAAAATTAATTATAACGTGCATTTAAAGTTGCTTTCTCCCCCCAGATAGCACTATACATGTATATTTAAAGCCTTGTTTGCTTATTTGGTACCTACTGAATCTTGACAACAGGGGCATACACTAATGAATTAGATAATTTTTAGGTTTTTATTATTTAATACAATTTTGAAAACATCTAAACACTATTTTATTTTAATATTATACAGACTTGCCTCAACAGGAGTAGGGCAATAAAATCCCATTTGCTTCAATTGCAGAATAATAAATGACCATATTGGATGAATGTACTGTGTATATGTGAGCACAGGTGAAACAACAAAACACTCCATGCTGCATTTTTTTCTTTTATTTTTTTTTCTCCCTTTTTTAAAAAACAAGAAGTTCCAAATACTCTGAAACCTGAACCCCAGCACTGACCTCCACCAGCGAATCGCTACAATCAGAGGGAAAAGAACAAAGGTTTCATCAATACATGATCCTAAAGTACAGCAATGCATAGAGATCTGGTGAACGTCACCAAACCTGGTTCCCTGCAGATCCCATTACATTGGGTGTAGACAAGAGCACCAGTCAGGTCGGCTTAAGTGCAATGTTCCAAAAACTAACAAGCCAAAAGGGTTCAAAAGCAAGCATGTCTATGACATCTCATATTTTGGTCCCACTTTATATTAAGTGGCCCTAATACCTATGTACTTACATAGTAACTAGATGTGTATGTAGTATGTAACCACAGTGTAAGTACACATTGGTGCATAGTATCTAGAGCTGTAATATTTCTGTAACTACACACATGTAACAACCCACTGAATGGTTTGTGTAAGTACAAATGTTTAACAGCAGGACATATATAACTACATTTTGTAACAACAATATGCATAAGAGTAATTGGAACAATTTGATCCAGGGGTGGAGATGGGTAGGTTTAGGGATATGTAAAGTGAGAGGAGTTGGATCTTAAGTTGGTGGAGTTGGTGCACCACTGTAATACCAGTGTACTTACATGGTAACTCCTCAGGAACTGTCCACTTAATATAAAGTGTAATATTCTGGACACCAACCACAATTTATATGTAAAGCCTAACTTACTGGCCGCTGCTGTGTAACATAAGAGTAATTACCTGGAATTGTTTACTTAATATAAAGTGTAACACTTTCTTTACCAAAAAGTGCTGTTACCAATGTCCTGTTACACATTTGTATTTACACATACCATTCAGTGGGTTGTTACATATGTGTAGTTACACAAACATTACAGCTGTAGATACTATGTACCAAATGTGTACTTACACTGTGGTTACATACTATGTACACAACTAGTTACTATGTAAGTAGGTATTAGGGCCACTTATATAAAGTGGGACCGGTTATGAGGTCACAGCTTTATTGAGATGGGTAGAAATAACACTATGTGGTGCCAAAGATAGGTAGCGGAGTGAACGAACTGGTGTGCTTAAAGTGAAAAATGATCCTAACCAGCATAGACAACTTGTCTAATTGCTAAACCAAAATATGGATTCTTTAGTTGAGCTGTCGATGATGTGAGAAGTTGGTGGCGGGGTACAGATTGGTCTCGCTGTTGGCAAAGGCAATAATGCCATGTGATGTAAAACATTTGGGTATGATGAAGTAAATGAGAGCTTAAAATTCAGTGCTTAAGAGAACCTATCAGACGCAGGAACTGTTTAAATACCATTTGGCATTGGAATATGAAGAAAAAAATGAAGCTTTTCAACATAAGAAACAGCATCTGCGTCTGGAGTGTTTTGTGTACAGTCTTAACACAGTAGGGTTGAAGGTGCTAAATTGTGTTTCGTCAAGCAATTAAGACCAAAAGCTACAAACATGAGTCCCAGTGGAGCTGCAGATCTGAACTGTCCAAAAAGTCTGCAGAAAATACACTGGGTGGGGTGTGCGAGCTCAGAGGGGCAAGAACCATACCCCCACTGTTAGAATTACTGCCCCCTCCTACCACGGGTATGTCCAGCCAATCCATGCCATCCAAGGTGGGGTCTTCAAAGTCCAAGCTGGCAGGGTGGGGCGAGAAGCTCAGGTCACTGGTGTCCATTGGAGATGGGGGACGGTCCAGAATACTGGAAGTGCTCAGCATTTGATTGTGGAGGTCATCGATTAATGTCAAAGGTCCGTCCGGCTCCGCACCGAGAAGAGGAGCACCAGTGGTGCTCTCCAGGAAGTCCTCCAGACGGCCTGTTCCAGAGCAAGGCCTGTTCTGGGTGTCCAGGAGCTGCAGGGAAGGGGCGGGGACAGGGGCGGGGTGATGTGTGGGTGGCAAGAAGTGGTGCGGAGAAGGACGTGGGCATGGAGTGGGTGGGCTGGAGGGGAGGTCTGACAGGGAGGGGTCTTGACTAGCTTTAAATCCAGATGAAATTTCTAAGATATGGCAAAGACGAGAGATTTATTATTATTTAAAAATATACTTCCCACCCCAAATACTGTTCAAAAGTTTGTGGTTGGTAAGATTTTTTAAATGTTTTGAAAGAAGTCTCTTAGCTTATAAAGTCTGCATTTATTTGATCAAAATACAGTAAAACTATAACATCATTACTTTTTAAAATAACCGTTTTCTGTTTTAATATATTTTAAAATGTAATTTATTCCCGAGATGGCAAAGCTGAATTTTCAGCAGTCATTAGTCCAGTCTTCAGTGTCATGTGATCCTTCATAAATCATTCTAATATGCTGATTTGGTGCTCAAAAAACATTTCTTATTAATTTCTTATATTGTTAATGTTGAACACAGTTGTGCTGCTTAATATTTTTGTGGAAACCATGATGCATTTTTTCCAGGATTCTTTGATACACAGAAAATCCAAAAGAACAACATTTATTTGAAAAATAAATATTTTATAACATTATAAATGTCTCTTACTTTTGATCAATTTGCCTGAATAAAATGATAAATTTCTAAAGTAAAAGGAGCTCTTTTACCTCCACTCTTGATCAAGATTTCAAACAGATCATCTATTTGCTGGTTGTTTGAGACATTATCCTGTAAACAGACAATACCACCAATGTTACAAGAAAAAAAACTGTTTAAACAGGAAAAAGCTGAAAGAATGACAGAGAAAGAAAGAAAGAATGAGATTAAAGAGGCCATACTTTGAAACTCTGAGGAGTGTGATGGTGCGGCTTTTGGGAGGAGGGTAAATAAATGTTTCGATCAAAAGATGGCACATGTCCCCCCTAAAATGATGTAGAGATGGGTAAGGAAGAGAAAAAAGAATACTAGCTTAGCTCCAAACAAACGCAAGAAGTAAGAAAAAGACAAAAGGAAAACGGTTAAACAAAAAATAAGGGCATGGGTGTTAATGCATGTGCAATACCTTAAACGAAGGGGGTGAGGAGGGTTTGCTCAGTGGGTTCGATTCCTCACAGAAGAAGGGCTCAAAACTGGGTGGTGCAGACACTGGCTGCCTGGACTCTTTAACAATTGCCAGTTTCCAAGTGGAGCCTAACGTTCTCTGACCTGAAAATGGAGAATTTCAACATGATCAGCTCACTTGATATGAAACGTCCTATAGACCATATTGCACATGAGCAAAACACTTTTAAAAAATACGTTTTGTAGATTCAAATAACGTCTTCGTAATGTAACATGTGCTATCAGGGTGTAATCAAGCACATCTAATTCAAATCTATGGATGTTTCACTCTCATAGATTGAAAATAAGGCGTGCTTATTGTTCTTTCATCATAACTATCATACATATTGCTATACATCTCGGTGTTTCCATGTACCTTTGAACACTTCAAGTCAACAGAGATCTCTATTTAATGCTAGTTTTTCGACTAACATGTTGAAAAAAGCACAGCACATGTTAGATACACATACTTTGGTGATGGTCTCTCTGACAGCTGTACTGTTTGTCAGAACTAGCCATACTAGTTAGATGACTGGCCTAGGAATCTGGTAGGGGTCGACTGCAATCTCTGACACACAACAAACTCAACAAATTATCACTCAATGTTTTCTTCACACCAAATCAGCATATTAGATGATTTTCTGAAGGTTCATGTAACACTGAAACTGTAGTAATGGCTCTGAAGATCAGCTTGCCATAAAGGACCTTACGACGATCCAAGTTTCAACGCAAAAGGGAGATATTTTCTTTTAAAGAAATCGCTGTTGAAGGACTACAAAAAAACCCAGAGCTTCTTCCCGGTTTTGTGACATTACTAACCCCGGGAACATGCAACTACCCGTAACGGCAAGTGGATGTGACGTTTCTGGACAACGTGAACTAGGCGGTTAGCGAATCACAAACACACTGGGCCAGCTAACCAATCTGAGCCCGACCGCGTATTTCTGAGGGAGGTTCTTCACAGAACCAGGAACTCAACAGACCGTTCTGATGAGAACAGAAACAGAAGTGTAGAATAAAGGTAAAATATGTGGAAAAACATGTTAAACTGTACCCAATAAACACAATGTAGCCACTGAAAAAAAACCTAACCACCCCTTTGAAATGAAAACAAGTAATTTTAAATTAAAATAATATTTCACAAACTTCTTTCAAAACATAAAAAAAATGACCAAACTCAAACTTGAACAGTACTGTATATAAAATTAAATTACAATTTTAAGAGATAAACTGTTGTTTAGTCACCTGTAGAGTAATCCGGCCATTGGATTTGCTTTGAGGAGACTTTCCAGTCAGGCTGTCCACACTATTACTGGTGATTGCAATCAGATAACGGTTGCCATTACTGTCAGTGACCAACGTGGGAGTGGGGTGAGCTTTCAGGAGATCCAGTGGGAAAGACGTAGTAATTTGAGAACCAGACTGCTGGTTGACGAACACCTGTGAAACCTATAAAAAAAAAAAAAGTGAAAGTGCATGAAACAAAAGGCATACAATACAATTCAAACAAATATCTGAGCTATCAGGGGAGCTGGAAGTGTTGCTGACCTGCGGTGTCTGTACCTGCTGCTGTGGCTGATTTTGTGGCTTTGGCTGCTGCTTCTGATTGCTTTGTAGCTGCTTTTGCTGCCTCTGCTGGATGATGAGCTGCTGCAGCTTTTGTTGCTGCTGCTGTTGCAGTAACTGCGTCTTCTTTTGCTGCTGTTGTAACAGAGTCTTCTGTTGCTGCTGTTGTAGTAACTGTACCTTCTGCTGCTGCAGTAACTGAGCCTTCTGCTGTTGCTGCAGTAGCTGCGTCTTATGCTGCTGCAACTGCAACACCTGTGTTTTTCCTTGCTCTAGCTGCAGTTTCAGTGGTTCCATTTGCTGCTGCTGTTTTTGCTGTTGCAATAACTGTGTCTTCTGTTGCTGTACGTTTGGTAGGTCCACCAGCATTTGCTGCTGCTGCAGCCGGTGAATCTGCTGCAGTTTAAGTAGAGTTTGCTGCGAACACTGCGTCTGGATCTTTTTCTGGAGCTGGACTTGTTTCTGCAGGTCCTCTGTTGTGTCCATTTCATCCTTAATCTCTTCCTTTACCTTCACTTCCACTCCGTTAGACAGCAACGGCATTTCAGCGTTACCCGTGTTGTCCGTTACGTCTGCGGCTGCTCCGCGCTTACCCTGCTCCAGCTGAGAGCGCAGGGTCTCCACCAGCCTCTGCTTCTGCCTAAGCATGCGTGTCAACTCCTCGATCTGCTTGTCCTTCTCTTGAAGCATTTGGTCTTTGTCCAGAGGAGACACAGCAGATCCTGATGCTGCCACGGGACCTGGATCCTGAGACTGTGCAGCTGGCAGCGGACCCGGGTGAGAAAGGCTGCAGGAGGCCTGCATCTGCCCATGAGACTCCTCTTTAATTGGGGATGGGTGGTCTGGAGAGGGGTGCAGGCTGAGCTGGGTGAGAGGCGAGGTAACCTGTTAATGGAGAAACACAAGTTCTTAAAAGAACGTAAACACTAAACTAAAATATAAAAGAAATAATGATAGCTTTAAGCATCACAACATATTTTGAGATCTGCTAAATACTACTAAAGATTACCATTAGCATGTTTTAAATTATTAGTGTTTTTAAAGTCAAAATGAAACTGAAGTAGCTACAGATTTTTCTTCCGTATTGTGGCGTACATCCAAGTCTAACAGCTTATTGAAAAGAAAAAATTTAGGGCATCCCTAATTTTCTTTTCACTATTTCATCACAGACCTACCATTTCTCCGAACACATCCCCATTGCAGCTGGCCTCATCGGGACTCAATCCAGCCAGAGAGCGGTCAGAGGGGGTAGGAGATGCAGGAGGAGAGGAGCTAGTGCTGCCGAAGCGCATGATTTGAGGTGGAGTTGTGCTGTAGATCCGAGTGGTAGCCGCCACTCTCGGGGCTTGATGTGGGGCGGCACCAGATGACTGAACTGACACCTGTGGTAACTGAGCAGGGACGGTTTTCCTAGATGAAGCACTGTTCTGCTCCTGGTAGTTCTTCAGTCGTTCGATGAGATCGTTCTTAGTGCCCGATACTGTCAAACTCCTCAATTTGAGCTCATGTTTAAGTTCAGCAACCTGAGAGATGAGAGATGAAGAAAAATCAGTTTCACATTATCCACCATAGAGTGAAATAATTGAGATCTGGAAGTAACAATCTGCAGTAACAAGTTGGTTTGGTTCATGGCTTCAATCTAATGAGGATTTTTTTTTTTAATCTCCATACACAAAGTGGGAAAAATAACGGAACAAAAATTGTCAAAATTAGTAAATAAATAAATTACAACTGTTACCCACTTTGAATTCATCCAGGTTTGCAGGCAAAGAGCTGGGCTTAGCTCCTCCCACTGTAGGCTGGCTCTGACGATTGGGCCCATTCTGATTGGAGGAGACTGTAGAGCATGTGGAAATAGTCCGGGAAGGGGAGGGGCCTTGATTGGTGGATGGTTGCTGCTTTTCAGCAGGAAGTCTGGATTTGAACAGATTTATTTTTGATAAATCAGTTAGTTGTATCTACACTTCTCAAGCATGGTGGCTCAAACTAGTTTTGCTTCAGAACTCAGCTTATGTAACCTGTATTTAATATGGGTCATATTTTGTTTAGTTTTGCATAGTTTTGTCTATTTTGTTATCCAAATTATTCATGATTATATGGTTAGTTGCATTTATTATTATTTTTCAATCAAAACAGATACGTGACCCTGTTTTGGGTCACAACCCACACCGGATGAGAACCACTGCTCTAGCAGACATAAACTAGCGTTTAAAGGTTCGGGGTCAGTAACCAGGTCTTTTTTTTTTTGATATACTTTTATTCAACGAGGATGCATTCAATTGATCAAAATTGACAGTAAAGTTATTTATAAAGTTATAAAAGATTTCTTAAAGTATTACAGTTTCCACAAAAATAATACAAGCACAACTGTTTTCAACATTAACGATGAATACGAAATGTTTCTTGAACCAAATCAGCATATTAGTATGATTTCTGAATGATCGTGTGACACTGAAGACTGCAGTATTGGCTGCTGAAAATTCAGCTTTGCTCACTGGAATAATATATACATTTTAAAATTATATATATATAAATAGAAAAGAGCTACATAAATTGCAATAAAAGTTTGCAGTATTACTGTTTTTAATGTAATTTTTTATCATATAAATACTTAAAGAGAAAAAAATCCTACCGACCCCATACACAAACATAATACACATAAATACACAAATTGTGCACATACACAATTATACACAACACAGTAAAGTGTATCCATATCCAGTGTGGTTGTACTCACTTTGGAGGTGCGGGTAAAATAGTGTGGTAGTTGTAGTGCTGCTGTTGCTGGTTAATGATCTGAAGCTGAAGAAAAAGCTGCTGCTGGTGGAGGATCTTAGCGTACGAGGAGTCCAGTTGAGGAGGCGGCTCCCGGTCATTCTTCTGGTCAGGTGGGATATACTGGTGATATTTGAGTTTCTTCACTTTGGGCTTGTTATCTTTGGCTTTCTTGGATCTTTGAGATGTCCGATCTGTGCTGGACTTGGACTGCTGCTTATGGTGAGGGCAAAGCAAGGAGATGCAATGAGCAAAAAATGAGTGATGAAATCACATTTTTATTGGCTTAGCCTGAAAAATTAAACCAATGATAGGTTTGATGGCTTTCACTTTACCTTTGTATGTCCCGTCGGTGGACGGGCAGAGTTTGTCATGTTAGTTTCACTGGTTAGATTCTGTGATGGAGAGGCATTGGATGCAACGAGAGGAGGAGGTGGGGCCTGAGTGAGGAACTACAATAAATACACTGGTTAAATACAGTATGGTGTGGTCTTAAATGCATTTTCTACATTGTCCTCTCTGTTCTTAACCTTGCAGATGTTGCTTTGTGGCTTATAATGAAGTAATTTAAAATACAAAACAATTTAAAGGGACAGTTCACTTTAAAATACAAATGGTAAAAAGCAGATTGGACATTCTGCTAAATTTATATTTTCGTGTACAATGAAAGAAAAAAAATAACAGGTTTACAACAACAAGATGACATGTTGGGTGTGTCTGGATGAATGGTCCCTTTAAGTGTAGAGCAGTGCTGCCCTCTAGCTTACTGAAAGCACAAAAGCAATATTCCATTCATCTCATACTGAACAACTGAAACAGCAAAATACCCGAGTGGGTGAGAGGTCTCCATTCATTTTCAGCATATCAGAGGGGGAGTGCTGAGGGGCAAGACCCAACGGAGAGTCCTGACTGCACTGGGGATCCGGTGATAGGGCATCACTACTGTCCTCGTCCAGTGAGGAGCTCTCACCCTTCGGAGACTCTGTACCTGAAAATACACATAAGAAAATGGTTGTCTGATCTGTGCATGGACACATATGTCTGGTTCATGGTTCACCTAAGATCACTCAGATTTTGTCACTGATTACTCACCGTCATGTTGTTCCAAAGTGCTACGTTTTTAAAAAAAATGTCTTTTTTTGGTTTCTGTGCCTCCACTGAAAGTTCAGGCAACTAAAACTTAGAACATCCAAAAAGGCCATTAAGGCGCCATAAAATTAATCGAGTGGTTTAATCTAAGTTTTGAGAAAATGGTTTGGAACAACATGAGGGTGATTAAATGATGACAGGATTTTCATTTTTGGGTAACTGACAGTAAAACTTCACTTATATTTAAACAGAATTAGTGGTGCTTGAGTTGTGAACAAATCATTGTGAGTGAAACTTTTAAGTGAACAAATATATACAATTAAAATGACACAGGAATGTTATTGACAATACATGTAGGTAAAGTTTCCTCTTTTATTGTCAACTTTGCAAATAATAGATTTGCACTGTTGTCATTTATGGCGAAAATGCTTATGGTGTTTAAACAGTAACACTGACAAAGCTGACAGTGCTATAATAGCGCGTGCAACATAAATGCTGTTTTTGACAGTGGTTACAGACTAACCAATGAGCGCGTGCACAGGGAGGATGTTCTTGTGGATGAGCTCGATGGGACCAGGGCGGTGGGAGATCTTATCATTGAGATCATCTGCCAGTCGGGCTCTCTTCAGCTTCAGCTGCTTGGCCTGCAGTGAGGGCTCAGCTGAGGTCTCTGTGGGTGAAACAAATATAATCATTAACAAATGAATCACTTCCTTTAATGTAAATACCACCTAAATTCCTCTCTGAGAGTCTACTGACTCAATTAGTATTTTTGCATGTTGATCAACTACCTGTTTCTGATGTAACAGAAATGGAAAAAAATACTAAGGAATATAGAAACTATACAGTAGACGGCTCCTTCAGTCTTGAACAGGAACAGGTCAGGATAGGGTTATGGCTATGGACCCTTTCACTGTGAAGAAGGTCCATTGCAAGAGGCAGAAAATGCATAACAGAAACATGACTTGCAATTGAATAAATAAACGAATAATACTGTAATAATTTAATATTACTCCGTTTTCATATTTAAAAGAGAATGATGTGACACTCACCTTCGAGGATATGCATCCTGACCAGTTCTGACCTCTCTGGCCGACTCCTGATCTTCCTCTTCAGGTAATCCTCAGTCTGCACCAGTAAAAGAGAAAACAAGTGTCAATCAAAGATGACAAGAAAGTGATTTTTTGTTTTGTTTTCAAGAAGAACCTCTTTTTCTTCAAAAGGAAAAGAGATAAAGTCACTCACGCGTGCTCTCTCCAGACTTTTCCTCTGTTCGTGGAAGGCAGCCGGACTCTTCAGTGCTGTGTACAGAACAGAGACAGAGACGGTCTTACTTTCTTATGCTCAGTCATAGGGATGTGCATTTTGGTCAACAGATTAATTAAGCGAGTATTCAGGTTTGAGTGCAGGAGAACACCAAAATGCTTCCTGTGTGAACTAACCACTACAAAAAGCAGCGGCCCAATACATACTGCGTTTTCACTTAATCACTGCCATGCCTTTTCAAGTTTTCAAATAGTCATGTATCTGTGCCCACCTATTTCCCTTAATGAATCATATTTGATACTGAGGAACTATGTAAGAAGACTGAAAAACTAGTCATTAAATGTCATACAAAAAGGTCATACATTTAAAAAAGAGAACATCCCCTTATATTAGATTGGCTCAAATCACCTGCTGAAAGAACAAAGGGAGTTCAGTGAGTGTGAACAGCAAGTGTGTATATCCATCTGCCTAAAAATGCACTTGGGGAGTCAAAATTAATGTATTTTAACAGATATAAAATAATATATTTATTTTTATTACTCTTTACTTTTTCAAAAATGTATTTTTTGCTAAATAGTTTGCCTCTGGTCACTTTAGAGTATACCAAACAAGTATATTCCTAAATTGGTAGTACCAAATTGGTATGTACAGTATATACTGTATTTACTATCACAACAGCAGACATTTTTTCTCTAAAAAGAGGGCTGAAAAAAAAACAAGGACAGTAAACTGCACATGTGATTGAGCTGTAATATGACAGGAATAACAAAGTAAGAATGTGATGTAACGGCCAAGATTGGGTAACTAACTTGAAATTTCTGAAACCACATGGTAGGGTCAGCAGTGATCTGCCTAGTCTCAGCAGAGGCTCACAAAAATAAACCGAAAGTACTGTACAAAGTTGTCAGCATAATCAAATGATTTTTTGATTTAATGCGTTTATTCTCAAAACACAACAACTTTTGTTCTCGTAACGTAATGAGATTACGCTCAATATTTAATTTCGACATTTTTCTCGAAATTTAACTAGTTTTTTTCTCGAAACAAAACTTTTTTCTTTGTAATTTAATACGTTTATTCTCAACATTTTATTTCGACATTTTTCTTGAAATGTAACGAATTTAATCTCGTATTATAATGAATTTAATCATCTGGAGATGGTTTTATTTTTTTTATTATTGCTTGGCCCTAATTCTCTTCCGTACTGAACTGTAGAGTTGTGGATAAATGACATTAAAAACATTTGGAAAGTTGACATAACCTGCATTGGGAGGCAAATGTGAATAAAAATGGCGAAAAACCTTAAAGCAAAAACTTTCCCTTAGACATTCAATATAAATTTAATCTAAAATCTTTGAAAAAGTCATTTGACACGTTATGTGTCAACTACTCTCATACAGTTACATAAAACAGTTATGAAATCTTAATGTAATCCTGCAGGCTTATGTGTGCAGCAATGCAAGTATTTCGTCAAGTGCAATTGTCAATTAATATTGCAAAACAAGTGTTTAGTGCTGTTTAAATTGAACCAAACAGTTCGTTTTTGGCTGTCGTTTAAAGAGCAAAGCTAGAGCTGCTTGAGCACTTCCTCCTTCCCACAGAGGCCACATATAGACAGCACAGTGTGAAGACTGCAAATCCTCTTGCCCGATGAGCAGAACACAGAATAAGGAAGTGGAAACAAAAAGGGAAGTAGATCCACCTGATAACACAACAACAGGCCCTTTCACAATGACTGTGTGTTGGCAATCAAGAGTCAGTCTTCTACAGAGGACAGTCCCATCCATTAATGCCTGTTGGAGCCTATAAGCAAAATACAAGTTTATGCTGCAATATGCAGCATAATGCATAAACAGGCAGAAACAGAGATAAGCTCACTATTTTTGCTTTTGAATGGGTGTTGATTGCTACATAAGCATTGTTGAACTATTTCATTTCATTGTCGATTTCATACAGAATGAGCGGCTGGGAATGTTGCAATATCCTTCATAGTAGCATGAAATCCATGTGGCCATTGCTGCACCACAACAGCTAGTTACTTATTGACACAGTAACAAATAGTAATATGGACCCATATCAAGAGTCTGCACATCATTGTGGCTAAACTGTATAACATAAATATCTCAGAATGCTGTCATTATACCTAGCTTTGAATATACAGTGGCCTCAAAGTTTTTGGACACTCAGGTCACACTTAATGTCTGAATGTCACTATATTAATTTATACATTTTGGAGCGTGACTTGAATGCCCAAATACTTTATGAAGCCACTATAAATTCTCACACATTCCCAAAATGAACCTATAAATGTTTTGCAATCTGCTTGTGTTGCAAGTAAATGCACATATGCACATGTGTGATGCTGGGCATAACTAGAAGAGTAAAATCTGACTTACGAGGCATGATTCCTTGGCTGACCAGCTCCTCTCGCGTCCTTCTCTGCTGTAGTTTGAGCTGAAGAACTGCATGGGGAGAGAGGACAAGGGTTCAGATACAGAGAATGACAGTTTCGATATTCACATCAGGACAGCTGCAGCCAGATGACAACAGCATAAGTCAGGACAAGAGCTCGAAAGAGCTCTCTTTCAGTTTCTTTCTAAGTAAAGAGTGAATGCTGAGGGGAGGGACTGTGAATGTTTAGGTTGTTTGGGTGGTTTTTCATACTTCCCATTTCATCACACTCAACTACTTTCCTGAATTCAAAAAGTGCAACTGAGAGGCAATAGGCGTTCTTCAAATCAGGAACTTGCGTGCTGGCACAACACATTGGGTAAGTTGCTCAATGATTATAAAGAGGGTGGTGTGTAGACAGCATGAGATTTTTGTTATTGCTTTGTTCAGTGCAAAAAAAGCCGTTACAGTACTATTATGTCAAATGCCACGTCAGGAGGGATGTGGCCCTGGATGCTTTAGAGGCAAACGTGCACCTGTCAGTCCTGGCACAATGACATCATCACCCACATGGCATTGCTTTGTGTGCACTAGTCAGGTGTTCTGACCTTCACAGTCACAACGTCTGGGGATAAAGAAACCAGAACATCAACTGCGCATACCAAGACCTACCAAACACTCCTTTTTGTTATATAAACCATAAATAAAAAATAAAGGTTTTTCATTGACATCTATGATTCCATGAAGAACCTTTAACATTCATAGTAACTGTACAAAAGGTTGTTTATGGTGGAAAAAGGCTCTTTACATTATTAAAATGTATTAAAATGGTTCTTTTAAGAACTGTTCACTGAAAGGTTCTTTGGGGAACACAAAATGGTCCTTCTATGGCATCACTGTGAAAACTACTTTTGGAAGTGCTTGAGGTGACAAAACCAAAGGCTGACGTTTCGGTGATCAGCTGTGAGGATGTGAATCCTGCGCTTTTAAATCAGGGCCCCTTTTTGTCGCAAGTTCCCATAAAATCCCTGAACACCCACTCCGGTTCTCACTTGCAAATTGAATACAAAAAGTTTCGCTATTTGTTCTAAATTCTTCCTATTCCCACTTCATTTTAACAGCTGTTTTTGACCACCCACTCCTTAGAGCTGCTCGGCACTATTTCTGTACCCACTGAAGAAGAAACACAAGCCCTCTCGCACCTCTCCGAGAACCTGGCCTGATACTGTAAATCAATCAGACACGTTTAAATGCCAACACTCTCTCCATCTTCTCGCCAGCTTGGAAAATTCTGTGGGAGACCTGGAAAGTGTAGTGTCAACATCCAGGTCTTGAAACAAAACAAAAAAAAAAAAAAAAAAAACGAATCATGCAGACAACTGGGTTAATCCAAGAGCCTGTGTGTCTGGGGTCTTAATTAAACACGCCTCCTGCTGACTGGCCTCAAAGCCCCTGGGCCTGGCACAGTTTACAGGTCAACCGGTGCTCGCTCTTGGCTCTGTACGAGCAGCCTGGGTGATCTCACCACTAAGACACTAGAATAATCATGTCTGACAGGTTAAGACTCGGGATAAGCGCTAATGAAGCTAAATTCAGCATATTAGGTTGGATGCACACCTGGAGGGTGCTTTATTTATACTCTATAAAAGCATAAAAACAGCAATGCCCACCTTCTTTGAGGCTATGATAACCATGTCTGTCACAATCCAGACTCACAGACATCTTATCTTCACCATTTTGGATTGGTTGATCCTCAAAAGAGGAAGTATCAATGTGAAGGCAGTGGTTTGTGTCCAGCATGTTTGGATCCAGTGTTGAAAGTCTCTTGAAATGTCTCAAAGTCAAAACTGATATTCCATTGGTGGTCCAAAGTGAGGAAAATGGACTGTACAGCGCAAGATTTCCGTAACAGGTATGTTAGTCCACAACAATGATATTTACAGCGTTTTAAATCACAGAATTGGAGAACAGACAGCTTCCACTTGGTTTCTTCCTCATCCCAAATCTAATTCTCGCTTTTGTCCTCTTTTGTTCTCTAAGGTGGATGCAGAGGCTCTGCAGCTGCGTTACACAGAGGCAGAAAATGAAGCTAACGCACATAGGTGAGGACGGCAGAGCACAGAGCCTGCTCTGCACTCAGCAGAAGACATTCACAGAACAGCGTGTCTCTCACCCTCAAACATAAAGGAGGGTCTGCTGAGTGCCAATGACTGCTCGCTTCAGCTCAGCTGTTGCCTCTCGTTTACGCTCTACAATCTGGCAGACCCCCATTCACCCCCTCAGCTCTTTTTCACTGGTTCATTAGGGTAGCATATTATATATACACACTAGCAATCAAAAATTTGGGGTAGGTAAGTTTTTTATACTTAAAAAAAGCTCTTATTCTATTAAGGCTGCATTTATTTGATAAAAAAATACAAAGAGTCATTTTGTGAATTATTATTAGAAATTTAAGTTTTCTGTTTTAATGTACTTTTAATTGTAATATATTCCTGTGATGACAAAGCTGAATTTTCAGCTTACTCCAGTTACTCCATTACTCCAGTTTTCAGTGTCACATGATCCTTAAGAAAACATTCTAATATGTTGATTTTGTTGAAAACAACTGTGCTGTCATTTTTTGCGGAAATCATGACATTATTTTCAGTATTCTTTGTTCAAAAGTTCAAAACAACAGCATTTATTTGAAAAATATTTTTAAAGTTTTCAATGTAAAACTATTTGTCACTTTTGATCTAGTTGAAGCAACCTTGCTGATTAAAAGAGCTTGCTGATTTTTGAATATATATTTTATAAACATTATACATAATAAAAAGTGTTGAACAATAGTGCAGTAATAATTATAATTTTGTCATGCAAATAAAATAAGTATTATATAGACCAAAACTAAATCAAATAAAGTGACCACAAATGAATTAAGTATATTCACAGTATATTCCAACTTACACATTTTCTTTTCTTTTAGGGTCATGAAAATGTTCTTCCAATTGTTAGTGTTTTTATTTCATAGAATGAAAATAATGTAGTTCTCATTAACAGTAACAACACTTTCACTTATATACAGAGAAAACATTTCTTCTTAGTTCTTTTATAATATGTTCACAAACTATAAGCTTCTAATCGCGTTTCTTGCATGCACAACAAGTGAAAAAAATCAACTGCAAAAAACAAGAGGAAACAGATCAACCCTCTCACATATGGCATGTAACAGCCAACACACAGTTCACATTTCACAAGGTATTTAATACGGAAAACTCTCACGTCACTCTCAGAAATGGTGTCATGCAGGGCTCTCGGGAGTCCCGGTGACATGAGCAGAGAGAGTGGAAGGAAGGAGGTCACGGGAAGAATGTAGGTCTCCTTTGACCTTTCCATTCTTTCTGGCAGATAATGTACATACATCTCCCATACATCACACATGTTTCACTGTTGGCGAACCCCCTCATCCCCCCACCCGAGTCCTCTCTCAGTTTTAAATAGTAAGGCCAGCTGGTCAAAAGGCTCTATATTCAGCTCAGTATCACCTGTGCAAGCACTGGATAGGGTTACCCACTGCTATCCCAGCGCTACTGTTCTTGCAAACATGACTCACACACATTTTCGAACAAACACACACAAAAACAGAATTCCAGAAAGCAAAACACTAAAGGATGGCTATTGTAAATATGGATCATATAATAAGTAAATAAGTATAAATAAGTACATGTTAATCACTTAAAGGGATAGTTCACCCAAAAATGAAAAGTCTGTCATAATATACGCATACAAATGTTGTGTGACCTTCTTCTGAAAACAAAATTCAACTCAATTTTTCAACTGTTTTCATCCGTTCATTGAAAGTCAATGGAGTCCAAAACAACATCAGACAAAAAAAGAAAAGAAAAGAAAGTATTTTATTTTGTGATTCACAGAAGAAAGTAAGTGATACAGGTTTGGAATGAAAGAATGCCAATGACTAATGTAAACACAGTCATACATTCTTTTCTATATTATAGGGAAATGAAGATCACTATGCACAGACCCCCTAGAGACAAAAACATTACCACGATCTGCTTTTAGCCCACGAGCTCATCGCTGTCATCAACACTTGGTGAGAATTCACAGCAGTTGACGCTCATGCTGGCATTGACTACAAGGGCCCCAGCATTGCAAAGTGACAACTGACCACAGAGGAAGTCTATTGTCAGCCAATATGCTAAACCCAAAAGTTGACACAAAGAACAAAACACCAGCTTTATCAAATTAAGCATCACAGATAATAAAGTCAAAGTTCATCAGGCTCTCAGACAGATCTAAAACACCTAAATGAGTAGTTTTTATTACAAGCAATGCAAACAATCCGTTATGACTGTCAGAATCATAGCTGGTTGATCATTATTGGCCAAGGTTAACTTAGGGTGTAGTACCGAGTTTTTTGCAGCTGCCATATTCGCTTTTATATTTACAACATTATTTTAAGATTAACTTAACATGAGCTTCCTCTGTAACAACCACTAAATAATTTGAAATATATATTTAAAGTCATGAAAAACATTTCCACAGTCTCAAAAAGGTGAGGTTGATTTTCTATTGCATTCCTGCTGTTCTGTTTTTTGAGAATCAGTTCAAAATTAACTTAGTTTTTACCACATTAAAACACACTTGTCTGCTGCTATTTTCCTTTCTGCTTTCAATCACCCACTGAAAAGCAACGTCATTGTTACTTAATTTCCAGCACTAGCCAGAAAAATAGGCCCTAGCGGACCAGTTTTCATGCAGTCTACATTTCTACAATGACGCAAGGGATCGCACTGCCACAAAGTCATCAAAATGATACGCACATGAGAGCCAGACACAAATCAGGATTATACAACTAATCTCCTCAATTTGATTCAAATAGGGCCCCACTAACAAGTTTTCAAAAGAGTGAAAAAGTGAAGGAACGAGAAACCGAGTATACGGAAAATCAGGCCAGCTGCTTGACTCGAGTAATATAAGCTGCTAAAGTGCAGAAGGAACGTCAGATTGAGCTCAGCAAATGAGGTTATGGGAGGAGAGAGAGAGAGAGACCAGTGAAAAAGAGGTTCACGTCCAAGCTCTCCTGTTTTTGTGAGCCTGTTACATGACATCCTTCTGAAATAATTTCATCCAAACCTCTATACCTCCTGCCCTACTTTCTAGCATATCCGCAAATCATGACTCTTGTTTTTATTGTATTTGACATTTTCACATGATATTCCATCCTGCTGTTATAGATAAAACAAATGGTATTTTGTTCCATTCCACAGTTGCCTTAACTCTACAAAGCCTACTGTATAATATTTAATACACAAATTTCTAAGGCCTTTAAATTATCAACATGATCAAATAGGGCTGCACGAGTAATCGAATGTGATTGTCATGCGTATCTTGTCAGTAAATCCGGTTCTGTGATTAGTAGTAAATCTTCAGCACTTGCTTTCAGATGGAGCAGCGTTTACTACACAGAGCCATAGTTCACTGACAAGCTACGCAAAATCGCGTTCATAATCGCAGACGGTATAATTATTACATCGAAGAAATCGTTCTGCGATTATGAAAGCTGTTTGCGTAGCTTGTCAGTGAACTACGGCTCTGTGTAGCAAATGCTGCTCCATCTGAATGCATGTGAACTACCACATTTAATAACATGTTTTTAAACTCCAAACTCACTTCAATAACGTCATCGATGTTTGAAATAAATCCTTCTGTGAAGATTAGTTGCTCTTACAAGAATAAGGTACGCAACATATTTCATATTATTCTAAGCAGTGATAAAGGCTATGTCGATTAGCATTGCATTATTATATACGTTAATTAAATCAAATTATAATAAGACAAACTCAGATAAACCATATATTGTTGTAGTCGTGTGTTTATTGGTCACGTTGAATTAATAAAAGCAGTTTAAATCTTCTGTTTATTCAGCTGCAGCTATAGGCATTTTCTGGGTTTCTTTTGCGAGGCGTATTTGGAGTTTCAGTGTGAGAGCGCCCTCTGGCCTTTGGATTGAGATTTACTGCTGATCACAGAACCGTTCTTCACTGAAAGATATGCATGACAATCGCAGCTTCTGCCTAATCGCGATTTATCGCCTTTGCGATTTAATTTCGATTAATCGTGCAGCCCTATAAAACACACATGCCTTCTGTCGTCTGATTGATAGTTTATACTTTTTTAGCAAGTAAAAGGCCTTTAAGTGTAATTCTAAAAACATCCCCCTTCAGGCTGTTGTACACATCTTTATGCTGTGAAATCTGACTTTTATAAAAGATACAATTTTAAATCATTAGTAATTCTTTAAGATGAACACTACTGGACTGAAGCAACTTAGGCTTACTTGATTATCCATACATCATTTTTAGAAAAATCATGGTAAAACGTGAGTGTCAAATACGATGCATCACGCTTGTGAGGAACATTTATTTGTAAATCTCTCAATCAGTCATTGGACTGTATTGCATTATATGTTTTGGCCTCCCACACACAAAACTAAGCATTTTAATACATTAGTCTACTATACTGTTACAAATATTTTATTGATCTACCTTACAAACTATCAGAATTTCATCTTATGTTTTGCATATTTTTGTTTGGGCCCTTGAAAAAAGTGTTTTTTGTTCCTTGTTCCTCAGGAATTAGCTCCATATTCTCCTATATCATACTATGTGAGCCATAACAGCCTAAAGCATGAAATATGATACTTTTTCAGACTATTATTTCATATGTTATGTTTTAAAAGGTTAAATCATGTCTTAACCAGAAGTGACACAACAAAGCAACAAAACATATCTGCACAACATAAATTGCATAAATAAACATATACATACATACATATAGAAAATATGTTATTGGATAACAAAAATAAACTAAAAAGCAATATCAGGTGGTCTCTAATTCTGACTGGATTATTGTTGCACATGACATTTAAGTAATTGCCATGAAACAATGAACATTCTTTTAAACTTGAAAATCACTGCAGCAACGCCTGAGTATTTAAACCTGGCCTGTCACGACTTGTTAGCCTGTTAAGGGAGAGTCGCTAAGTTATGTCACACAGATCATTATCTTCTGTATCCTTTCTAAACGTGTCACTTTATCAAAACACAATATGACTTTACACACTACTTTTACTGTTTTTGTTACTTCTACATGGAATTAATGAGAATCAAAGCATATATTCACCAAATTCTGAACACGTTATCAGTTGGAAATTCCATGGAAATCCACCAGGATACAATTTGGTCTGTGACAAATGTTCCACTCTATATATAATCATGTGCAATCAACTGCTGATATGTGAATAAGACAGTGGATGCTATCAGTCATAAAGCTGGAATTGCAAGAACAGACAAAACAAAGCAATTAATGGGAGTGGTTGCCTTGTGTTCCTCTGTTTACGTCCAGAAGCTCCAATGTAAACATTAAAACTAAATTATATGCATTTGTAGGATCAATATCACTTAAGATAAAAGAGCACAAGCAAATATTTTTTTTTCAAGTCTCTTGATCAAAAGTCCATAAAATATATATAATTATCTATTAATAATTGATTATATATATATAAATATTACAATTTACAATATTTTAAAAAAATTAAAAAATAAATCAATTTAAAAATGTCATAAATTAAAAATCAAAATAAAAGCAATTTATCATCCATCTGAATTTTCAGCATCATTACAGTCTTCAGTCAGACACGATCCTTCAGAAATCATTCTAACATGCTGATTTGGTGCTTAAGAAACATTTATTTTTATTAACAATGATGGGAACAGTATTAAGTGGCTTTACTTTTTGTGGAAACTGTGATACATTTTTTTGATAAACAGAATTCTCAAAATAACAGCTTTTATTTGAAACAAACTTTTGTAATATTATAAAACTACTGTCATTTTTGATCAATTTAATGCTTCCTTGCAGAATAGAAGTATACCTAGCTTTCAACTATAAAATTCAGATCATGTTATGTTAAAGTTAATTTATATGTTAGATGTATTTGTGTGAAATCAGTGAGATACACTGACTTTGGTTGTTGGTTTTGCTATGCAGATGTGGTGCACTGGAATAAGCAAACAGCACTGTGGAGCACTGTCTAGCTGACAAAGCACTTTTCATAGCTGAGGGCCACGAGTGCATTATTGGTTCTGGCATACTGCACTTGAGCAAATCAAATAAATCAAAGCAGCTAAACTGATGTAATCTTATAAAGGCCACTTTATTACCAAAGGTTCTATCTGTGCCTGCAAGTACATAATTTTTTTCTTAACAACCAAGCAAGAGAATTCTAGTAAGCTTCCTTGTTCCTGGAATACCCATTCATCCTGGCGTCAGCCATTTCATTTTATCATCACCACAATAAGCATGGTGTGTTTTCCAGTGTTATGATTCACCTGACCTGTTAGTATGCAAGACAGAAGATGCCTAGATAAACCGATAGGCTGCTATGGGTCGTGTCTATTTAATGCAGGATTAAGGTCTCAATAAGGATTACGGACAGCTGTGGGTTGTGTCTATTTAATGCAAACAGGCAATGGCTCTTTTTTCCTCTTTTCCTCCCTCCATTCGGTTATGTTCAGGGCCTGTGTAAGCATGCTGGAGTTAAACTTGGCAAGCAATCCTAAAATATTACATAACAGAAAACCACAGAGCAACCCAGAGACAGTCAGTGCAAAACCCACAGCAGAGTAACTGCGCTCTGGAAAGCAATAATGATGCAATATGACTTGTAAATCATACAGTTTCACAGGACTAACTGTCTAAATCTTGACCATTTATACAGAAACATTACTGTTAGCCAATATTAACTGTGGCAGTGGGAATGAAAACGACCTGGCTAAGACCTTCTATCAATCCATCAGTTGCACTTAAAAATCAATGTTTGTATCTCATGGCGACTGGTACCAAAGTCACAAAAAGTTCACATAACTGTTATTTAATCCAATATCTCACGTCAAGGCACCGCATCTGGAGGAGTGGACTCTCACAGATAATCAATCACCCTTTACGCTGACTTTTGCCAGGACTCTGTCAAACCTCCTTGTCCAAGAGCTGATTTATAACACAGCATCAAACATGGCATGGTAACTCTGTTTGTTTCCTTGTCTTGATGACCCAGACATTCTGTCCCAAAAGGAGTCTGTTCTTTTCCTCAAAGCTCTGAGCTCCACTGCCATACCTCAGGGAGAAAACAGCTGGTTTTAACAAAAGAGAGAGCAAAAACTCCTATCCATCGACACATCCTGCCCCTTCCAGCTGGAGCAATTCCAGGCTGAGCTCTCCACATATCTGTTTCTATAGTGTATCATTTTAGAGAATTTCACTTAAAAGTATGAAAGCAACAAAACAGTATAAGTAAGTAGTACAAGTAAGTGTGCTTTGACACTCTGGAGTGTCCAGGGGCCGTGTCACAGGCAAATTAATGATTTTTAGATTGTATATTCCATTCTTTCTGTTTCTTTGCAAGTTTTATGCATAAAAGAGTATCCTAATAAAGTTGCTGTGATGCTCAGGACATTTGAGTCCAACCAGGGTCATGTCCTGATACCATTCCCCTTCTCTCACCCCTTCTCTCTTATAATGAGGAAGTCATGGCCTAATGGTTAGAGAGTTGGTCTCATAACCCAAAGGCTGTGGGTTCGAGTCTCGTACCGGCAGGGATTGTAGGTGGGGTGAGTGAATGTACAGCGCTCTCTCCCACCTTCAATACCACGACTGAGGTGCCCTTGAGCAAGGCACCGAACCCCCAACTGCTCCGGGTGTGTGTGTGTTCACTGCTGTGTGTGTGCACTTTGGATGGGATAAATGCAGAGCACTAATTCCGAGTATGGGTCACCATACTTGGCCACATGTTACATCACTTTCTTTCTTCTGTTTACTTTCCTGTCTATGCTCAACAGTGCTGTTATGGTTAAACAAAATGAAAACTGTTAAAAATTGCTGTTGTTAAATGAAATATAATATAGCTGAAATAAAATAAAAAACATAGACAAAAACTTAAGAAAACACAATCTAAAAAACATTTAAACGATGCCTTGCCAACTAACTGAAATAAAATAAGCAAAAAAAATTAATAGATTAAAGATAAACAGAAAACTGAAAAAAACGAATAAAAATTACAAGAGTACATAACACTATTAAAACTTAAATTAAAATGAAAACTGAATTTCACAAAATAAAAGCTAACTAAAACACTAATAAATATGAAAAATGAATAATAATAAATAAACAGATCAATTAAAAAATAAGTTGTCAAGATCATGAATCAAGTTCAAATTAAATGCATAACGAATATTCATGGAGAATAACTAACCAGTCACATTCCACAACTGTTTGATTACTCCGGTATTTATCTGAAAACCTAAGACATGAAAATGTTTAACATCTTTAATAGCTAAAAACCTCAGAGTCAATAGCTTGGCCTCAGGATTAAGTAAATGTTGTGGTTTAGTGAGACATCAGTTCAAACAGCAATAAATCCTGTGCAGGACTTTGCGAACATCAGGCTTATCTATTAAACATAAGTTGTTAAACCTCAACCAAGTTTACCACACCTCTACATGACTTCATTCACATCAACAAACATCTAACATTTAAAAAAAATAAATAAACATGCAAGTACTGTACCTAAATGTATGGCCATATCCTTCCAGTGCAGAAGGATACGGATACAATCACGGCCACACTTTATTAATCCATTTTCAGTCCGGACAACACAACAAGCTGTGAATGAAGTTGAATGATTGAACTCTGTGCTGTTCTGCTGAGAGATAATTCCCGCAGTAGATCCAAGAACAGCAGGGTGTGTCTGTGTGCCTCTCACCTTCCTCCGCTCAGAGCCGGCGTGTGTGTGCACGCCCTACAGATGTGGGTGTGTTAGCACAAGCGTTTGTGTCTGTCTATATGAGCCGGTTTCTTCTTTATTACTGCCTAAGTGCTGCTTTCAGGCTCTGTTTTCAGCTGTGTTTAGCAACTCCTAGTTTTCCTGTTCCTTGCAGCCATTTTTTTTTCATTTCTGGAGAGAGGGGAGGAGAGGTCAGGGACTTTGTGTCCTGATTTGAGGTCACCCGTTTACTACAGAAGTAAGCGTGTGTGAACTACAAGCCAGAAATTGAAGCCAAAACACATTCCAGATCACCTTTAGCCCCCTCTCATTCTCCTGACCGTCTGCTTTCTGAGAGGCAGGATTTCTGCTCTGTACACAAAGTTATGCAATCAAGTGTTCAGGACGGCTACCCAACACACGTCCTTCCTCAGGCCTCTGTTCCCTCATCCAAACGTCTTAAATTCAAACAGTGATTACTTAAGCTGCAACATTGCAACATAGCTCAACTGTTGCTTGGATTTTTAAGACTATCGTGTAGGAAAATACGTCTCCACAGACAGCGGGTTTGCTGTGCAATTGCATTCATCTGTCTTGGAGTAAATTTCTTAAGAGTAAATTTCATCTCACAGACAGAGTTTATGGGAAACAACTGTAAATGAGACCTCTTTACTGTCAACATATCAGCCATTTACATTATATTTAATAAAACCTGCATCAAAGACTTCAGATATAGAAATACAAAGTGTGTAAAGTCATAATAAAAAGCCATAAAAACAGTCAGTGTTCTGAGATGCACGTTTCAGACCACACATGCACACTGGCTGGTTTAGGCTGAAATATAAGCATAATGCTATTTGAGCAAAATAAACAACATTTATGGGACAGTTAATATCGGATTGTTGCCGAATTGAAATATATCATTTAAAGGCACAATATGTAATTTTTTGCCACTACAGTCATGGCCAAAAGTTTTGGCAGTGACATAAATTTTGTGTTTTGCATAGTTTGCTGCTTCAGTATTTGTAGATTATTTTTCCACATGTTTCTATGGTATACTGAAAAACAATGATAAGCATATCATAAGTTTTAAAGGCTTTTATTGGCAAAAAATATGAGTCAATATTTACAGTGTTGACCTTTGTTCTTCATAACCTCTGCAATTCGCTCTGGCATGCTGGATATTAGCTTCTGGGCCAAATCCTGACTGATGGCGATCCATTCTTGCCTCATTAGTTCTCAGAGTTGATTATAATTTGTGGTCTTCTGCTTGTCCACTCGCCTTTTGAAAACTGACCACAGGCTCTCTATGGGACTGAGATCCAGGGGGGTTGCCTGGCCACGGATCCAAAATTTCAATGTAATGATCTTCGAGCCACTTCTTTATCACTCTTGCTTTGTGACATGGCACTCCATCATGCTGGAAAATGCACGGATCATCACCAAATTTCTCATGGATCGTTGGAAGAAGTCGCTCTTGCAGGACGTTTTGATACCATTCTTTATTCATGTCAGTGTTTTTGGGCAGAATTATGAGAGAGCCCACTCCCTTGGTTGAAAAGCAACCCCACACATGGATGGTCTCAGGATGCTTCACTGTTGGCACAACACAGGACTCATGGTAGAGTTCACCTTTTCTACTCCGAACAATCGATTTTCCAGATGTCCCAAACAGTCGGAAGGGAGCTTTATTAGAGAAAATTACTTTGCACCAGTCTTCTGCTGTCCAATCCTTGTATTTCCTGCAGAATTTCAGTCTGTCCTTTATGTTTTTCTTGGAGAGAAGTGGCTTTTTTGCTGCTCTTCTTGACACCAGGCCGCTGTCCAAAAGTTTTGTCCTCACTGTGCGTGCAGATGCTCTCAAACCAACCTGCTGCCATTCCTGAGCAAGCTCTGCACTGCTGGTGACAAATCCGTAGCTGACTCCTCAGGAGGAGACGGTCCTGGCACTTGCTGGACTCTCTGGGACGTCCTGAAGACTTCTTCACTGCAGTCAAACCTCTCTCCTTGAAGTTCTTGATGATCCGGTGGTTCTTTCAGGTGCAATATTCTTTTTAGCAATTTCCTTGCATGTGAGGCCACTTTGATGCAAAGCGTTGATGGCTGCCCGTGTTTCTTTGGGGGTAACCATTGCAACAAGAACACAATGATTGAGTGCGCTTCCCTCCTTTATAGTAGCAAACAATCATCTGCTCTTAACAATTAATTATATGATAGTGATTTTCACCTTACTAGTAACTCATTCACACTTTCACTGGGTGCTGCTGATATGATTAGTCAATAATGTTAGCGGACTTTTGTGTCAGGATCAAAAACTGTGACATTTTCCTTTTTGGAAAGTAGATTTTGTTTTGGCCATGAATCTTTTAGATTATTAAAATGCTCTGATCACTCTACCCCTATCTAGAACAATTTGAATGACACCACAACAGCTTAAGCACACACTTTGCAAAACACACAATTTATGTCACTGTCAAAACGTTCGGCCATGACTGTAGAGGGCGCTTAGTCAAAACAACAAAGAACAAAAGCGTAGTTTGATTCCAACGTGACTGAGTGTGGAATCCAGGTATGTTGTCGTCTTCATCCCACAGCTTAAGCAATCCTGATGGGACTTCGGGCAAAATCATGTCATGTGGAGCTAATGTATTAAAGATTTATTAACGTCCTAGTAATGAAGCAGAGTGAGGCGGAAAGCCGTCAAAGCAAAACGAGGCCGCTGAATGAGTGCAACACATGGCTCGAAAGCAGCGGAGCTTTTATTATGCCACGATCGACCACTTCCGCTCCTTCCGGTCATAAGTATGTGGGGGAAAAAAGCAGAGCTGTTTTATCATTCTAGATACATTTGAACATTCTGTTATAATGCTACTCTGTGCGGTCGTCACCTGTCTAATAAAATGCATAGCATATTAAAGGCACAATATGTACGATTTTTTTTAGTAAAATATCCAAAAGCCACTAGAACAGTGTTATATATTTTGCTGACTTGTGTGCTTACATTATCCCAAATATTTCGAAGAATGTTTAAATCCAGAGAAATAAGCTATTTTAACTAGTGACACGGACCGTGTCCATAGTGTCATTGTGTCGCCTGCCAATGACGTCATAACCCCCCGACGGAGTCTTGGATTCCTGAAATAGCTCCCAGAGGTGTTGCAAAGTGAACAGACTTTCCTTGAAAGAGACTTTGCCTGCATTGTTTCAAATGCATGCTGCTTTTTCTTTTTTCAAAGTTGCTGTTAAACAGTAAAATGATCTGATAAATAGTGATTATTTTTGTCTGGAATTATGTTGCAAAAAATTAAAAATAATCTGTGCATCCCTATATACTTGCCAACATTATTCTCCAAACACCTTAACAGCAATCGCTTCTGTTTTGTGCAGGAGAAGAGAGAGGTCCTGCATTAACATGTCTGTTACTACCATCTAATGAAGTGCAGCTCGGGGGGCTGAAGACAGAAAGAAGGGAGTGGTGACTGCAGGTCATGAGCTTCTGAGGTGCTGTTACATGGGAGTTTAACTCTTTATTGGCATTCCGGCAGTTCTGGAATGGCAGAGTTACCAAAAAAAATAAAGCAACAACATCCCACCACTCACCTACCTACCACAGCAAACCTTTCATAATAACATCCCACAGACTTTTTAGAATGAAAACGTATCCCGTCTGGAGTGAAATCACAGCATGCTGCAGCGTCTGTCCATCTTCCTGCTGGCTGTTTAATCTTCACTTCTCTAAATCGTCCTTTCCTCTAAGCTTCCTGAAGTCAAACAGAGTGTCTGCTGTATATCAGAGAGCTGAACGGACATTTTGAAGTGTCCTACTGCATGTCACAGATTTAACAAGCCATTTCACTTTTAATAATGTACACTTCCTTGACACCCCACTCCCACAAGACCTGAATATTCATTCCTTTATGTAAAGAAAACGGTGCATTTCATAACTTAATGAATCAGCGACCTGCAGCATGCTTATGACTTGGGCTTTTTTCCAGAATTTCCTTGTTCATGAATGCCCCAATTAGCATACACACACACACGCACACACACACACAAATTGACTCATAATATATCAGCACTGCAAATGAAATTGTTAACAAAAAGGAAGGAAAATGAACGGGCACAAAATAAAAAAAATACCAAAAAGGATCATGGTCTTGGACACCCTCCATATTTTTCATGTAAACGTAGTATCCACATTTTTTTTATATATAACATTACCCTCTTTCCTTCAATCTCACGACACCCAATGTTTCTCAGTGGAAAGTGCAAAAAGCAGCTGAAATAAAGGCAACTGCATAAGACATTCTCATTGTTTCTGTTTTCTCCTGCTTTAATGCTGTTGATTCTTGCAAGTTTCTGCACATACAAAACTTTTATATTGCGACTGATTTAATTACTTCATTATTGTGTGCTATATCTAATTAGAAAATCATCCGATATTTACATCCACAGAACATATGCTGCTGTACATCCTGTTCTTATGAGAGACATTACAACTCCACACCATTAAGTTCTACAATTATTCTTCATCTAGTTACCTAGTGGCTAATGAAACACAGCCTACCTCTACAAAGAAAATAAGTAAAATCTATTACATTGTACTATCCACCTTAATTTGCAATGTACTAGTACAAAGCAAACACCACAGCATTTGAACATTAGGGCTGAGTATCAATACAGATTTGCTGATTCAATTTGATTCACAAGCTCTTGATTTGACAAAAATTTTATTTCAAAGATTAAGATTAACTGAATTTTTAAAATTAGCCCTAATGAATATGGTAATAATTAAATACCATGTGTATATAACGGGTCAAACTTTTGAGGTCACATGATCCTTCAGAAATATTATAATATGCTGATTTAGTGCTGAAGAGACATTTCTTATTATTATCAATGTTGAGAGCAGTTGTGCTGCTTAATATTTTTGTAGCATTTATTTATTTTAAATATCTTTACGGTCCCTTTTGATCAATCAAATGCATCCGTTAGTTTCACTAACGGACTAGCACTAGTGTGCCGTAACTCACCATTCTTGCGTTCTTTCAGGGGCAGTAAGCTTGGTACAGACTGCAGAGAGAGTTCCTGCAACTCACTGGTCACTGCCTCGCTCTGAGGACTGGGAACGGAGCCGTTCCCCATAGCAGACACCATGCTGCCAGGGCTTAGCTCCTCCCCACGCTTGGCTTCCTGCGCTGCCAGGGTGACAGGTGGGTGAAGTAGTCAGACCTGTGACAGGTTAATTACAGAGACGAGGCTTAATTAGAAACTGCAAAACACAGACAGACATAACACAGATATAAAGGGAATCAAAGGATTTGCTGAGTGAGAACAGAGGGTACATTTCTGACATACATTTATGTGCACAAATAAATACATCACACCCTAAACAAATGACCTTTCCGAGAAAACTCAGAAACAACTTTAGAAAAGGTTTTATGCAGCACAGTCTGTGCTAAAAGCAAAATTGTGCCTTGCATGTCCCATTCACTTATTTTAAATCACTCGCTTACTTAAACCAGTGAAACCACTGTGGGTGTGTTACATGTTCTATAAAGTACAACACTACAAGTTCAGACATGAAGAATTGTGTAACTCACTCTGCAACTCACAAATTCTCAGTGTCTTCCAACATGACTGGAGGCAGCGATTTGCAAAAGCATGTAAAATAACATCAAGTGGAGAACTCAAAGCCTCCAGCTGTAAGTGATTTAGAAGATTTTTGGAAAACGATTTGTCAGGTCTCTTTTCGACAGAACAAAGAGTGACTGTATGGCCGTCTAATCTGCTGTCCTATGCATATTCATTTGTTAAATATTTTGGCTAATTTGATAATTAAAATTGCAAGAAAGACTGCAAACCATGGTATAACACAATGCATAATATCAACAACATCTAAATATTAAATATCCAATTACAGAAGAAGATGATGTATTAAGATTTTTAAGACTTGGAGTATAGGACATGATTCATATGGACTACTATGAATTTTTTTTTTTTTTTATTAAAACCATCAGTCGTCATGCACTGTAACTGTATGAAAATGAGCAACCAGCAAATTGTTCAAAATGTTTTCTTTTGTGTTCCACAAATGAAAGTCATTCATACAGCCTTGTAACAACAAGAGGGTGAGGAAATGATGAGATTTTGGGTTTTTTTGGAGGGTGCACACAGACACACACACACCCCGCTGATTAATTTGAATTGTTTATCCACCCATCTGTCCACATCTCCATGTTGCTGATTTGATCATTTAGCCTTCTTTATATTTATTTAGTTTTCATTGTTCTTTTCTTTCTTTATCCCAACAGTTGGGCAGAATGCATTAAGCAGAAAAAGGCTGGCACAAGCCCTGGAAAGAAGTCTAGGACAATTCCTGTAGCTGTAAAGGCTCCACATGGAGCATTAGATGCAGTTTCCAACGAGGCATTAAAAACAACTTAAAGTATCATCTGACTAGGAGCACAGTGATGGCAATGGTCATTCTGAGCATTAAAACTGAGAAGATTGCATTCACAAATACACATTATGCAACTCTCCATTTGTGAGTTAATGTAGCACATCTTCCGATGGTGAACGTGATTTCACCAAGTACAACATGTTCCTGGATCAACATCCTTAATGATGCTGGAACAACATTCTAATCAATCAATCAGAATTGAGGGATACGTTTTCAAGAAATGTCAGTTTTAGGCTTACAATCAGGGTTAGATGCTTGTACACCCTTGTTATTAACCTATCATTTCCCTCTGATTTTAGTTTTAAAAAATGGCCGAATAAATTATGGGTAGGGTTAGATTTAGGGGTAGGGATTGGGTTAGGTCTATATTTTTTGACAGTTATGTCGATCCAGGATCAACAAAAGATGTTGATCCAGGAACATGTCTTACTTGTCAAAATCACGGCAGCCCCCTACCGACACCCGTAAATGAAAATTCGTTCCACCATTCTCACGTCCTCTTACCATGAAGATATTTCGAGAATGTTTGTAATCCAACAGTTTTTGATTTCCTATGACTTCCATTGTATTTTTCTCTATATATTATGTAATTCAATGGGAACCAGAACTGTTCAGTTGCCAACATTCTTCAATATATCCTCTTTTATGTTCCACAGAAGAAATTACCACTTTAGTAACAGCTTATTTTAAGGACCAGTTCTCCCTATTAACTATTTGCGTATTAGCATGGCCATATACTAGCATATTGGCTGGTTACTAGTACGTTAAACACATATACATTTTTTATTCTGCATGACCATATTTTAGATCATTCTAGATTCTTAACTTTACCCCATAACTAAACTTAACAGCTAGCTTACTAACTATTAATAAGCAGCAAATTAGGATGTTGTTCGAACAACTTAGTTTAATAGTTACTATGTGTTTTTCCCTATTATAAAAGAGTTACCATGACAACTTCCAGTGTGGCACTACAAAAGGGATAGTAAATGTAACAGAATTTTCCTTTTGGGTGGACAACCTTTGGATGGACTTTTAACAACTGATTTAAGGTATAGATCGAATATTAGAGAAGTGTAACTGAAAGATGTTCTTAAAGAGCAACCAAATCATGTCTAACTGTATGCCCTGAGTTATTGCTTTTGTGAAAGCATGGTCCATCTTTTGCTAATGCATGCTCATTATGAGCTCAGAGCATCCCTAGTCTATTGATACCGCCAATCCCACCCTCCCACCCCCAGAGAGAGAGGTTGGGTGGAAAGAATAAATCATTTTTCTTTTGAGGCTGTTACCTAATATTGTGACCAGTCTTTTGAGACTATTTAAATGTTTTCCTATTGATGTAAGCCTAAACATTACAGCAGAGTTTCACAACCCATGGCAAGTTGTGTTCTTTTCTTTGAAAGTAGTATTAGATTACAGTACATGTCGCCGCCAAATAGGGGAAAAAAAATCATAACATGTTCCATTAAAACCTTGGCTGCTTATTAACCTGGCTCCTGGAACACTTCCCCATAATTTTTCTAAATATTTTTAAGATGATGCAAAACACATTTCACAGACATAACAGCTAATTGTGCAACTTGATTTCAAATATATAGTTCATAGTAGTTTTATGGTTAAACAGATAAAAACATGCTACATTGCAGCTGATTGTTTAATACAGTGGATCACAACCAGTGGGCCTCAGCAAAATTCCAAGGGGGCAACAGGATGACTTAAAAGTATTTAAATTCATAAATTATTACTAATATGTTAAATATTTTAACTGGAATCAAAAATGAAATGCTAAAAAATACATAAAATCTAAATCTTTTTTTTATCAATAAATACAACATACATTTCTACTACTTGTGGAATCCCAAAATGAATCCAATAAATCAAGTGGTTAATTTCATAAATAATAACTACATTTATTAATCAGATAATAAAAAGTTTAAAACAAGCATCTTTGTCAATATTTTAGTCTATATTGGGGGGGGGGGTGGCATTGAGATATTGGTGAGACAATGAGTTTCTTCAAGCGACAAAGGTTGAGAATAACTGGTTTAAAGCATAAACTATTTTCCTTAACAGAATCTTTAATATAAGATAAGTCATTTACGCGTGGGTCCTGATCACCCTGCTGGAGTGTATTCTGTAGCAAAGACAGACTGGCTGCACACTATTCCTTACGTATCCCAGAAAGGGATTATCTTTCAAGAACATTCCGACTTTACTTGAGAAACAGTGTTCAGACATGCAGTGTTCAGGCCTAGTACACTGACAATGAAAAATACATAAACCTCTCTGACATTCTTTATTGTGCAGGTCCACACCTGCCTTTAACAATCAGCCACAAAAAATAATGTTAAAAACACAAACCTTCACATGAGCAAATGGCAAGTGATGCAGGTAACCCCATACCCCAATTAACCAGACAGAAAAACATAATATGGATAGACACGCCCTTCTGGAGTAGATCAGAAATTCTAAATTTGCCATGCTGGTAGTACAGATGATTTCTTAATCAAATCAATATTAAAGTGCACAATACCTTTTTTATGAGATCCACAGTAACAGATTTCAGCCTCATTTCCACTCACAGTTAGAGAGCATCTTGAAGGCCTTGCGGAAGAGAGGACTGGCATTTATAATGAAACTTTGTATATATACAAATACATAATCATTATACAGTATCCCAAAGCCAAACAGGCAAATTATTCCATGAAGTTCTAGATACGTGTTTGCATAGCAGCAATGCAGATGCTTATGTAATAACCAGAAATGCCTCTTTTTCCCCAGCTCGTGACGAGCATGCAGATAGAAGAACTGAGCTAAATTAGGCCAGATTTTATTCATATATAATAAGCACCTTGATAGCTCGTCAGTGTCCATCAAGTGGAAAAGAGACATATCCGCAATTTGTTGATGACTAGTAGGTGTGTCCCAGCACTAGTTCATCAAATACTTCATATATTCCAGCACAAATAGTATAATCATACATCTTCAGCATTATGACAGTGTTTTGGTTTAGAGAATAAACAGACCACGACACACATTTCGTTTTTAACACTTATTATCGCTTACTGTTACACATTAATCACCGATACGACATGACAGGAAATGAGAAGCTTGTGCTGCTATGAAGCTCATACAAACAATCACATTTGCGACGTTTAACAAGACTAAACAGGCCAGATATAGCAGGCCAGATCCTCGTCGCGACAGCTGCATGTATGTAGTAACAGACACTAGTGGATCAAGTGAAATGTACGCTGAGCAACAATAACGTTACATGAGAAGCGGATGAACTGTCACATACCGCTACTTGTTGTTACTATTTTGAAACTTTCATCGTTTAAAGGGGGACTCACATGCGAACCTGTTTGATTTGAACGACTTACCGAGTCGCAAAGTGAAACGCAACAACCGTTCGGCTTTACAAAGGTGTCCATGTACTCAAAAAAACTGTACTGCGACATCCGGCTACTCTCTGCTGTTCAACCGCAGAGGGCTGTGAAGCCAGCCAGTCAATAGTCACAGCACTTCCGGAAAATAAAAGTCCACTTAAAATAAAAACCACGATCTGCAGATAAAAATACATGGCTGAAAAAAAGTGTGTTCATGGCATTCCAAATATAAGGAAACATAAAATAAAAATATAATAAAATGGAAAATAAAACAACTTTACATTAAATAAATAATAAACAAACAAACGATCCTAAATTAACAGTATAGTCAGGCAATAACTTGTGGTCTTGTGCTTGCAAGACCAATGGCGTTGAATAATGCTGCTATGAAAATAAGAAGCTGGATTTAGGTTACTTTGTGTTAAAATAAAAGTCCCCATCACTACAGTTTTTTTTCTTCTAGTTTCCTCTGTAGTGTAGAGACATTTGATCCGAAAAGGAACAAAATATACAATAAAGAACATACAAAATGCCAGTTACACTGGATACTAAATATATGCAGTATATACACCAATTGCACATCAAAATAACTACCTTTGAATGATTTATTGAGGCACTTACACAATTTAAACATGAGTCATGAACAAATTCACATTCTGAAGTGAACTGTAAACATTTTAAAGGTTATACATTCAGACAGCAAATGTGTATTCACATTCCGCTTTACTGCCTCACTAGATTTACTTCTATGAAAATAACATTTCTTAAAGCAATTCACATTTATGCATGTTTTGCAGCTATATAAAACAGTGAACAAGCCCAGTACAAAATCTTTTGTCCGCACCACTAAAGAAACTGATGATAGTTAAACAAACAAAAAAATCTCTTAAAATAAGGCCCCTTCAGTCATAAAAGAACAGTGACATCAGAATACGAATTTATGTATATAAAACCAACATTTAAAGATATTATAACCAGATCATTGGCTGCAATAACATGTAGGCACTACCTAAAAGCTATCATACATTACTTCATACATTACTACCACAGCATTCTCGGGGTTGTAAGACAAAATATTTATGACACAAGTGTCAGTTCAGTGTACTTTTTTCCTCTCAACTGACTCATCTATGACTCGTCTATCCAGCTCCATCTTTCTTGGTGACAGTTTCCCATGGACAAATTATTTCTTTCACACCTCCTCTTCTATCAGGACTGTCGTCCTCCTCATCTTCTGAATCAATGGGGTAGATGCGGCATTCAGGTGGGATGTCAACTTTGATTTGAAAAAAGCTGTGAAAGCAGTTTGGTTACTTGTCATATATTGTAAAATCACATCAAAATAAGGCCAAAAAGTGCGTGTACTAACTTTGCAATTCTTCTGGGCTGAGGTTGTGCAAGCGGCTCCACTCCAAGCGGCTGTACTTTGCCTCCTCCTGAAGCCACAGCACATTTTGGAGATAGGCTGGCAAAGACGGATGGAGCGTTGCATCCTCTGCGGAGGAGTCTGCTCAGTGACAGAGTCATGCGAGACTTTGGGGCAGGTGGCTGGTTCTCTTCCTCTGATACTGACGCCTCTGCAATAGATGGGAAATGGGAGGAGGAAGGCCCTCCATTGCCGTCAAACCTCCTCTCAGAGGCTGGAGTGCTGTCAATGGCGACGCTGATGGGAGATGGGCAGGCAGCACTGTTGGGCAGCGTCATGAGCCCGGGGGAGGCAGTGGACTGCGCTTCACAAATGCCTGTATACACGGCCAGATGAGGCACAGGTGCTGTGAAGCGGCAGAGCTGTAAGACACAGTTCATGCAAAGTATGCATTAGTATTAAATACTGTTTATGTTGAGCACCCTGCAATCAGGAGTAGAAAATATAGACCATGCAATATAGTGCATTCCTGGTAGGAAGTCCATCCAACAAATCAATGAATCATTTATGAGGTATTTTGAATTTGATGATCAGGGTAAATTGTACCGATTTTTTTCTTCTGGGAAACATGTAAGTATCTTCTGAAGCTTCTGAAGGGCAGTGCTAAATTAAAAAATATGATATTTAAACAAAATAAGAAAAATGTACACATTTTCACCCCCCTGCTGGAGCATCAATGAACGTTGAACAATGTGTGTGTGTGTGTGTGTGTGTGTGTGTGTGTGATAAAACTGTGCTGTTCTATGTACAGTATATAAACTTAACTGCTTCATAACTGTCCATTCATAACAAAGAATTTCTGTTTTACATATTCATGCATTCTGCCATCTACTGCAAATAAAATAACTGCATTAGCATGAGAGGAACACAAGCATGACATCTAGTGATCACGATACAAAGTACATGAGAGATTTTTCAGGAAATGGGAATATTTTCAAGACACAGTTTTTACCATAAATTTGCAGCCTATATTTGAGACATTTGGTGTTACACTCTCAGAAAAAATGTACAAAAGCTGTTAATGGGATGGGTACGTTTCATATTAGTGCCTTAAAGGTACAAATTAGGATCTACAGTAAATTAAATTATTAGGACCTATATGAAATTATTTTGAACCCTCAGCTTACCTAATTTTGCAATTTGATTAACCTACGTTCAGGTCAGGATAGTATTTTTCAGTAATATATTGAACAGAGTGATTTATTTTTTTATTCTTTTAATTTACTCACTCTCATGTTGTTCTAAACCCATACGACTTTATTTCTTCTGTTGTACACAATAGGAAAGGTTTAGCAGAATATTTACACTGCTTGCTTTGATACAGTGAAAGTGTCTGTCAAGCTTCACAAAAATAGATTCAATGAGCATGTTGTCTTGACAGTCTTGCTTGCCAGCCAGGGTCAGCATTCACTTTCACTGTATGGAAAAAACAGCCTGGACCCCTTTTGTGCTTACGAAATAAAGTGAGTCATGCAGGTTTCAAAACACTTGAAGGTGAGTAAAGGATGACAGAATAGCATGTTAATTTCCTCTCAGTTAATGGCATAAGGTCAAAGTTATTTTAGACAAGTTGTAACTATGCATATACTGATGAGATACATGGTGACATACGTATATACAGTACATTTCACTCAACAACAATCACGGATGACAAAGACAAATGATGTGACCACAGATGGCAGAAATTTTTTTTCTATGAATTTTAATAAATTCATGATTTACAAGGAAACTTGTAAATGGAACAAACTCGACACAAAAACAAACTGTAGTAATGAGGAGGACATCTGATCATTTTTGGTTTTACAAAATGAAAAGAAGATATACAGTCAAACCAAAAATTATTCAGACACCAGATATCATTTTTTATATTTTTTTACTAGTGGGTGCAGGACACTATAGTTTATTCATGTAAGTAAGGATAGCAAAAAAATAAAGTAAACCGTGACATATTATACCCAAAAATGTTTCATACATTGGACTACCAGTAAAACTGATAAAAATTTGGGACCAAAATTATTCAGACACTTTGACCTTACCATGTTTTGCTGACACAGTTTAACTCTGAGTTCTTGTCATATTTTATTACCATTTTCTAAACTCTAGCGAATAAACTGTGACAATGTGTGAAATTTTGAAGGTGTCTGAACAAATTTTGGTTTGACTGTATGTATGAAGTTTGACAAAACATAAATATGACAAACATTAAAAATGATTGTGAATGACAAGACTGTGAAAGAATAAAATAATGGCCTAAAAAGGCTAAATGGACATTTTTGATGATATTTAAAAAATATACCAGGCAAAATTTTCAAAAACTAGAAATATCTGTGGAATATTACAGACGCAACATGCTCTCTATATATTTACATTTACATTTAGTCATTTAGCAGACGCTTTTATCCAAAGCGACTTACAAATGAGGACAATAAAAGCAGTCAAAACTAACAAAAGAGCAATAAGTGCAAATGACAAGTCTCAGTTAGCCTAAGGCAGTACACGTAGCAATGTGTATATATATATATACACACACACATATACACACACACACACAAAGAAAAACAAGTAGATAGAATAGAAAAAATAGAAACTGTGTTTCGTATTGTTTTTTTTTTTTGGGGGGTTTAAAAAAAAAAAGTAAGAAGAAAATATAGATAAAGTAGAATTAAAATAGAATAGAAAGTGTTAAGAGTTAGAGGGTCAAATAAAGCTGGAACAGATGTGTTTTTAGTCGTTTCTTGAAGATGGGTTCGGATTGATTTGGGCATCATTCCACCAGGAGGGAACTGTTAATGAGAAAGTCTGTGATAGTGATTTTGTGCCTCTTTGAGATGGCACAATAATACGCCGTTCACTTGCAGAACGCAAGCTTCTAGAGGGCACATAACTCTGAAGTAATGAATTTAGGTAAATGGGTGCAGAGCCAGTGGTAGGCAAACATTAATGCCTTGAATTTAATGCGAGCAGCTACTGGTAGCCAGTGCAAATTGACGTGCATTCTTTTCGGCTCATTAAAGATTAATCTTGCAGCGGCATTTTGGATTATTACTATATAAATATGCTGTCTTGCAAAACTGTTTATTGCTTTTACCAGAAAGGTGGTTATCCTTTTTGCTTATCATAAATATATGCTTATATCTATTCTCTGTGTTCTAGGCTTTCTGTTTCTTTTCCAGTTTGCTCATGACCTGTGTGATGTCCACCGGGCCACTTGCTGCAAGTTTGGCCTTCTGTTCTTCTTCCTGCTGTCTCAGGGTAATGGGACTCAGGCTGGGCCGCCTTCTCTTGGCATTCTGCTCCAACTGCGTCTCACTAGGAGACAATAGAAAAGAGTAAAGAACATGTTTAATGTCACTTATGCATTATAAAGCAGTATTTTAATATATAGGAACTAGCAGAAAGGCACATCTCACGTGAATCTGTGTGGTTCAGGAGCAATGGCCTTTCTTTGAGTTTCCTTGAACACTGGGGACTTGAGATATCGCCCGTATGAGTCCTTAATGACAGATCATAGGCAAGATTCAATTTAAGCTCAGCACAAGGCATTTGATCTGCAAGGTTTTACATGAGATCAGAGACCTTTTTCATGAGCATGTAAATGTGAGTCTGGGCAGCATCCAGTACATAACGATGAGGATGTGCCAAACCCTTCACTGTTATGTCCATTGTTTTGCCATCAATGTTGATCCAACGTGGAGCTCCACGTGCCAAAAAGGTCCTAATCAAATAAGAATAAAAAATGCCAGAGTTAAATGCTGATGTTATTTGTTTCATTAATGATTAACACAAGTAGAGAAAAAAGAAAATATATATATTTTATAATTATGTAATTGTTATGTAAATAACAATAATAAACATATATATTACTGTTAAAAAGTTTGATAAGAAAGATAAAAATAAAAAAAAATTTAATACAGCAAAGGATTAAACTGATCAAAAGTGACAATCAAGACATTCACATTGTTACAAAAAAATCAACTAAATGATGGTCTTATGAAGCACAGCTGTTTTTAACATGGGTAATAATGCACCAAATCAGCAGATTAGAATGATTTCTAAAGGATCATGTGACAATAAAGACTGGAGTAATGGCTGCTAAAAATGTTGCTTTGCCATCACAGGAATAAATACTTTTAAATGTATGAATAAAAACAATAAAAAAACTTTAATTTTTACTGTATTTCTGATCAAATTAATGCAGTCAGAATAAGATTTTATTTGAAAACATAAAAAAATCGTACAAGCCCAATAATTTGAATAAACAGCGTGTATGCAAACTATAATATAATGTTTTGTATATAAAAAAATAACAATATATGACAGAGTCAAAAAGCCAAAAATACTATGCTTACTTATATATTTGCTGAGCCTTTTCTTTCATTGTCTCTGCAGCACCCCATTTCAGATCCTCACATGCCTCCCAGAAGGCAAGATTCTCACCTATTCACCAATCAGATTATAGTCACAATCTCCTTTAATAAATAACAATTCGTTTTTAATATGAACGTCAACAATTGAATCGCATTCTTAAAATGGGGCAGACCTAAACCAAAAAGTCACCTAATAAGTCTAACGCCAACATTGTTAAAATGTTGTTTAGAATAATGCATACCACTGAACTCCTTTTTAAGGAAGAGGCGGAAATCGGCCCTTCCCCGAGGGTCCATAAGCAGTTCTCCAAAGCTGAAAGTCCAGCACTCCACCCTCATTTTAGTAGGGGTCTCAACACTGTATGAACCAAACACACAATATTTAATCAAATGTTTAATAAAGAAATAAACAAGCTTTTATTTAAATAAAAAGGTATCTGGCTCACTTTGGCATGTTGAGAGTCCAATATGTAACATCATCTGTTAACCAGGGGTTGCTTGGGAGGCAGGCGTGGAGAAAGGGGTCGTGCTCTTTGTATGTTGTTGTGTACTTAACAATTCTGCAAAAAAATTACAATAAAATTAAAAATAATATTATCAAAATATTATTACAATATGTTTAAGATATGTAATAAAGTTATATATTACAATTTTAAAGGGTTCTATGATGCATCTGCTTATTATACTCTGCTGTTGATTGAAAGATTAGATGGCTCGCTCCCTTCCCTAATTTATGTTAGCAACTTCCTTTAAACTACTAACAAAACTAGTTGATGGCAGAACGCGCCCTATTGTCATAGCAAAGTCAGAATTATCTCATCTCCTAGGTTCACGAAACGGTCGTCCCTAAAATGGCAAAAAAAAAATTGCTGTTCTGTTGTAAGTAATCTTAACGATTCCTAAATGCATCTACTTTCGGAAGGCCAAATAAAGTGCTTTTGCTTTCACCTTGAAACACACAGCGTCTCCCTGACATTCTGCTTCAACACTAACTGCGGTTACTGAAACCAGGCATTCTTTCTTTGCGTGCACATTTGGTTTGCATTATGCTAATATTTCCACATAGTAAGGTAGATATGTGGGGGTGTGTTAGAACGAGCCGTTTTAGGGGGGTTTGGCAGAGTCTTAACTTTGATAAAGATATCTCTTTGGTTTTGAGACTTTAGCCTTTGCAACTTCAGGGATCTTATCTATGCATAATCAGCTTGTAACACTCCAAAGATAAAGAAACTTGAAATCGCATCATATGACCCCTTTAATATAATATATTTATATATATATATATAATATATATTTATATAGATATACATGGGGGCAAAAAAGTATTTAGTCAGCCACCAATTGTGCAAGTTCTCCCACTTAAAATGATGAGAGAGGCCTGTAATTTTCATGTAATTTTTGTAGGATTTTTAAAGAATTAATTGATAAATTCCTCAGTAAAATAAGTATTTAGTCACCTACAAACAAGCAAGATTTATGGCCCTCACAGACCTGTAACTTCTTCTTTAAGAGGCTCCTCTGTCCTCCACATGTTACCTGTATTAATGGCATCTGTTTGAACTCGTATCAGTATAAAAGACACCTGTCCACAACCTCAAACAGTCACACTCTAAACTCCACCATGGCCAAGACCAAAGTGCTGTCAAAGGACACCAGAAACAAAAAGTGTAGACCTGCACCAGGCTGGGAAGACTGAATCTGCAATAGGTAAGCAGCTGGGTGTGAAGAAATCAACTGTGGGAGCAATTATAGAAAATGGAAGACATACAAGACCACTGATAATCTCCCTCAAGCTGGGGCTCCACGCAAGTTCTCACCCCGTGGGGTCAAAATGATCACAATAACTGTGAGCAAAAATCCCAGAACCACACGTGGGGACCTAGTGATTGACCTGCAGAGAGCTGGGACCAAAGTCACAAAGGCTACCATCAGTAACACACTGCGCCGCCAGGGATCAAATCCTGCAGTGCCAGACGTGTCCCCCTGCTTAAGCCAGTAAATGTCCAGGCCCGTCTGAAGTTTGCTAGAGAGCATTTGGATGATCCAGAATAGGATTGGGAGAATGTCATATGGTCAGATGAAACCAAAATAGAACTTTTTTGGTAAAAACTCAACTTGTCGTGTTTGGAGAAAGAATGCTGAGTTGCATCCATAGAACACCATACCTACTGTGAAGCATTTCTTTGGGGCTGTTCTTTGGGGCTGTTTTTCTGCAAAGGGACCATGACGACTGATCCGTGTAAACGAAAGAAGGAATGGGGCCATGTATCGTGAGATTTTGAGTGAAACCCTCCTTCCATCAGCAAGGGCATTGAGATGAAACGTGGCTGGGTCTTTCAGAATGACAATGATCCCAAACACACGCCCGGGCAACGAAGGAGTGGCTTCGTAGAAGCATTTCAAGGTCCTGGAGTGGCCTAGCCAATCTCCAGACCTGAACCCAATAGAAAATCTTTGGAGGGAGTTGAAAATCCGTGTTTGCCCAGCGACAGCCCCAAAACATTACTGCTCTAGAGGAGATCTGCATGGAGGTATGGGCCAAAATACCAGCAACAGTGTTTGAAAACCTTGTGAAGACTTACAGAAATTGTTTGACCTCTGTCATTGCCAACAAAAAGTATATAACAAAGTATTGAGATGAAATTTTGTTATTGACTAAATACTTATTTTCCACCATAATTTACCAATTAATTCTTTAAAAATCCTAAAATTTGATTTTCTGGATTTTTTTTTTTTCTTCTCATTTTGTCTCTCATAGTTGTGGTATACCTTTGATGAAAATTACAGGCCTCTCTCATCGTTTTACGTGGGAGAACTTGCACATTGGTGGCTGACTAAATACTTTTTTACCCCACTGTATATATATATATATTAAATATACAGGATTCTACATATAATGTAAGTCATAACTGGAATTGTTATATCACAGTAACATACGCTCCAATTGACACAGACGACTTCACCCTTGGTCTCATGATACACTGCTGAGTGAACATAACCTGCAAGAAATCACAATGATTCATTGGTCAAAACCTAAAAAAAAAAAAATTCTAATTTGATCAGTGCCTGTTGCATCTAAATATTTGTGCTAGTTACAGTTGATACTTACAGTTCTTCTGTAGTAATCAGATGTTTTTTTCTGTAAAATGATTTTAGAAACAGTTTAATTGCAAGGAAAGTAAATGGTGACTCACACTAAAGGACTGTGTTGAAAGGAAAAGACTGACATTTGAGCATGTTTGCGTTATGAGTCTCGGTGAATATGGTCCCTTTGTGGACTTGCAATGTCATTTTTTAAAAGCATGCACTCATATTTCTATTACATAGAGACCAATTTTAGGATCCATTGAGTGTGTGCTTTCATTTTGAAGTCATCTGCTGTTTCTTGTCGTGTGTCTCCACAGATAAGTTTAGGAATCAAATCTGTAGGAAAGAAAGAGAGAAAGAGTTTAAAACAAACCTATTTTATTGAATACAATGAGACCTTTATAGTGGAAAGCAGTGAGATTATGATCATTTAAATCCTATTGGATATACGTAAGTTGACATGCTAGAAATATCCTTGATAAGCCCAGCACAACAGCCTCTCATCACAATTATAATCTCAGCAGTAATATCTGTTAATGTTGGATATACAGCCCCGTGTCTCATTACAAGATTCTTCATCTGACCTGCTGTACTGTATTTTGAAGGCCTAGATATCATCACTGTGAAATTTCTTTAAAAAATCCTGGACCACAATATTTTTTATCTCTTTAGAAGTTACGATAATTTTTCACACATACCTTTACCTCCTCCATATTGGGGTCGACCATCCTGTCATGTCCATAGTCCATAGCACTAACTGTTCCTGGCTGTTGAGTGGAAATAGCACAGTTGTACTTATCAAATGTAAGTTTTGACGCTTTATTTAAAAGGAGCCTGAGCGCAGAATTAGGAAAATAGCAAAATATTTCAAATAAACGGATGTCATAGGATGCCCATTTTCCACAAGTTGATATGATTCTTTAGGGTCTTAATGAAAAGTCTGTAACATAGTTTGGTTAAAATTTCTCAATGGTAGTGTAAAAAACTAATTTTTTACCTTGTCAAAAACAGCTCTTTTCAGATCAAGCTGTTTCTGTAGCATTTTCCTTTAAATGTTAATGAGCTCTGCTGACCCCACCCCTCTCTTCCCAGCTGCTCTCAGAGAGACTGTTTACTTTAGCCACATTCATCGTGAAACTTGCTAAATAGCACATTATTAGGAAAGGCGATTTGCAAAGATTCATTACAAAACATTATACTCACTTCTTCTGTAGATGAGGCTGGATCATGAATGATTCACGTGAACAGACGCATTTAGGTAGATCGGGGGCGCATTCCCTTCAGAAGAAAATGTAATCCACTGCTAGTTCAGCGGCTCAGATGTTGGGAGTAAATGACGACTGCTATGTTCATTATTACATCCAACAACAGAACATCTCAATCGCTTAGGAGCCATTCTTGTCAACACCTGCTAGCGCGGCATCGAAACAATGGTGAACTGTTTACAGCTCACTCAGGGTGGATCTAAGGTAAGACACCAGTCCAGTCTGTGCTGAAACGCTACTGTCAATCAAACTATCGTGGGAGGGGCCTGTCTGTGTGACGTCACACAGACAGGCATCTGAGATCGGCTCGATTTGAGAAAGGGGAAAACATTTAACCAGATTAAAAAAAAACACTGGGTGGATTTTTAGGGTGGTTGTGTACACACACTGCCAACACACATTTCAGTTCAAACAACTTGTAAAAGCGCATGTAGCATCCTATGACCCCTTTAAGTCATTTTGCTAGGAAATATGTCACTTTAATTGACCGTATATACTCAGTCCAAAAGTAACTCACCGGTGGCCGATGTACAACCCAGTAGGCCCGTTCCTGACAGTCAAAAACCACCCGGTCTGGCTTCTTCCTCTCCTTACCCGCCCTACACAAAAAAAGCAATGTGTCTTTTATATGCTGAAACAAAAATAAAATACACACTGCCTGTGTACCCACGTACATGTTCTAGGATGATAATGACAAGGTTAAATGGGCTCAAATTATGAAAGAGTGATTCAGAGAGCATGAGAAATAATTTTCACACACGGATTGGTCACCATTGAGTTGTGACCCTTTTGAAAGTCCTGTGGATGTGATGGAGTCAGCTTTAAAGAAATCAATACAAGATCTTAAACTTTCAGCAACTCTTGATGGAAATATATGTTGTGATGTTGCATAAGGTTGTTGGAGCAATGCCACAACAAATAAACACTGATCAAAGCTAAAAGCTGTCAAATGAAATATTAGAGTGTGCTTTTTTTGGCCAGGCAGTGTATAGTGACAACAAAGCAAGAAAAACATTGGGTCTAATTCATTAACCTGTATACCCACGGATTGAATGAGCCAGGATAAATCATAAATATTCTGCAATATTTGAAGTTAAGTGTGACCCACCTGTACTGCTCTTTGGCCTGCATTACAATAAAATCCCACTTGTGATTCACCCATTTGTAAAGATTGTTGTACTGTTCCTGAGTAAAGAAACACAAATTTGATGATAGTAATTTATCATAACATTTATTATAGTGAGTTCCTCTTCATCTGCATTACAACACAGGATTTCAGAGAAATTAATATACATGTATATTTAATAGATGAGGTTTAAGACAACGATTACCTGTTCATAGAGCTCCAACATCCCTTTCTTGCGTATATTTCTCTTTGCCAAATAAATAGCTGGAAATACACAAATAAACATCTGACCTTGCCAGTAAAAGCCAATTTAAAGATGTGATATGACTCAACATGAAAGCATTTGATCACATTCTTTATCTCAGACCTGTTTGAAGAATAATGAATAACCTCACTGTGAATTATTGCTATGACAACCTATCAGCATGCATGAAAAATGAAAGATGATTACACACCATAGTCTGTGTCTTCCACTGGCCACTGCTGCGCAGGCCAAAAATATGGGGTCTGGAAGAAGAAATGGAAAAGATTAGTACAAAGCATATGGAAGGAAGAACTCTCGTATGCTCACCAAGGATGCTTTGATCAATAACAGTAAAAAACTTAATATTATGAAATATTATCACAAAATCTAAAATAACTGCTCTCTATTGTAACATATTTTTAAAAGTTAATTATTTCTGTAATGCCAAAGCTAAATTTTTATCAGCCATTACTCCAGTTTTCAGTATCACATGATCATTCCTAACCTTTCTCATTATTATCAATGCTGAAAACAATTGTGCTGCTTAATATTTTTGTGGAAACTGTGATGTGATATAATTGCTTTCACAGTATTTGAAAGTTGTTTGTGAAAGTTACCTGAAAGCGATACAGGGATGTGTCTGGTTTAAGGATGAGTCTCTTATGATCTTGTAGTGGATAGATGTACCCAAAAGCCACCATCATGGTCCCCATAGCTCGGGCCTCTAAACATTTAGAATGAGAAAGTTACTTAATGCATCTAAACAAGACCCAAATCAACAGTACAGCATCCCACATCAAATTGCATAGCACTCGAATATATTTCTTAAAGCATATCTGGTTATATTTATGCTTTATACATATCTGTTTATACATATATTTATACAGATCTGGACTGAGACATATTTTTTTTTACAATTATTAAATTACTAAACAAAAAACTATGTACTTGACTTACCCGTAGCATCTATTTTGAATCGATTCACGAGCCATGCAACAATATCTTCCCCTGAAAGAACAATGTATGCAATAAATATGTTAAAAGTTCAAGTAAAACATTTCAGAGCAATAAAAGACTGTATCAGTGGAAAGTTGGCCTTCAGACTGAATGTGCCCACAAGGAGTCATCAGCAAAGCACACACACCACGAGAGACAAGCAGGGTTATTATAGATAACCAAAACTAAAACCATAAAAAAAACATTTTTGTTACTTGAAATAAAGTAAATATAAAATAAAATAAACTTATTTTATTTCATCTAGTTGCCAAGGAAACATTTCTCATTTTCATTTAGTAATGTACTATACTGAAATAATAAAAAAAGAAATATAAAAATGTATTTCTCCGCTACGAGTGTCACTTAGCGGAACTACAAAAATAAAGCTCGTTTTTAAACGATCTTTATAAAATGGATAGTTCCGGTCCTTGATTCTGATTGGCTGAGCCACGTTTGAAGCTGTTGTAAATTACTCTACAAACATACACCTTTGTTTACGTTTGTGTGTTGCAACTTTGTTGCAACCACAACTGATTCTGAGGAACTACATTGTTTGGTGGAAGAATAATGTTTTTATTAATATCATTACACTTTATTTGCTCTGTTTTATTTTGTGAAACCTTACTACATATATGGAATAACGGTTTAATAAAAGCTTCGCGTCGTGCCTAACAATGCCCCTTAGCTGTTATAAATTCACTGTAAACCACGGCTTCACGGGGCTTATTGCTTTAATGCAAATGCTCCTTTTGTGCGTTTAGCCCCCCCAAACATCACAAACACCGCTCCAATGGGTCTATAAAAGTGAAGGCACGTCTCAACACGTAAAATAGGCTACTTTCAATCAAGTTTCCAACATAGGAATACTTTTAACTAGAAGTTTATCGAAAAGAAACTCTGCAAGTTTATCACAAAGATTTCATCAAGTTCCTCCATCTTTGTAAAAACACTGCCAATGTTTACGCTTGTTTTACCCCGTTGTATGTCTCTGTGTATTTTGACAAGTCTTCAGATTTTAGCTTTGAATAGATTAGATTAGACCACTTTAATTATTGGTTGATCAGGCTGCGAAGAGACTTTCAACCAGTATAACAAAATATTTTTTATGAAAAACTTTGCCTAGCTTTAAGTGGCAGAGAGGAGTATGCGCAAAATAAATATGCTGAATTGGAAGTAAAAATGGAGGCAGAGAATAATTAGTATATAATTTATTTATAATTTGTAAGTTTGTCATTTAGATTTATTAATTTAGCAGGCTTTTAAATGAGAGATTCGTAAAGCGCATTTAAGGTGAAAACAACAGTGAGTATTGGACACAGAACAAAGGTGCATTCTCAAAATAGCTATCGCACTATGACTCTGTACACCACTGTGTCCCGCTGAGGCTCTCGTGATAGAAGACTAATGAGAAGATCTCTGCAGGGGTGAATCTGATTGGCTTTATTAGTGTCTGCTAGCCTGAGGAGCATACCAGATCATTTCAATGAATTTTTTTATAAAAACCTCAGGTGTCTTTCTACTATATAAATTATATCAAAACTGATGTGAATAACCAGAGGCACCAATTAAGTTTAAGCAAACACAAATATAAGTTAATCATAAGTCGTATGTTATATGTAGCTGGCTGACAGCATTAAGACGAACGGTGGAGATTACAAGAGCTCTCATCCCTGAAACCACGCAGCCTAGAGGAGAGAGACATTGCAACCAGCTGCTAAGAGGTTGTCATGGCAATAGATTCTTCAGTCTCAGACCCACATAAGCAGACTCTAAATGCATGGACCGCACTAGCACTCCCGAGGAGTAATCCAACCACGGAAACCAATACAATTGAGTAGGTGAGCCTACTATCTTTAATTACAAATGCTGTGTCTTACATCTCATAGTTTTCATCAGTTTGAAACCTGTAAATATTCCTTCTTGAAGAATACTATCAGCTAATGTGAAAAGGCGGCTATTTCTGATGATCTCACCTGTTATAGCATGTGGGATGGAGGTGATTACAAGCCTTTGGGTCTGAGATTTCACTCCACTTTTGGGGTCCTGCATCTCCAACACCACGTTCTCCACCTGGCATGCAAAAAAAAGTGATATAGATATGGGATGTACAATATAAAAAGTTCTCTTTTTTTATACCATGTGGCAGCCTGTGTGCACATCTGACTAAATTATTCCACCGTGAAGTCATCCCTGCTGGTTTATGGACCTCTTTGATCTATACTCAGCGATTGATTTGGGACTCAGCTGTTTGAAGTTTTTCTTGCTTTGACAAGGTCTCTGGCTTTTGAAGACTGTTTGTGAACTCATGCTGAACCCTGGTCTGGATCACAGACAGCTCTTGGCCGGCTTATTGGGACATTACTATCTGTGCATTGGCAAAGAGCAAAGTAATGCACTAATAAAACATATTCTAGGGGATCACACTGTGGGGGATCACTTCAAGCATACAGCTTGAAGTATCATAGTGATAAAAGAGGGACTGCATTATATGAGAGGCTGATGGCAAAGCTAGACTAATACCATTAGCACACAGTGACCTTATCTGAGAGTAAGCTGCTAAATTCACAATTAACACTTATACAGCATTTTCATTTTTATGACATAACATCTTTACAATGCATTTGAATTGCAACAATTTCTTCTATTTCTAAATTGATTTTATGAGTTTACATTTTTTATGGAGTTTTTACGAGCTCAACTTTTCTTCATCATTAATTCATTTTAAAGTGGTCGAAAAGTTTGATTTTGACACCACTTTCATTTTAGTTATTGTAATGAAGCCATTACATTTACATTTTAAATTGGGGGGGGGGGGGGGGGAGAATTAATATAATTTATAATATAATTTTCAATTAATTAATTTTAATTATTTTATTTTAGTGGTCATATTTGTTTTGGAGTCGGCACTAATTAATCAACAAGTCCATTTTGTACTGGACACAAAAGAAAAAAATCTAGGAATGACAAAAAAAAATCACAAAAATTTAAATCGGTGTACATGGTGTGTCAAATCAATAACATCCGGACTTGAAAACCTGCATAATGCTAATAATACTAATAATAATAATAATAATGATAAATCATTCAAACAAGCAAAAATGACAATGACAATGTCATGCAATTTTAATTGATTCAATTGAAGTTCCTCTTAAGTTCCTCTGTGACCAAAACAAGGACAGTGTTTGTTTCTGGTCCAGGTAATATTTTTTATTTATTTATTTATTTATATATTTTTGCACATACAAGACGCTTTAATATTCTGAATGGATGGAATCACCATTGAAAGTGAAATTGACAGCCTATATAATGATAATGAGGATTAAAGTAATTATATTGCTGCGCTCAAATACAGCAAGACCAGCAAATATATCATTGGATCTTAAGGCATTAAAGATTATTTGTTAGATTACAGAAACCATATGTAACATTATTCTGATCTCTTTCGCGAGAATGTCAATAACACAGATGGTGATGATGAGCTATGGATGGTGCTCTCAACCCACCTTCTTCAGGCATGCCATACGCGGTCTGTAACGCTGCCCGTGGTCCCGGACATTCCTTATGGTCATATTCGCGTCCTCACGCCACAGTCTGTGGACGGTCGTAGACGAGAGAATGAAATCTTTTTGGCTATGTCTAATCTATAATCATCACTGATGCACACAAAGACGACGGCTGTGTGCGCCAATCAGGTAACAGCTCTGCTCATGTAGGTAAGCCTGTATGCAGGGCGCAGTGATTACAGTAACGGTAGATGGCGCTGGTGTCGTCTTTTTCACACGAAGGCACCTGGGGCTGACATGAAACTACAGATCGAAATTGAAAAAAACAAAAGGGATTTATGATTACTATAATCCATAAACTCTTTGTTATTGTGATTATCGTACTAAAAAAGGGTTTACTAAGACGAAAAAGTAAATCTGCGCATGTAAAATGTTTACATGAATTGTTTGATCAACTGGGTCATTCATATTATGCAGCTCTGTAATTAAAAAAAGAATAAGAAAAAAATGGTATATGCTTGTGTTGTAATTTCAGGAGATATTTCTGTAAAATGACGTAGCAGACTTATAAAAATATGCTCTGGACACTAAAACTTTATTACAGCAAGTATAATTTCATTAGGCTACCTACACAATGGCAATAACAAATGAACAGGAGGCTAACATGAACAAAAGCTACTGCACGAGTGTCATTTCATGTTGGACCCTTGAGCAGTGGATTTGGTCGTACTCCCGGTTATTAATAAATAGGCTTTAAATCCATTGCTCAAGGGTCCGACATGAAATGGCTCGTCGAGTCAATCCATTGCTGAAAGATCATGTCATTAAGGAACTTACTTGTGTTAGTTAAATGAACATTACAAAGATCATTAGGATGGAGTGATACTGACAGGCTGTGTAAAAATATCAAATTGTTAGAGAAAGGGAAAAAAAACATGAACAAGAAACTCAAACCAAATTATTTTAAAATTAATGTACCACTATGTTGTCAGTTTTTAAAGAATAGCCTATTTTTATTTTATCCAATACATTAAGACATGACGTGGACATAAAAATGTAGCCTAATGCTTAATAGGAATCGCCCAACCCAATACATATAAATGATAAAACAATAAATAGTTGACTGTGTTTTATTAATTTCCCAACAATAAACCACACCCGTGTATCCGCCTATTTGTAAAGAACACAGAACACGCCTCGCGAGGCAGTGATGTATCCATGAAGTCGTTACTACAAAGATGGCGGATTTCCTGCCCTCTCGGACTGCTATAGTTTGTATTCCCAATTGTCTTCTCTCCAGCGGCGAAATTGACCAAATTAGAAAGTCTAAGGCGATCGATAAAAGCCTGCTTCGAGAGAAGACTCACGTGAAGAAACTGGTGAAGATCTTGCTGTTAGGAGCAGGCGAAAGTGGCAAGTCAACTTTCCTCAAACAAATGCGCATAATTCATGGGCAGGACTTCGATCAGCGGGCCAAAGAAGAGTTCCGGGCTACAATCTACAGCAATGTTATCAAAGGTATCACACCAGTAGATTGAAATCGAAAGAGACAAGTTCATTATTAAAAAGGAACACTCAGTGAAATCTCAATTTTGTTGTAGCGGCAGGTACATGTGTTTTATCGACTTCTTTCGCCTAACTTAAGCAAACGTTCGATTGCTCACCCAGCCCATAGACGACGCGGAGGCCAGCTGGGGTTGTTGAACACCAATTATACATATTCAGATCAAATATGTAGCCTTCGAAAACGGATACGACTGTTTCTAAAACATTTACATATGTAGCCTATGTTCAGATCTCACATAATACTTTCAGTGAACTTGGCGCCCCTAGAGAAAGTACAGCGCCTACTTTGGTCTGTTAGTCATCTGGATGTGTGATTGTTTTATGACATTATTCTGATATATGTATCTCAACTGTTTCTTGAGACATACCTGACAAAACGGCTAAAAACGAAAAAAGGAGGCTACAGAATTTAGGATGGAAAAGTAAGGAATTATTTTGATTAACCTGTTTAATAGTGCTTAGGGTTGATCTGCTCCCATTTCTGACTAAATGCCCCCCTAATATTAGTAAACCCAATTTAAATACAAACATTTATTTAATATGTATTATATAGTATTCGCTTACATGAATGAATTAATTAATATAAGTATGATGTTTACTGATTTCAAGTCAAAACGTATTACATAACAATTTTTAGTATAATTTATTACATGTTGAATAATATATGTTTTTTCTTATGTTACTAGCTACTTTAAATTAAGGAAAACGATTTCTTCACTATTTGGGTGCTGAAATTGATATGCATATTTAGTACAGTCATTTTATATAATAAGTATATTTATTATTACTTTATAATAACTTTTTGAATACTGTATAATTGTAGTTATTGAACTCACTGTAGCCCATCTGACCTTGTTGACCTCATAAAAAAGGAAATAAAAAAAAGGACTTTCATTTTCATAAGTTTGATCATGTTGACAAAATGGTGCCTTATGGTCTGAGAATGCATAGTAAAATAATGCTATTTCATTTTATTTTTAAAGAACATCATGTCAGCAGCCTCAAATGTATTTTTATAGTAACCTGATTAATGCAATATGTCAATATCTCTAATGGTCTGTTTAGGTGTCCGAGTGCTGGTGGATGCCCGTGAGAAGCTGCACATCCCTTGGGGTGATCCTGAGAATCAGGTTCACGGGGAGACAGTGATGGCCTTTGACACCCGCTCATCCATGATGGCTAAAGGGATGGTGGAGACCAAAGTCTTTCTGAATTACCTGCCCTCCATATGTGCCCTGTGGCAAGACAATGGTATTCAGAATGCCTACGACAGACGGAGAGAGTTTCAGCTGGTAAATATGAAATGATTACTCATTATTTTGTTTATTATTAATTATTGTACATAGTTTGAACTGATAATTTCAGTTGTTCTTAGTCTCAGTGAAGTAAAGTTTTGGATATAGAGTCCACTTACACTTTTTCATAAGATTTGTGTAATTGTGGGGGATGTGAACTTGAAGGAATGTTGATCTGCTGTTAAACAGCTTGATATTATGAATCATGAGAGATAAGCACAGTGTACTTAAATAATTACTCCTATCAAGCTTTTCCGCCAAAGCATTAATCATGGTGTAATGTGTGCTTATATATTTCATATATTTAGAATGTAATTAAGCAGCCGTGTTTTGATATTGTTGGACTGATTATGCTCAAGAAGTCATATATGTTGTGAGCGTAGCATGGACAATGTTTGAAACCTGAGAGTAATGCACAGGTATGAGTTGAACACAAATTAAGTGACTTATTACTCATGACAATGAGAGCATTCTCTCTGTGCGTGAGTATAGTTTGCATTTCAGATATGAAGATAAGATCATGCATGTTCAGGGGTTAGAACCCTTATGACTGAGATTAGGATTTAGCTCAAATTTTCCAACTAAAATCTCCATTGTTGTACAAGTTGTGATTAACGTGTTTATCCGTATTTTTTTAGTGATAAACATTCATTTTTGGTGACCAAGTCACTTTCTCTTCTTAATTTGCATTGATTTGCATTCCCCACAAAGCAAGCCAATAAGAGACCACACAGCAGATCCTCATTTTCCTGATTTTGTGTTAGGTAAACTTGCTTATGAATAAGGCCAGAGTAACCTAGTATATCAGTGATCCTCAAATCTGGCTTGCGAGATCCACTTTCCTGCAGAGTTTAGCTCTACCCTAATCAAACACACCTGAGTTTGCTAATCAATGTCTTCAGGATCATTAGAAAATCACAGGTAGGTTTGTTTGATTATAGGGCTGGAGCTAAACTCTGCAGAAAAGTGGATCTCGCGAGCCAGATTTGAGGATCACTGTAGTATATCAGCCTTAGACCAGCAAATCTGGTGGAAAATATTGTATAGTTATGTTCTTCTCTCTCTCTCTCTTTCTCTCTGTGTGTGTGTGTGTGTGTGTGTGTGTGTGTGTGTGTGTGAAAGAGAATGAGAAAGAGATAACTAATAACAATTATTATTATTATTTTTTTGGACAGGATTGTATAGTGTAACAGGAAATGGATAAAATGGGGAAATTGGGACACAGCACAAGATAAATTCAAAGTTGCACCTTCTGCACCAAAGCTCACATATTGGAGACCTAATTATGATTGTGTGTCTTTTTTTAAAATCTTTTTAGGGTGAATCTGTGAAGTATTTCCTGGACAATGTGGATAAACTTGGACAATTGGTAAAATAATTTTATAAATATTAATGTTGTCTTCAGTACAAGGTAGTTGGTATTATACCTGTATGTACATGATACAATTTAATGACCCCAAAAGAGATGCACACAGAATTGCTGAAATGAAACTTCAAATTCAGAGTTCAGAGTTTTGGGTGCACTGACATTAGCTTGGCTGATATAGAGGTTTTTACTGGTACTGATTTATTGCGTTGTACCATTAATACAGGTTAGGGGTGTGCAGCGTGACATCTTATCACAATGAGTAATTCCATTCCACAAAAACAATATATAGACCTACAGTTAAAAAATAATCAACCCTCCCTTTAAAATAATCAAATTTTATTGCTTAGCAGCCTGAAAAGAAGCAACCCTCTATATTGCGAGTAAATCACTCGCATATGCGACTAAATCTTCACTCTGGGCGACTAAATGATGTCTAATATTAGCCAATGGCTAATAAATTCTCAGATTTTACTCGCCAGTGTGTGATGGAGGCTGAGTATATGATTAGCACAGATATATTTTCACTCACAGAACACTCTGAGCACTTCAGAGTTTCACTCTCCGTCAAGCGATCTGTGATATTTTTCAGTTCATTTGAATGGATGCGCAGCGCACCTGTGTTTGTGTATTTGGCGTAACGTAAACTCTAGTGTGAAGACGCACAACTCGCCGTCGCTTTCTCTCACACTCGCTAAGAGCGAGAGTCTTACATAACATGCAGCATTGATGCGCTACATGTAAACTATATACTTTTGTTGTATTTTCCTGTAAAAATAAACAGAGTTCCTTTGGAATTCTTCAGCTTTTAAGAACTGCCGGGTTATCCTGTAGTAGGCGGAACTAATGCGCAAACGACAATCTCATTGGCTGGTGCTCACCTAGTATCGTCCCGGTTTTGATTTCAGCGAATCAGTTCGAGCAAACACACACAACCTGATTAATATTCATGAATTGATTATCATATTTATAATCTTGACTGACTGAATAAATGTACTTTCATTATTTAAAAAGCTGTACCATTTTCAACATTAGATATGTTTGTAAAATTGCCTAACTTATATTTAATATATATACGTGGTTACGGAAATATCCAGACCTTTAAATTTTTCACGCTTTTTGAAGCAGCAGCCATTTGCTAAAATCATTTCATTTAATTTTTTTTCCTCATTAATGTACACACAGACCCCCATATTGACAGAAAAACAGAATTGTTGACATTTTTGCATATTTATTAAAAAAGAAAACTGAAATATCACATGGTCCTAAGAATTCAGACCTTTTGCTCAGTATTTAGTAGAAGCACCCGTTTGATCTAATACAGCCATGAGTCTTTTTGGGAAAGATGCAACATGTTTTTCACACCTGGATTTGGGGATCGTCTGCCATTCCTCCGTGCAGATCCTCTCCAGTTCTGTCAGGTTGGATGGTAAACGTTGGTGGACAGCCATTTTTTAGGTCTCTCCAGAGATGCTCAATTTGGGTTTAAGTCAGGGCTCTGGCTGGCCCATTCAAGAACAGTCACAGAGTTGTGTGAGCCACTCCTTCGGTATTTTAGCTGTGTGCTTAGGGTCATTGTCTTGTTGGAAGGTAAACTTCGGCCCAGTCTGAGGTCCTGAGCACTCTGGAGAAGGTTTTCGTCCAGGAGATCCCTGTACTTGGCCACATTCATCTTTCACTCGATTGCAACCAGTCGTCCTGTCCCTGCTGAAGACAAACACCCCCACAACATAATGCTGCCACCACCATGCTTCACTGTTGGACTGTATTGGACAGGTGATGAGCAATGCCTGTTTTTCTCCACACATACCGCTTAGAATTAAGGCCCAAAAGTTCTATCTTGGTCTCATCAGACCAGAGAGTCTTATTTCTCACCATCTCACAACTCCATGCGGGCGTTCATGTGTCTTGCACTGAGGAGAGGCTTCCGTCTGCCCACTCTGCCATAAAGCCCCGACTGGGGGAGGGCTGCAGTCATGGTTGACTTTCTACAACTTTCTCCAATCTCCCGACTGCATCTCTGGAGCTCAGCCACTGTGATCTTTGGGTTCTTCTTTACCTCTCTCACCAAGGCTCTTCTCCCCTGATAGCTCAGTTTGGGAGCTCTATGAAGGGTTCTGGTCGTCCCAAACGTCTGCCATTTAAGGATTATGGAGGCCACTGTGCTCTTAGGAATCTTAAGTGCAGCAGAATTTTTTTTTTTTGTAACCTTGGCCAGATCTTGCCTTGCCACAATTCTGTCTCGGAGCTCTTCAGGCAGTTCCTTTGACCACATGATTCTCATTTGCTCTGACATGCCAAAACAAAAAAATACACTGTGAGCTGTAAGGTCTTATATATACAGGTGTTTGGCTTTCCTAATCAAGTCCAATCAGTCTAATCAAACACAGCTGGACTCAAATTAAAGTGTAGAACCATCTCAAGGATGATCAAAGAAATGGACAGCACCTGAGTTAAATATATGAGTGTCACAGCAAAGGGTTTGAATACTTAGGACCATGTGATATTTTCAGTTTTTCTTTTTTAATAAATCTGCAAAAATGGTCAACAATTCTGTGTTTTTCTGTCATATGGGATGCTGGGTGTACATTAATGAGGAAAAAAAAGTTACTTAAATGATTTTAGCAAATGGCTGCAATATAAAAAGAGTGAAAAAATTTAAGGGGGGTCTGAATACTTTCCGTACCCCCTGTATATATATATATATATATATTGTGTGTATATATATATATATATTAGTATTTCAGTCTGGTGAGTAAACAAAAAAATATACTAGCCAATGCCGATTCAATTGCCAAGGTGTCCGTAGAGAGTTGTGAAGACAAGTGAAATATATAACACCAACATGTCAGAAAAAACAACAACAAAAAAACAGAATCACTCGCTGTGTCTCATTTAGAAGGCTGCACCCTCCGGAGGTCGCATCCTCTGTAGGATGCATATACGAAGTGTCCTCAACCTAGAATTAAATGAGACGGCCTTCGTAGGACGGGCGGAGAAGGAAACCGGAAGTATCGCGTTGCTTTGCCAACACATTTAGAGCATCGTTGCGTTCTCAGACTACTTAAATGAAGGAAAAGTATTTCTAAATTTGGAAAGTAATTTAAAAAAAAAATGCTTTTACTTGTTTTATTTTTTTCAATGTTTGAGGAGCTGCAGCGTAATACAGCAGGCATCTGTTCGAGAAAAAAAAGGAGGATATTAAAAACAAAGTTTATCCGTTTTTACCGAGGCGAATTAAGGTAAGTTGTAAACACCACATCTGCGCTTGTGTGTACATCTGCCGGCGCCGGCCTTTTTCAAATTAACAACGGTTGTTCACGGCGACGCAAAGATTTGTGGGTTATCTGTAGCAGCGAAGGATACACCTCATGCATCCTCCGAAATCCTGTGAAAGAAGGTCGCATTCGAAGGTCGCATTCGGAGTGTCCTACTTGCTTTTCTGAAATGAGACAGCCTCGATGACGTATGCAGCCTTCGAATGCGACCTCCGGAGGACGCAGCCTTCTAAATGAGACACAGCTACTGAGTTGGAAAAAGGATCAACCCCCTCCTAAAACTGACTTGTAAAGTCAATCAGGTGTAGCGGATCACCTTCTCAATGGTGCACAAAGCCATTTGACTTTCAGCTGTGGTCATTTTGATTAGCTCAGCAAGAAAAGAGCTTTCCTGGAGCCTTTCAGTCCTTGGTAGTTCAACTGAAGCAAACAATCAACTATGGGTGGCAAGGCACTGTCAAAAGATCTCCGGGATGAAGTTGTGGACAGGCACAAGTCAGGAGATGGATACAAAAATCTATTATTATATAAAAATCCTGAAATATATTATTCAGGGTTTCCACGGGGTCTTAAAAAGTCTAAAATTTAGTTGGATCAAATTTAAGGCCTTAAAAAGTCTTAAATTGTATGAAAGTCTTAATTATGATTTCAGGAGGTCTTAAATTTGGGGACGGAAAGGCCAGAATTGCGATATGGCTTAATATATGGCTTAAACTTCAAAAGGCTATGATTTCATTAAATAAACACAAGCGCTGCATAGGGTTGGGTAGCGATTGGATTTTTTTAGATACCGGTGCCAAATCGTTACTTTTAAAATGGTACTGGTGCCTGAACCAATACTTAAAAAAAAATAAAAATATTTTGGATAACATTAAAAATATTTAAAATAAATATACATAGCATTCACATGCTCCTCGGATGCTCTTATTTCCCGAGTTGTGCTTCCCTTACTCTAAGGCTAATAAATGTATTTCACGATCTGGGTAATTATTTAATACAAAACAATATTGAATACAAAACCACACATAATGTTTCTACTGTATCTCTGTAAATCACGCTGATATTTAGTTAAAATGAGTGAATTGACTGAGTGCTCTGTCACGGTCTTTAATCAATTCTGTGAATGACTGTATGGTATGCCACATGCACTGTAATATGTTTTATATAAAATTTTCAAATGAAAATATCATTAAAAAAAGTATGCTTTTATAAATGTAGTTTTATAAAGTATGCGTTCATATGTGTTAAGGGCTAGATTTTCACTGGGCAAACCACTGTGGTTGTGAAGAATGTCACGAAACTGTACAGTAAACGTAAAACCGTTGGCTCCCTCGTGCCTTTTGTAAACTGTATTTGACAAAGAACTGCACAGATGCAGATTTTATAACAATCTATCGATAAACACACACCTTGTGTCCTCTGTTTCTGTTTGAGTCCGCTTGCACTGCGCCGCCGTGGTCTGCGGATTATAGAGCACGCTGAAAGTCTTCCACCGTTTTCATATGAATGTAAAGTGAACCTGACTCGAGGCCTCACGATTGTGTACAGTTTATGAGCTAATCGCTAGAGCCCCCCTAAAATGGCCGGCGACGCCCATCGCTTCTCCGTCCATTTTCGGAGACAACAAATAGTTAATCGTCAGCTCAGGCATTAGTACACCACCGACATCTGCGTTCTGATTCGGTTCTAGTACATACCGGTTACATGGGTACCTGTGCCATATTGACACCGGGTTTCGGTACCCAACCCTAGCGCTGCAAGTTTCAGAGTCTGCAGGGTTTCTGCAGGATTTTTAAGCTCAAATTTAAGACCTTTTTAAGACCTGCACAAATAAAATTAATACCATAATAAAATACCTACCGAGCGGGGTAGGGCAATGTCAATAGTACCATATTAAACTGTAAAATTACTTTATAAAGCATAATTTACAGTTCAGATACAAATTTTCACAAAAAAACGAACGTTTTATAAAATGATAAACTTTACATTTCAGCCTTTAAACCATTCTTAAGGAAATGGATGAGCCAAACGTATGAATTACTATATTAACCTAAACAATTATTAACAATAAAGTATATATCAAATTAAAGAACATATCTCGGGGTGTGCAATATTGACAAAAATTATATCTCGATATTTTATGGAATTTTATCGATAACGATAATCAGACGATATTTTGCTGAGTGTGTTACTGTGCTGATATCTTATCTCTAATTGTGACAGCTGACTCCTGAATTTTTTTATATTTTTCATATTCTGTGTGGTCAGTTCACAGCAGTGATAGAAATGTATCTTTTTCAGTAAGTTTTATGGGCATTTTTACCTTTACCATTTTTTTCTAAAAGTCTTTTGAGTCAAATTCTTGCATTTGGTTTGTTACCAAGCAAATGAAATCAGTATCAAAAAAATGTATCTTTGCAATGCAGAGGAAACACAGTAGCTGCATTAGAAGTGGCATTTACACACTGTTTAATGCAGCTAAGAGGACATGAATGCATTTAAGCTGCAGTTACAAATGCATAAATAAAGTTTTGATATATTAAACAAAACATTGAAAACTGATGTTTAAATTTATTTACAGGGGTCATATATGTGATTCACAAGTTTTCCGGCTCTTTGGAGTGTTACTAGCTGTTTGTGAATAGATAAGATCCCTTAAGTTGCAAATACTAAAGTCTCAAAACCAAAGAGATATTCAAAGTTAAGACTCTGCCACGCCCCCCTAAAACGCTCGTTCTAACACGCCCCACATATCTACGTCACTCTGTGGAAATATTTGCATAATGCGCCTAAATGTGCACTCAAAGAAAGAAGGCGTGGTTTCAGTAACCGCAGTTAGTTTTGAAGCAGCATGTCAGGGAGACGCTTGTGTGTTTCTAGGCGAAAGCAAAACACTTTATTTGGCCTTCCGAAAATAGAAGCATTTAGGAATCTTTAAGATCACTTAAAACAGAACAGCAATGCATTTTATAGAAGACCGTTTCGTGAACCTAGGAGAGGAGGTAATTCTGACTTCGCTATGACAATCTAGCGCTTCTGAATCAACTACTGTTTTGTTATTATTTTAAGTATTTGCTATTGACCTGTTCAAATGCAGATTTTTTGGTGCGCATCGGGGTTTGGCGATGCTTGCGTGGCGTGGGGTAGAGAGAGACAGGTTCACATCACAGTGGAGTCAGCTGTCTTAACCGTGTGGCTTGTGTACTGCAAACACATACCAAGCTTCATCACTGGGTCCGGTCATGTGAACTCGGTTCCCCTTTTGGAGCTTGAAACTGATGGAAAACTAATGACATTATTTACTGTCTTTAAATTTATTTTGAAAGCTGAAGCTTGCGATTTTATGGTAAGGGGCGTTACATTTCCGACTTGAGTGCTTGCTGTGTTCGGCCAATCAAAATGCACTGGGTCAGTGGGCCAATCAGAGCAGACTGCGCTTGTCGTAAGGAGGGACTTTGTAGAAAACGAAGCGTTTGAGAGAGGCGGGGCACAGAGGACCTACAATAATGTACGGTATTTTAAAAATAATGTGTTTTTTTAACATTAAAACATGTCAACATATTCTGTTACACCAAATAATGATCTTTAAAAAAAGCATCATATGACCCCTTCAAAAAAATGAGAAGGTACCTGAATGAAGAAAACTGCCAGTAGGTGGCAGCAAGTCACTATTAAGTGTGTCATTGCGATTGAACCGAATCATTTAACGGTTGATTCATTCAGGAACGAAACATTGGGTATGGTAATGCTTGGGTGGGGGGGCAGTCGGCTGGTGGTGGTTCTTGCTGATGGGCTCGTTGAATTTCCTCCATGATGTCCCAAGTAACTGGTGCGATGATGACGGTTGGGGGCAGTATAGTTTCAGGTGGACCAGGAATGACAAGGGTCATGGCATCTTGACAGAGCATCTGCTTTACTGTTCTTACTTCCGGGTCTGTATCCTACTGTATGTAGGATTCAGACGTTTGGCACTTTTGATGTACTCCAAGCTCTTGTGGTCTGTGATAAGTTGGAACGGATGGACTGCCCCCTCTAACCAGTGTCTCCACTCTTCAATAGCAGCCTTCATAGATAACAGTTCCTTATTGCCCACATCATAATTACATTCTGCCTGCGTGGGTTTTCTTGAAAAGAAAGCACATGGATATAATTTACCAGGTTGTCCGTGACACTGGGAGGAGTACAGCTCCAATGCCACTGTCAGATGAGTCCACTTCAACCCCAAAGGGGAGATTAGGGTCTGAATGTCGTAATATGGGTGCTGTTTTGAAGCTAACCTTGAGGGTATTGAAGGCCTTGGCTGCATCTTCTGTCCACTTCAGTTTGGATGGTTTACCTTTGAGGAGAGAAGTCAGTGGGGAGGCAATGGAGCTGTAGCCATGGATGAAGTGTCTGTAAAAGTTAGCAAATCCTAAGAACCTCTGTAGTTCCTTGATGGTAGTTGGTTGTGGCCATTCGCTGACTGCCTTGACTTTGGATTAGTCCATTTCTACCCCTTGATGGCTGATGTTATACCCCAGAAATGTTGTTTGTGAAACGTGGAACTCACATTTCTCTGCCTTGACAAAGAGTTGATTCTCGAGGAGACGTGAAAGAACCATCTTGACGTGTTGGACGTGCTCTGCTTCTGACTTGGAATAGATCAAGATGTCGTCGATATAAGCCGTCACATATTGATTTAACAGATCATGAAATATCTCATTAATGAATGACTGGAACACAACTGGAGCATTGGCTAGCCCATATGGCATAACAAGGTACTCGTAGTGCCCCCTAGTGGTGAGAAAGGCTGTCTTCCACTCATCCCCGTCGCGGATCCGGATCAGGTTGTATGTACTTAAATCCAATTTAGTAAAAATCTTTGCCTCCGAGTTGTTCAAGGGCTGCTGGAACCAGAGGGAGTTGGTAGCGGAACTTGATTACGTTATTCAAACCTCTATAGTCGATACAAGGACGAAGTCCACCATCCTTTTTGTCTACAAAGAAGAAACCTGCAGCGGCTGGAGACGTTGAATGGTGGATGAATCCATTGTTTAAGGCTTCTTCAATGTAACTCTCCAAAGGTTGGGTTTCGTCATGGGTTAACGGGTACACTTTACTTTTGGGTGGCATGGCATTGGAAAGGAGATCGATAGCACAATCCCAGGGACGGTGAGGTGGTAATTGGGTAGCCTTCACCTTGCTAAATACCTCAGCATAGTCGTTGTAACAGTCCAGGACTTTAGTGGTTTGTTCGATGACAGGGCTTTCAACACTGGTAGACAGGCACTAAGTTGAAATGTCAGAGTGCATACAATGGGTTAAGCAAAAATTGATATCCAAGGAAAGCCTAGGATGATTTCATTTCTTGGAGAGTCGATTACATAAAATGAGATAGCCTCTTTATGGAACAGGCCAACTTGGAGTTGAATGGGGTGAGTTTGTTCCGTTATGCCATCTCCAATGGGTGAATCATCAACTGCTCGGATCTTGATAGGTGGTTTACAAGGTTGAGTGGGAATGTTGTATTTGATGATGTCTTTGTGAATGAGGNAATGTTGATTTTAAACCCGGAAGATGAAAATAGCGCAAAAAAGCTTAAAATTGACCAGTTTTCTCCAATAGTTAAAATTATTGGATGCTGACATTGTCTTCTATGATGTGCAACACCTCTGCTAAAATCTCAGAAAAATTAGTCTGGGGTTTCATGACCCTTTAAGATGGCTTTCAAGGTATAGTCTGTAACACATTTATGGGCTATTTTGTTATTGCTTTACGTATGAAATGTTACAAATTATAAACGGAATTACTCATCCAGGTCCAGTCTGTTACTTTTTGGCGCTGTACAAATACAAATGTTTTCTGAAGTCCACAGTCAACGCAGCCATCTACCAGGAACTTTTAGAGCACTTCATGCTTCCTTCTGCTGACAAGCTTTATGGAGATGCTGATTACATTTTCCAGCAGGACTTGGCACCTGCACACACTGCCAAAAGCAACAAAAGACCAAAGCTGTTTCAATGACCAATGGGGGGGTGTTACTGGCTTTAGTTGCCTTCAAACGGGTCGCCTACCTGAACCCAAGAAAATCTATGGGTAGCTGTCAAGAGAAGATGAAAACAGCCCAAACCCCACAATGCAGATGAGCTGATGGCCACTGTCAAAGAAACCTGGGCTTTCATTCCACCTCAGCAGTGCCACAAACTGATAATTTCCATGCCACGCCGAATTGAGGCAGTTAATTAAAGCAAAAGGAGCCCCTACTAATTATTGAGTACATGTACAGTAAATTAACTTTCCAGAAGGCCAACAATTCACTAACAATGTTTTTTTATTGGTCTTACGAAGCATTCTAATTTGTTGAGATAGTTAATTGGTGGGTTTTTGTTAAATGTTAGCCAAAACCATCACAATTAAAAGAACCAAAGACTTAAACTACTTCAGTCTGTGTGCATTGAATTTATTTAATACACAAGTTTCACAATTTGAGTTGAATTACTGAAATAAATGAACTTTCCCACGACATTCTAATTTATTGAGATGCACCTGTAGATCATAACACAGTCTTGGAGGTAAGAAGTGGATTATCCTTCACCTGAAATGTTTGTCTTTTCATCCCGAAATGCGAGGCATATGTTGGATCACAATAATTAGGAACCACAGTTTCCACAAATTCCTTCACTCGATTGGGATGTTCTCTTTTATTCTGGAGGGTAAGGGCAGTGACTGTACCATCGAGCGTATTTTGCAGTATTAAACACGTATTTATACTGATTTCATCAGGCTCCGAAAATTCTTCAAAAAGAACACAAAGAATGGCGTCATCAGAACAGGGTGTTCAACGCATCACCGTTTCCGTTTAAGAAACGTTTTGCACCGTTTTTGTCGGGGCTGAATGCAGCCCAGGTTCAAGTCTGCTCACAATCATGAGGCTAGATCAAGGAGTAATGTTATAGAAGCCCTATGACTACAACGACTATCATTTGGTGTCACAAAATTCTGAAATGATCGTACATTATGGTATTATTGATTGTACAGAGGTCAAAATCATGGTACAAATACGATAATTATCGTACGTCTGGCAACACTGCGGATAAACAAAGCAGTTTCCCAGAACTCAACGCGGCGTTACGTCACATTCTCATTCTTTATACTCAGAACATGCATTTTAGGTTTCTTACTTTATGTTTGTTGGCTACTTGCTTGATTAATATTTTACATTGTACATGTGTGTGTGTATTTCTATGGATAGATGCAGGCTATTGAGCATCCTGTTGAGAGACTGCACACTGCTCTTCTGTCCACACGGAAAGAACTAATAGAAACATACCAACAATTCAGCAGACCAGAGATGACACTTCTAGAAGAGGGACTCCTGCCTGGCAATTTACTTTTCAGCTCACCATTCACTCAGACTCAGACTGGATTACTGCACATCCAGAGGATCCTCAAGACTTTCAGAGTTTTTACATCAACCCTTACCACCGTTCTCCAAGCATTGGACCTAATACCATCTACATTCAAACTATTGGTTAGTACACTTATTATGTAAAACAGCTTAAATGTATAATTTATGACCATATTAACATTTGTAACTTTATCACATTAACCAATGCACAGGCTCTTTTGGGGAAGGAGCGGTTGTGGCAAAGCAGTATGTTGAATGGCTGAAGGACTACTGCCAGGCGTTCTATTATGGACTAGTGGTCAAGCTTTTACCACTGGTAACATTTGCTTCAACAGCAACACACACAACCTTCAGCTTCATGCTGGTTAGTACTGCTGCAACAGAACACAACCAGAACCACTGGCTGAGTCTGGGTCTAGTAAGCGTTTAAGCAACATTTATGAAACATTAGTCAGCATCAAATCACTGAATTTACATTGAATTTATTTTCTTTTGTAATGGATTTCTTGGTCCAGTTTTGAATAAAAAGTATATATTTGTATATATTTTTTTATATATACACTACCGTTTACAACGTTGGCGTCAGTTGGATTTTTAATTTTATTTTAAAGAAATTAATACTTTTTTTGAGCAAGGATGCATTAAATTGATCAAAAGTGACAGTAAAGACATGTATAATGATATATAAACTTTCTATGTAAGTCAAAAAATGGCTGAAAAATGAACATCAGACAAAAATATTAAGCAGCACATCTTATTAATCGAAATGGTTCTTAAGCACCAATCGCGTTATTAGAACTCTTCTGAAGTATCATGTACACTGAATACTGGAGTATGGCTGCTGAAGATTCAGCTTTTGTCCATGCCACAGGAATAAATTTACATTTTGACTAATATCTTAAAAGCGAAACCTCATTTAAAATTGTATAATAATTTCCACATATTATCTGTTTGAAACTGTTATTGGCCGTGTGAGCAAAGAACTTTCATATGCAAAAGAACATTAAACCTTATTTACCAACCCCAAACTTTAGGAACATTTAACCAAATGGTGGTGCTATACCATATGTAACATTAATATCCTGTTAATAAAAAATCACGTGCTTTTTCTCTGAAAATCTTTGTGCTGAAATCAACTTTCGACAAATAAGTTTATGTAGGCAATGCTTTAGAGCAAGCTTGAATTTAGTCTGGCTTCATTCCTGGTAACACCTAATTTTCAGCTGCCCGTCAGTGGATGAATCTGTTTTTACAGCGACTGTTACATGTATGGGAAATAAAATTGTTTACAAAACAGGCAGTTTAACCCTTGGAAATATTTTTATAAAGTAACTTAAGCTTTTCTTTATATATTTTACTTGGCAGCCGCGAACTTCTTGAAAAAGAGAACCTAGAGAGCGTTTTTGTATCTGGCTATCACCCTGATTTTACTTGTACCCCAGAGAGTCTGGAATTTAGTTTTTTTTTTTTTGTGGCCAGGGGCTTCTTCGTCACTGAAGGTACTTTGTTGAATTAGTAGCCATAACGTCTTGTTCCTTGCTATAGGGAAATATTATTGTAACTTGAAAGCAAGTTTTTTTAGCACGATTCGGAACCATATACATGATCATTTTTATGAGAGACCGAGCTGAAAACAGTTAATTGTTGCGAGTTTCCTTTTTTTGTTTGTTCCTCACATTTCCTGACTTTGTCGTACAGTTCTGAGAACAGATTGGTAGATGTAAACTTAGAATGTTCCGATAACAGTCAGTATTGTGAAATGTCACCTCCATTGAGAAAAAAAATCAGAATTGCAAGATATAAACTCATAATGGCGAGTTTATATGCTTGTAATTCTGAGTTGCATATCTGACAATTCTTACTATTGTTCCTCACGGAGATCTGAGTTATACGGTCGGCATCTCACATTTTGACTTTATCTTTCTCAAATTGTGGTTATAACTTTGCGGATAATAAACTCCAAATCGCAGTTCCTGATATGAAGTGATCAACTTTGAGATGTTATATCTTTAAACATATTTATTAGTTGAACTTATAAACGAAGTTTTCTTGTATTATTTATTTATTTTGCTTTTGTTTAATTGTTTCTCTGTTCCATGCTTTGATTAGGTAGGCATTGGGGGGGGGGGGGGGTAATGGAAGGGATCAAATTGCAAGATGTTCTTGTTTATCCTACAACATAAACATCCTGTACAAAAGATTTGGAGTAAAATTGCAAGATGTAAACTTAGAATTCTGAGGAAAAAGTCAGAATTGTGAGATTACGAGTTCATAACTATCATTGATGCCGTCTGTGTATCCCCTGACGCTTAGATTGGACATAATTTGGTGTGAAGCACTGCCAGTGGCTAAACTGTGTTATGCAAGGCTCTGACCGTCGACCACTTGACCTCTGCCCCATCTGTTTGCATAAACTACAGTCTGCCATTGGATTCAAAATAGCTGACAGATACAAGGTAAGACCAAACCCTGCCATAGCTGACTGTAGTTTGCAGCAGTATAACTGATGTAGCTGAACATTTGAACATCACTGACTTGAATCAATCAGTATAGTATGCTACAGAATGTTAATGTAGATACTGTAATATGTACTCTACAGGCCTCATTACACTGGATTGAAGATGGAGCTGACAGCACCACACAACATTCAAAACCCACACAAGCCTTCCAAGAGTATAAACGCTGGTTGTGCAAGTGCTTACTAATATTGGAAGGTGAAAAATCATGAGCCAGCCTGTATGATCTTTTGCTACCATCAAGGCAAGTTGAGACATGTTGTATGCACATTCTTGAAAAGAGCTTTGGTTTGTATGGATGTATGGATCAAAATAAAGTTTTATTTCTCTCTTTTTGTTGATTTTTTAAATATGAGTTAAATCAGAACAATTCAGACAACAGTCTAAAAAAATGTTTATTTTTCAATCTGATTTGAAGATTATTCTAACAGTTGTGTCTATTGTGCAGAAACAGAAGACCTCATAAGACCACATATTCACATTCCACTGAACATACAGCAAATATAATTCCTTTCCATTATAAAATTCAAGTCATGTGACCGTATTTCAAGAACAAATGTAGTTTTACTATAGAGGTAAGTGATGAAGCAGTCTTTTAAGACACACTCACATTTGAATTTGGCATTGCATCACTTTGGGAAAACCTTTGTCTTCATTTCAGTAGCATCAACCTGAGCTCTGAAAAGCTTTGAATTCACAGCTATCTCTACATAATAGAGATGGAAATGTAATTCACAGTTCAGAACACTGTCGTGAGCATCGGAAGGCTAAACAACACCCTAAACAGACACTATTTGCATTAATAATGTTGTTTACCAGGTTTTAGCATCCATTTAGGAGACAGATGTTGCAGTATACTAGTTGAAAGCTGACCTGAGGTGAGCTGAATTTGAAGTACTGAAGAGCAATCCATCGCTCTTTTGAAAATTTTAAAAAAGGTTCCTTTTAAAAATAAAGTATCAAATACCTCTTTCTAACCCTTTGTTTAACCTTAGTTGATGAATTCAGCATTATCTTTGGTCATTGCTTTACCCATCAGTAATCACCCCTTGCCCATAATAACTAAAACCACGAAAATGTGGTTTCCTGTTACACATTATGTTTGTTTCTTTTGCATCTAGAATTCTAAACGACAAAAGTCTCAGTGTTTAGTATTACAAACATTCATGAAAATGTGTTTTTCAAGTCTAATCAGTTTTCATGACAGCTAGCTGCTAATATATGCCTTATGAAAATCACATGTACTGGATCTCAGTGTATAAACGTTTTGTACTCATTAAGTTTTAGTTTAACCAAAAATTAAAATTCTGTCATAACACTCCTATGCCATTCCAAACCAATGAAATATACAGACATAGAGCACCTAAAATATGGTAAACGGAAGCTAAACAGCACTTGGGTGATGTGAGAAAAAACCCTAATTGTTTATGACAGAATTCTTCATTTTTGGGGGAAACTAACCCTTTAAGCAACTTATATGAATCTTAATGGAGGCTATATTTGAGTTATCGTGTGAAAGGTTGAATATGTTTAGCACCAAATCTGATCATACCTAAAGTTCAGCTGAAATTCAAAAGGAAGTCTTTTTTTCAAGGGACTTGATAACTGATTCTCGGACTTTAGGAATTCCTCGGTTGGTCGTTGGACCTTGCTCCACTAGGGGTTATACTTTTTGATATAGTTTTTTTTTTTGGATACATTTGTCTAATTGTTTATTTAAATCTGATTATCTTTATCAAAAATGGTGTGTATTTATCTGTATTGCTGCTTTTCAGTTAAAGAAAAAATGGCTAATTGATTCCGAGCATCCACTAAACACTGGGTGCCCCCCCAACCTTGATCCTGACTATCGACTGTCCTGCAAAGGTTTAGCTCCAACTCTATTACAAAAGACACATGCCTTTTAATTTTTAAGTGATCCTGGGAAGACCTTGATTAGCTGCTTCAGGTGTTTTTGATTAGGGTTGGTGCTGAACTTTGCAGGACAGTCGATCGACAGGAGCAGGGTTGGGCACCCCTGCTCTAAAATAAATTCTACCACTTTTGAAACATTGAGAGGTATTTAAAGGGTCATGAAAACCCCCCTACTGTTTGGATTTGAGACTTTAGTCTTTGCAACTTTACAGATCTTCTTTATGCACCAAGAGCTTGTAACACACAAAAGAGAAAGGAAAAATTGAAATCGCATCATATGACCCCTTTAAGAAACGCTAAATAAGGGCGTTGGCACGCAACGGAGCGGAGGGGGAAGAGGGTGAGACCGACATCAAGAAAACATAAATAAATGCACAGCCATTTGCACTCTGCAACGAAAACATATATATGAATGTGCTGTTGCACCTCTGATAACTTTTTAGGCTTATTCTGCTGCGTTTTTATATAAGCATTTTGACGGCTTGTGTCACGGAGCTGTAAAAGCGGTTTACTCACTAAGTGAATGAATCGTGTTTGTGCCGAACTCTTATTACAAAGCAAAAACAAACACTCTTCTTCCTTCCATACATGAACGTTTCTCTCAGTTAATGTTCGCAGTCTCGCCGTCTGAAGCTTCTGTAATAGCAAATCAACACATGCTGTTGTGAAAAATTAATGAAGTATGAAGAATAATTATCTAATTAGGTAAGAACACTCAGCTTGTAGTGCTGGGCGTTATGACCAAAAATTTATATCACGGTATTTTTCAAAATTATACCGGTTTCACCGTACATGACGGTATTTTTTTTCATGCACGACCGGGTGTTAACCATATTTTCTACAGATTGAGAGAGGAAATACTGCAGACAGACTTAGAATGCCCTATTTTGCTGTCATGATGAGTGAATATTGTCAAAAAATACCACACTAAATAGTGACTAAACACGACCCCTTTTAATACATGTTAACCAGGAGTCACTCTCATTTATAATCGCGGCATCGTCTGATAAAATCAACATGTATCTACACTAAAGAGCGGCTATGCGTTTTTTTTGGCTATATTACTTTTTTGTCTCTTGCAGCGCACTGCCTGCATCTGAGTATCAAACTTAGAAAAAACAACAAACAAAAAAGTGCATGTGATATTAACAGAGGAACTACGCTCATATTTATAATTCCAACCAATCAGTGAGGCCCACCAGCGTGCTGTTTTGTACTCATTTATTGATGAGTCGGCTGCGGTGCGGCCAACTGAATGCACTGCTTCTCTGCCGCTCACTGCACAGAACAGATGCCTAGAGAGGTGACACTTCTACGGGAAAGTCAGACCTCGCATTCGTGGGACAGCACTGGCGAAATCTTCCAAATGAACCATAGCTAAGGTTTATCCAAAAAAAAGTCGATGCAGGCGGCTAAACTGTGTTGGCAAGCTTCCAATCACTTAAGAGGAGTCTGAACGTTGACCACTTGATCCTCTGGCCCCATTGCGTGAATAAACTACCATCTGCATTGGATTCAAAATAGCTGACCAGATACAAGGTAAGACCAAACCCTGCCATAGCTGACTGTAGTTTGCAGCAGTATAACTGATGTAGCTGAACATTTGAACATCACTGACTTGAATCAATCAGTATAGTATGTTACAGAATGTTAATGTAGATACTGTAATATGTACTCTACAGGCCTCATTACACTGGATTGAAGATGGAGCTGACAGCACCACACAACATTCAAAACCCACACAAGCCTTCCAAGAGTATAAACGCTGGTTGTGTAAGTGCTTACTAATATTGGAAGGTGAAAAATCATGAGCCAGCCTGTATGATCTTTTGCTACCATCAAGGCAAGTTGAGACATGTTGTATGCACATTCTTGAAAAGAGCTTTGGTTTGTATGGATGTATGGATCAAAATAAAGTTTTATTTCTCTCTTTTTGTTGATTTTTTAAATATGATGTAGCGTCTGGACCACCCAAACACACAATATATATTTTGTTAGCTAGATTTAACAAATACTCTGTAACACCCCACGAACAGGCCCCTGGTTTCATGGTAACCTGGACACCTGATACATTTACAACCTTGTGGAATGCAAGCAGACTCTCAGCTGCATTCTCCAGAAACAAGAGGCACAAATGCACAGTAGAAATGGACTTTCTACTAATTAATTCATAGGAAAACATTTCTTTGAATGAACACACATATACTTCAGGCCATTGTGTATATTATTGCTGTTTTGTATTAATCTGTTGAATTATAGACTATTTTATTCATGCTTACGATAAACCACTCATTCATATAACCTTACATATACCGTGTTTAGTATCTATAAATTCGCCTTCTGATGATCTAAACAAGAAAGTATATTATTTGTTGGTACGTAGGCAAAATATTAGTGCCCTGAGAACCTTTAGTATTTCCAATCAAAGTTCCAGATACTAAAGTACAATGTTTCCACACAAAGAGCCATAAACTCCCCAGGATCTCAAAACGCCCACTTGGGATTTCGGCCTTTCTCATTGGATAAGACCATCTTGAGAGCCGGGGATCTTCTCCGACCTTAAAGGCACCACACCATGTGACCCGCCCAGTCGGTGGTTCGGTCAGTGTTGTGGATTTTTCTTGGGTGCGGCCAATGAAGTGGAGGAGCAGAGTTCCAGATGTCAAAATAAGACTTTATTTAACAAAGAAATAAAGCCGGGAAGACAGTCACAGCATTTCAAATCATTCCAAAGTCTTTGTTTGTCAACTCATATTATATACACCTTGTTCTCTCCAAATTTGGTCATTTTTCTGTTTTTTCTTTGTTCCGGTTAATTTTTATTGGTTATAGATACCTGATTCGCCACAATTGTTTCAAACTCTTTTGGCCTTGTTTTCTAATTGGTTAGTAGTGTGGTCATACTAGATGTGTGTCAAATTTATCTACTTGCTTTCATTTTGCCACCTTCCATTGGTTGGTAAAGTGGTCATACGAAATGTGTACGTCACATCCATCCACCTGTTCCTGATAACATTAGATTATTTCATGTTTACGTCTGCTGTCTACAAAAAGGTCCATTGTCTAATGAAAGGACCATTATACGTGTTGTTACATTATTTCAAGTTCACAGGTGTACTCTCCCCCCCCTCCCCTTTCCCCCCTTCTTCCCCTACTTTGCTAATGAAAGGTTCACTGTCTAAGAAAAGACTATTATTCGTTCTAGGGCCATCCAGCGGTTACCATATTCAGCCTATTAATATAATATATTGATTACATTTCTTTTCCATAATACGTCAATAAATACACAACATCAGATGCTAAGATGAAGATGTGAGAAAACGCTTCATGATACCAAAGCATTGTGCCAGGCCTTCTTTCGGCCTTGACTTTTCTATTCACCAAAGATTCTCTGACTCAAATTGGTTCTTTCTCATCAACCAAATTCAGCAAGATTTTGGGCCTTAAGCTTGCATCAGGAATCTCTTTCAGACTGCCGAGACTCGCTAAGTATCAAACTTGGTCTTATTAATTTATATATTAAGTATCAGTTACACCTTTTTTACAAAGGTGTGTTGGAACTAAGAATCTGACGTATCCCTCAAGTTTAGATCTGCTGAATATGCAAATGGTTCAATAAATTTCATTCCTTATGTCTCTTTGTACCTGAGAGTTAAATTTAAACCCTTTGCCTACCTACCAACTCTGTATGTGTGTGTGTAGGTGGATGTTAGACCAGTTTAGTGGTATGTGTATGTTAGACCAGTTTGTGTTTATGTAGTATGTTAGATTAGTTTAAGTGTTTATGTAGTTAATAATACCTTACTTGTATAACACTTGACGTGTTCATTGTTTGCTCATAAACGGAGTCACTAATCATGCAGATTTACGCTACAAGCTTTGTAGAATTGTACAGTAAGAAAGTTATTTCCCTTAACCAGGAAATTAACGTTCTTAGAATTGACAAGACAGTTGAACCTGAGAGGTCAGCTAAATATCTACAGAGGATCTAAAATATGAATAGTTAATTATAATTAGTTATGGTTAATTATTCATATTTCATGTCATGAGCTTTTGATTCGTTACAATGAGTTAAATCAGAACAATTCAGACAACAGTCTAAAAAAATGTTTATTTTTCAATCTGATTTGAAGATTATTCTAACAGTTGTGTCTATTGTGCAGAAACAGAAGACCTCATAAGACCACATATTCACATTCCACTGAACATACAGCAAATATAATTCCTTTCCATTATAAAATTCAAGTCATGTGACCGTATTTCAAGAACAAATGTAGTTTTACTATAGAGGTAAGTGATGAAGCAGTCTTTTAAGACACACTCACATTTGAATTTGGCATTGCATCACTTTGGGAAAACCTTTGTCTTCATTTCAGTAGCATCAACCTGAGCTCTGAAAAGCTTTGAATTCACAGGTATCTCTACATAATAGAGATGGAAATGTAATTCACAGTTCAGAACACTGTCGTGAGCATCGGAAGGCTAAACAACACCCTAAACAGACACTATTTGCATTAATAAAGTTGTTTACCAGGTTTTAGCATCCATTTAGGAGACAGATGTTGCAGTATACTAGTTGAAAGCTGACCTGAGGTGAGCTGAATTTGAAGTACTGAAGAGCAATCCATCGCTCTTTTGAAAATTTTAAAAAAGGTTCCTTTTAAAATAAAGTATCAAATACCTCTTTCTAACCCTTTGTTTAACCTTAGTTGATGAATTCAGCATTATCTTTGGTCATTGCTTTACCCATCAGTAATCACCCCTTGCCCATAATAACTAAAACCACGAAAATGTGGTTTCCTGTTACACATTATGTTTGTTTCTTTTGCATCTAGAATTCTAAACGACAAAAGTCTCAGTGTTTAGTATTACAAACATTCATGAAAATGTGTTTTTCAAGTCTAATCAGTTTTCATGACAGCTACTGCTAATATAATGCACTATGATAATCACATGTATGATCTCAGTGTATAAACGTTTGTACATCTTAAAGGGTTAGTTCAACCAAAAATTAAAATTCTGTCATAACACTCCTATGCCATTCCAAACCAATGAAATATACAGACATAGAGCACCTAAAATATGGTAAACGGAAGCTAAACAGCACTTGGGTGATGTGAGAAAAAACCCTAATTGTTTATTGTGCATCAGTGATGACAGAATTTTCATTTTTTGGGTGAACTAACCCTTTAAGCAATTATTATGAATCTTAATGTAGTTATATTTTAGTTATAGTTGTGAAAGGTTTCCTATGTTATCACCAAATCTGATAATACCTAAAGTTCAGCTAAATTCACAAAGGAAGTCTTTTTTTCAAGACTTGATAACTTGATTATCGACTTCTAGGAATTCCTCTGGTTTGTCTTTGGACACTTGCTCCACCATGGGGTTATTTTGTCTATTGTCCCTCCTCGAGCACAGTTGAACTGTTTTAGCTGGATGTACGAGCCCAAGGAAGACAGCGCCTAGTCCCATTCCCGCAGCACAGGAGTAGAATGCAGCCCTATAATTCTGTGTAACATCCACAAGGACACCTAGAATATTTGAGAGGGAAATGTTTTTTTTTAAACTTTCTGTTCATCAAAGAATCCTGAAAAATATAGCATGGTATATTAAGCAGCACAACTGTTTTCAAACATTGATAATAATAAATGTTTCTTGTGCACCAAAACAGCATATTAGAATGATTTCTGAAGGATCATGCGACACTGAGTAATGAGCTTCTGAAAATTCAGCTTTGTCATGTAACATGTAAAAAGTGTAACATTTTAAAATACACTGCTCAAAAAGGGAACACTTAAATCATACATTGGATCTCAATGAAAGAAATTGTGTACTTCATTGAGAAGAAAATTATGTGACAATGGTCTATGGAAACCCAAATCATCAACCCACAGAGAGCTGGATTCAAAATCACACTGAAAATCAAAGGAAAAAATGAAGTTACAGGCCGATCAGATGTGCATGAATTTCATCAAAGCAACTCAAAATGTAAGTGAGAAGTGTGTGTGGCCTCCACATGCCAGTATGCACTCCCGACAAAGTTTAGGCATGCTCCTGATGAGATGGCGGATGGTTTCCTGGGTAGTCTCCTCCCAGACCTGGATCATCATCAGTGAGCTCCTGGGTTCTGTGGTGCTACTTAGTGGCTTTGGATGCTCCGATACATTCAGGTCTGGGGAAGGACCGGTCAATGGCTTCAATGGCATGAGATCCGGTGAGGGCCAGTCAATGGCATCAATGCCTTTGTCATCCAGAAACTACCTACCTACACACTCTGGCCACATGAGGCCAGGTATTGTCATGCACCAGGAGGAACCCAGGGCTCACTGCACCAGCGTAAGTTCTGACAGTGGCTCTGAGGATTTCATCCCGGTACCTATCAGCAGTAAGGGTACCGTTGGCTAGTATGTGGAGGTCTGTGCGACCCTCCAAGGACATTCCTTCCCAGACCATCACTGACCCAACACCAAAAAGGTCATGCTGGATGATGTTGCAGGCAGCATAATGTTCCCCATGGCATCTACAGACTCTTTCCACCTGCAAATTCTGGTGTTCACTAGCTAATGCCAGTCGAGCTTCATGGTGCTGGGCTGTGAGTACAGCTCCCACTACAGGATGTTGGGCCCTCTTGCCAGCCTTATGGAGTCATTATCTGACAGTTAAGTCAGAAACATGCAAGCCAGTTGCCTACTGGAGGTCATTATGTAGGGCTCTGGCAGCACTCCTCCTGTTCCTTCCTTGCACAAAGAAACAGATTCCAGTCCTGCTGCTGGGTTGTTGCCTGTCTCTTTCCTTGTGTAACGGCACATCTCCCGGTATTTCCTCCATGCTCTTGAAACTGTGCTAGGAGACACACCAAACCGCCTTGTTATGGCATGATGTATGGATGTACCATCATAGAGGAGCTGGACTACCTGTGCAACCTGATTGGGTTGCAGGTACTGCCTTATGCTACAAGTAGTGAGAAGGACCTTAACAAATCCCAAAACTTGAGACAAATCAGTCAGGAAGGATAAGGAGTATACAATTGTCTGTGGCCACCACCTGCAAAACCATTATCTTTTTAGGGGTTGTGTTGCTGTTGCCTTTCCAGTGCACCTGTTGTCACTTTCATCTGCAGCAAAGTAGGAGAAACTGATTCTCAATCACTTTTGCTTCCTAACTGGACAGATTGATATCCCTGAAGTTTAGATGACCTTGTGTTCTACTGTGATGATTACGTGTTCCCTTAATTTATTGAGCAGTGTATATTGTAATAGAAAGCAGTCATTAATTTCAATGTCAAAAACACAAAAAAATCTTACCAACCCCAAAACTTTGAATGGTAGTGTAAAACATTTAATTCTTCTTACCTCCTAACGGTGGACCAGCCAGTCCTGCAAAGCTCTGAATACAGACGTAGACGCCTACAGCTAAGGGCATCCTCTGGATCCCCACGACATCGTCCTCGGCCAACATTGGGATGTGCGTGGATGCAATGTTTCCAAGTAAGAAGCCATAAAGCACACAGCATACCGCCAGTCCCCAGAAGCCATTTACCACGGCGAAGAACACCAGCACCAGGCACATCAGTGACACGCATCCGAGAAGTATGAAGATCTTCCTGATGCGCCCCCAGTTCAGGACCCATCCGATGGAGAGACGTCCAAAGATCTCAGCAATGGCCATTGTTGACAGCATATAGGCAGCCTTGTCCCTCTCGGTACCCAAACTGGCGCTGAGCTCCACCACATACAGCTGTGGGGCGAAAAAGCCAAGTGTTGCAAAAAGGCCAAAGGCTGAGTAGCTTAAGAAACTGCCTTCTTTTAGTACAGTCAAATCCAGGAGCTTATTTCTACTTGAAATGCCCTGTTGTTTTGGAGGGATCTGAAGTGGTTCCACTTCTCCCTGTTCCTTCCCAGATTTGAGACCCTGTTCCAGCTCATCAAGTGACTGTACACCTGAATCTCCAGAGCTCACAGAGCCTTGCATTTGTTCTTCAGGAAGAGAGCATGTGATCTTCTGCTCAGTTCCTGTTGGAGAAGTCTTTGGTTTGATGACTATGGGACGGAGCAAAGCCCCACAGATAATAATGATGCCCTGTAACGTTCCAATCACCACCATCGTGTACCTCCAGCCAATGCAGTTCTTAAGAGCTGTGAAGGCTGCAGAAACAAGGAAGCAGTATGTTTGACTCTGTGTGTTACAATTATAAAACACTTATTTTAACATAATGACACATAATATGTGATGATATTACATTGAAGATGAGCATGCCTGTCCTCACCTGGAGCAAAAGCAAATATAGCAAATGACTCTCCAGTGGAGGCCATGGCTGTGACCACAGAACGACGCCTGCTGAAGTACTGGGACAAGATTGTGACGGTTGGCAGAAATGTCAGACAGTAACCCAGTCCTACAGAAAGGAAGAGACATCTGAAAACCATTAGATGCTTTGTTCATCTTGGTTTTGCTTTCAGTTAGTAAATCAAACCTTTCAAGCAAACATATACATTATTAGTTTTTTATTGTAAAATGTCTATACTTACAGACAATCCTGGAGCAGTTTAATTATAACACGAACATAATACAGTTAATTAAAAAAAATAATGAAAAGGGATCCAATGTTTCAGAGTCATACAGGTATAATGCATTCTTGCTGATTGAAATATTAATTTCTTTAAAAAAAATTACTTACCTATATAGTTTATAGTGCAAGGCTTTAACCATACCTTCACAAACCCAATAGTGAGGTACATCTGATTGATGGAGCTGGTGAATGCTGTTGAGATTGTGCCCAGATATATGAGAAATCCTCCAAACATCACACGCTGCGGAAGCCCAATCGATACTACACTGATGATAAAGGAGCTGAAGGGCCATAGATATGGATGCCAAAGTTACAGAAATTAACCCATAAAAAAAGAGAGTCAACATGCAGCTAAGCGGATTAAGTTTTTTTTTTTAAAGTTTCAAAATTTAAGTCATCTGATACTGAAATCACCCACCATGTATTCCACATACCTAACCCCACCAACCCCCAAAACACCAGAGGGCGATACCACAAACCATGGACGATTTACCGTACACTGAACGGCATTACCGTTATAGTAACGCTATGCCATTGTTGTCCGCGCTAGTTGTGTACCAAGGCTAATTATCAACGGGCACGGCCACGCTCCACGTACGGTGTGTACTAACCCTCCCGCCGTGGTGACTCCCCCCCGTGGGTACTGGGAACTCGGTACACCATTCTGTTTAACCCTAGCTTCAACACCCACACTCTAGACCTTCTGTCTTGCGATTCCCTATGCTATGACTGTTTTTTTGTTTATATCGCTCAGTTTATCCTCTTTTCACCTCAACCCTTCTGTAATGCGTCGAACAGCCAGGCGGTGACTCTGGACCCAGACCCCTAACCTTTCAAAACACCCACCATACCAAATACTACTCAATTTAATGAACATGCGAACCCGAGACAACTCGCACCAATCCCTTTGACCGCTACTGCAGTACTGTTGACAAACATGTCCCATCCCTACAACATACGAAACATGTCATCTTATGTGATACCTCCATGACAAACACCCTGACCATATGCCAACATCCCTTACGCCATAACGTGCCTCGTGGTCGCCCCCTTCCATACCACCGTTATATTTTCCTGATGAACCACTCCTGGAATGAATCGTCTCTCCGTCTCCGGCATCCATACCTTGTTTCGCCTGCATACTCCTTTCGCCTCTGCCGTTTGTTCCTTGCTCTCTTCGTTATCCCCCTGTCCTCTCACAGCTACCCTTTTTCGCCCTTCCTCCCTTCCGCTCACACCCCTCTTCCAACCCGTCCTGTGCTTTCCCCCTCCCGCATCTATCTTCCCCCTTTTCCTTTTTCACCTCCCCCTTCCTCCCCCTCTCTCCTGCCCCTTTCTCCTCTTTTGTTCCTGTTTGTCCCCCTTTTGTTTCCTCCCTCCCATATTGCCTCTCCCTCCTTCTCTCCTCCCTTTCTTTGTTCCACCCCCCCCTTCCCCACACATTCTCCCACCATCTTCCCGCCTGAGCGTGTTTTTTCCTGCCACTGCGCTCCCGGCTGGGCGTGTATGGTAACCCACGCTTGATATACGAACATATATTTGTGTGTTTCTGCATGTTGGGGCGCATGCAGTTTTGCCGCACTTCCTGACCCATGTCAGTTGTTTAAGACTTTAGTACTAGTAGTCACTTAACCATTGATATATAGGCTAGTAACACTGAACAGTAAGAACAAAAAAAGAGTGCTTACCTGTTCCTGTCAGTGAGAGGAATATTGTTACTGCACTACTGTGGTCGCTACTGTGGTCAAGAGTCCATGTGCTGCTTCCACTGTCTCGAACACTGAGCTCCTCTATGGTGGGAGGTTACAGCTGTTGAGTAAGTTGAGGATTGGTTTACATTCAATATTGAATGAAAGGCTACACCAGCAACCCCCCTTTTCCCTTGAGCTGGAATGTCAAAGGAACATGTGGTCTGTTCTCCCCCACCCTAGTGTAAAGTGGAGCTGCAGGAGTGACTGTACTGAATGTGCATTAGGTAAAGTTTGTTACATAACAGTCAGCAAGAGCTGCTCAAACCCAACAGCGAATAGGCTCTCCTCTGAGATATCCAGCGGGCTTTAACTGCAACCTCAGATAGTGTTTGGTTCCTATGTGACTGTTAGCGTACTGTTAGTTTGACCAATCATTACAGATCATATCATTATTAAAGTACATTTATGTAATTCAGGGGTCTTCAATCTTCAAGTCGAGAAACTCTTGGTGGATAAAAAGATGGAGCACGATCCATTACATATTTATTTTATCAAATGCCTGAAATATCATCCATATCATACCATATTAATATAATTAGAGTGATTCTTGTTTCTTTACATTGTTGTTGAAATAACTATTAATTATGTACTGTCATATATCGCTGCATTACAATTTAATTTGACTTAATGTTTAAATGTTGAAGGGAGAATTAAACAGTAAGCTATACTTTTGCTTTGTGTTTACTTTAACTTTGATTTAACTTATCATAATCTTGTATTTTGTTTAATATATATTTAGCCCAGGCCTTGTCTCTCTGTCTAAAAAGACCTATAAGTTCCGCATTTATCCAGGGTAAATGTTTTCCCTTGACCGTTGAAATTTTCCAAGGAGCATGTTTATCAAGTACTCAAGTAAACTCGCAATATAAAAAATACCAAGCGTCCTGCACATTGGGTATTAACTGATATTTATCCCAATTTATGGAAACTAAATCATTAATAAATAACTCTAAATTAATCTTCTTATGTTGTCTAATTTTTATTACTCTAGCAGGTGATTTAAGAATTTTAATTTTCCATATACAAAAAACAAATGAATGATCACTTAAACAATCAGACAGGATACCTGCTTTAACAATTTTATCAGGAACCAGAATCCAGTCAATTAGGGATTGACTCATTTAAGTAACTCTAGTAGGTTCTTTAAATAATTGTGTTAAATTAAAATTTTCTAAATTATCTAGCCAATTTTTTATTAAAGTCCCCTAAAATAATAATTTATTTTTTAAATAAAATGGAGTCAATAGTACAAAACAAACAATTGAATGATTCAGCAGGTGCAGAGGGAGGTCTATATATACTTCCAATAGTTAAATATTTATTCTGATTTAAAGTTACTTTAACAAACAGACATTCAAAATATCTAGGTTCGACTGAGGGTATAATTAACTCTGATATCAAATTAGAAGAGACATGTGTCTCCACACCACAGCCGGAGGCACCAGAAGGTGGCTTTCGTGATCTGCTCAGGATAGAAGGTACAGTAAGTTGTCAATCACGTTTAGTTCCCTATCAGAAATACTACGATAAGAGTATGTATAAATTGGTATTGCAAACAATAGCAAGCAAATCCTCAATATACAGAACAAACGAAAAAGCCCCACCAGCACCGTAGCCTACCAACATTAAAACAAAAAATACAAAGCTGGCCCATCAGCCCTAAAGCCAATCCTAAGCCAGCCTTGTTCATGGAATAGTGGTGTAAATGGGCTGGTTCAAAATAAACAAAACCATTAACATTAAGTACACAGGTCCTTCTGTATCAATCATTCTTTTTCTGCCCCTTTAGGCTACTTTATAATGGAAGTCCAAGTAATGCACTTTTATTCAGCAAAGATTATGATTTGAAAGAGCATTGGCCCCCTCTGAAGTATCATTTTTAATTTCATTAACGACAATAACCCATTGATGTATGCCCGCCGTTGGCAGATAGTGGTGATTGGGACCTAAAATATAATCATGCATCGTTTTTGACTAGGTATTTTTGTCCACGTCTTTCTTAGATAATGGTAAATAGCAACGAGTATAGTAATACTTGTCCAATATATGTCATAAGTTAAATGTCTTCATTTTGTTTAGATCATAGCATGTTAGACAATGGCACAGTTGGTTACTATTTAGACGGTGCTTCGGTGCTCTGGACTGGATCATCACAGTGCGAAAAGCCAGTATGTAAAAAGGAAGAAACAAACTGTATGTAGACAGAAGACCGGCAGCATGCATGCAAAGAGATCCCAGCCGTATATTGATTGGGGGGATACACTCTGGGTGAACGAGGGGCCTGACAACTCTAGCACAGAAACCCCCTGGGCTTGCTATTAATGCAAAGCAAAAAGGTATGTGATCATTAGCCTATATTTGTCTAAAAAAAAACATGCATACCAATTTTTGTGCTTGAGGATGCGTAAACAGGGTGTCACAGGTGACGTGTGTCTGGGTAATATTACTTTGACCTTAAGGTGTTCTGCCTTTGACGCAGTGTCAGCACCCTTAGCCTTAATCATCTAAGGGATGAAGTTGGTATCGGGGCATGGCATTGGATTGGTTCTTTTCATACCTTTAGGATAGATCAGTAAAGGTTACGATTGGAAATTCGTCCTCCCCCTCTGCACCACTCACACATGGGGTACCTCAGGGGTCCCTTTTGGGACCTATTTTATTTTGATCATATATGCTATTGGGTTCTATCATGAGGAAATATAATATTTCGTATCACTGTTATGATGACAATGCACAGATTTACCTCCCTCTTAGCTCTGATAACTCTTATTCTGACCTTTTCAAATGTTTCGAAGATATCAAATGCTGGACTGCAAGAAACCTTTTCCATTTAAATGCAAAACTGAGATTGTTGTCTTTGGACCCCCAGGTGCTGTCTCTGATATCACTAATAATTTAGATTCTTGGTCATCAAATATTCATCCTTTTGCTAAAACCTTAGGTGTGATTTTTGACACAGATCTGAATTTAAGGATTTGGAGACAGTTATCCATGCATTTATCTCTTCTAGACTAGATTATTGCAATCCACTTTATATGCATCTCAACCATTCATAATTGTATCGATTGCAGTTGTTTCAGAATACAGCCGCGAGGTTACTGACTGGCACTAGGAGAAAGGAAAGCATTTCCCCGGTCCTAGTATCACTGGTTACTGGTGCAGTATAGGATCCAATTTTAAGATTTTATTATTTGTTTTTAAAGCGTTAAATGGTGTATCAACGTCATATCTGTCTGAACTTCTCAGCTACCAACAATCTTCTCAAACTCTCAGATCCTCTGATAAACTCCTCCTACATATACCTCGCTCTCACTTGAAGTTTAAGGGAGAACGTACTTCGCTACTATCACTAGTTTGGGGTATTCAAATGTGCTATATAAAAGAATTAACCTTGACCTTTGGGAATTTTATAGCGATTCACGAGACTTCAAAACCTCTCCCAAACCAAGAGGGGGATCCACGTGGTCGTCCCCATCAGCGGTATGACTATACCCAAACTCGACATGACGGGCAAGACGAAGTGTTGCATAGACCACAATGATAATCCCTCATTAAGTGTTGCTGTTGGTGGGGTCCGTTTGGGAGACTAAAGAAGGAGAAGAGGATGGCGCCACGCATGAGACTAAGACGTTTGCTCCATCTCGGCATAGCAGTTCCATGTGGCAAGGTTCCGTGTACGACAGCCATTAGCGATAAAGGGGAATAGACGGCAGACACTCGAAGTCACAGGTCAATAGGACAGGTTAACATCCATGAAGGCAGTAAACGCTACACTGTGGATAAAGGATGGGGCATACCTGATTCCAATATACAAGTGCATGGAGTCCAATAATGCAACTATAGCCACAGTCGCTGCCACTATGTGCATGTCATAAAATATTTAATTCCATTATTTTATGCAACAAAAATAACAAAATTGATTTTAAAACATAAAATGGCACCTTGCTTGGTAACACTATGTTTTCCCTACAATCCTGTTCAAGAGAACAGCCGCAACTATATAGTAAAGGTTGGTGAAGTGTAAGATTTTACGTTCATGTTATTTTAGGTACATTTTGTAAGTGTGTGTCGGGGGTGGTGACACTATTAGTTATTTTAAAATATGCGCTATAGTGTGTAAGGTTTGTATTGTCATGGGAGTGTCAGCGATTGGAGTAGCAGCAGTTCCAACGGATGAAAAGAAAGGCTGTCCGAAACTACGGGTGGGCAGAGGGGGGGTGGCACAGTGAGTAGTTTCAAGTGATGAAAAGGGGCACTGAAAACAGTGAAATACAAGAGTAGAAACAAACAGAATAGATAGGACGTAGGAAAGGTAGTAGGGGCGGAGGAACAGTTTTCGTGACAGGGAGGTCAGGTGAGCCAATTAATGACAGGGGGGATAGCAGGGAATAGGGGCGAACAGGGAGACAGGTGGAGGGGACCGCGATTTCAGGAGGAAAGGCCCGTGGGGGGGGTGGACACGACACAGGGGGGGTACTATGGACGCGGGGCGTCCTTAGAGAACGAAGGGGCTGCACGGGACAACCAGTCCGACCGGCCCAGCGGGCCCGCCGAGGGGCCGCAGAAGGAAGGCAAGAGACGACAAGGGGTGTGGGGGCTAGCCAAGGTCCCGAGCCAAGGCAAAAACACACAGCAAGAGGCCGAGACCTGAGGGGTGAACCTTCTCCGAGTGACTGAAAGGAGGCAAAGGTCGGCACGCACAGGAAGCATGAAGAATGCTACACTGAAGTGGCATTACCTCTGTTTGAAAATGAGACAATAATTGAACAGCCCTTGGACACATGGAGCCTTAAAAACAGATATGCCTCAGCGGCAGTCAAGCAGATATTCACAGCCAGGTGCGTTCACCACTTCTATGATTATATACATATATTCTATCTGATTTCAATACCGACCTGAGCTCATTTTCATAATAGTCTGCCTTCTGCAAATTGTGTGTATGAGTATTTCTAATAACGTACTTTCTGTTGCACGTTTATTTTGTTGTTGTTGTTGTTCAAAATTGTGTACTATTCATATTACTATTACTGTTATTAAACCTCTTGAACTTCTTGGTAAAACATATGTGAAATCAAAAGGTCTTAAACAGGTTTTAGACTCAGTATTACGTGTGAAGCCAAAAACATTCTTGATTAAAAATGGATTATAAAAACAATTTTGCGACTCGCAGGGGACTTTGTTCAGTCAATATAAGGTCTCTAGTCTGTAAACAAGTTTACTGGGCCGGGAGAAGTTGCAGTGTTGACCTTTGACACAGTCCAAGGATAGATCATCATCTGTTGGGCTGTGTGCGACCAAGTCTCATCTATTTGTCATTTCAGCTGTGTACTCGTACAGACAATTGAGACCTGTTACTGTTTCAAAGCTAGTATCACTGCAGTCCTCGCGTAAATCTCTTTAAATCAATAGATAATATACTTTAGACATTAAAATTGTATAAATTATTTTCATGTTAGGGCCAGTAATCGATAAATAGCAGATACTAATGTTATTCTGTATATTATATACTATTATATAATGTATACTATTTTGTCTAAAAAACATTTAAAAAATAAAACACTGAAAAATGCAAACTTTTGTTTTAAATTCTACAAGGGAATTTAGGCATCACAATATTATAATACTGTATGAAATAAGGATATTCATTTTGTTATTAAACGATTAGTGTTTTTAAAGGTTAACAGTTTGTGGGCATTAGATGTTGACAGAGGTAATCTAACTGTAAACAGAGTAAATGAGCATGTACAATTAAATTTATATTATCAACTGATACCAATACACTACCGTTCAAAAGTTTTGGGTCAGTTTTTTTTTTTTAAAGGGAATATACGTTTATTCAACAAGGATGCATTAAATTCATCACAAGTGACAGTAAAGACAATTATATGTTAGATTGTATTTAAAGTAAATGTTTTTTAACTTTCTTTTCATCAAAGACTTTTGAAAAAATATCAGAATGATTTCTGAAGGATCAGGGGCCTCATTTATAACCGTTGCGTACGCACAAAACCTGCCCTGAAAGAGGCGTACGCCACTTCCTACGCAAAAGGTGGGATTTATAAAAACAAACTTGACTGGAAAATTTGCGCACCTTGCACACAAACTCTGACCCATGCGTACAGACTTTTTAGAGAAAAGTAATGAAGTAAACAATGATTTCAAACCCCCCCCTCCCCCCCCCAAAGAACCCCCCTCTGTTTTCATGTCGATGTATACATTTACATTAAATATTCCACTCTCATTAATTGAGATAAGCACAGAAATTACATAAAGTCATTATACAGAAGTTAAACCAAAATTATATGAATTTAGACATAGCCTATTGGATGCGCTTGATCACTTTTCTTGTGGCATGCTATGTTTTAATGCCAGCGAGGAGTGCTATGCGCACAATAATTCATCTTTAAATTAAACTGCAGATCACATGTTATGAGAAAAATATTTTTTAGCGAGAACAATTATCAGTGATGTGCACTTACTTCGATATTATGGAGGACACTGCTGGATTCAGTGGTTGAACGGTCCATTATCCAGTTTGGATAGGTCCAATGATAATATCTTACTGTTAACCGCAGCTGCACAGAGGTGTTGATGTCATGTGAAGGCATCTCCACAACATTATGAAAATACCACTGTATTTGAAGGATACAACTTGAAGAAAACGGTAAGATTTGCACATTTCCTTTTTAAAATACTTTGTCAATGACAGGCGAGTCAGACAATTGTATTTACACTGCAATAAATATGCCTATCTGTTTTTCCACTAAAACTAGCTAAAAGATGTTTACCTTAGTAAAACTGCATAAATTTAATTTGATTTAGATTGTTTAAAACAATTTAAATACTACCTATTTGGCCAGTGGAAAAGAATGAGATCAACTCTATTCTAAAATATATCTGAGAACTATTTTAAAGCGTTTTGTTTTTATGGATATTTTCATATATTTATTCTAAAACATAACAATGATATTTGATGATTTTTAGCAATAAAAATGTATGTGTATGGCACAAATGGCTTTTATAGTCCGTATCTCATATTCCCTTAATGTCTTGTACCTTTGACAGTGTTAAACATGGTGTCATGTGGATGGAATGTGCATGGAAATTATATGCAGATGAGGTTATGCATAGTAAAACTAGGTGTTGTAAGCTCCATATATGGTGATTTTGGGGAGGAGTCGGGGTGGAGATGCACGTAGGCACAATCTTACCCTGACTGGGATTTATAAAGGGATTTTTGCGCAGGTTCTGGTGTACACATGGTTTTATAAATTTGAAAACTTTTGTACGTATGCAAAATCTAGCTTTTGTGCGTACGTACACTTTTAGGATGAAATCTACGGAAAGTTTTATAAATGCGACCCCATGTGACTCTGAAGACTGTAATGATGCTGAAAATGTAGCTTTGCCATCATAGGAATAATTTACATTTTAAAATATAATAAAATAGAAAACAATTATTTTAAACTGTAATATTTCACAATTGTACCGCTACATTGTGCCTCTCTGTAACAAACGTATCCTTCTGTTTTTGTACAGTTTGGGTAATATCGTATGTTTTGTGTTAATGTGTCTGTGTAGCATTTCTAAGAAGCAGCCGTTCCTACTGTATGTGGCTCTTGCTCACATGCATGTCCCACTGTTCCATAACTCCTTCCTAAATGTTACGACACAAGACCCTTACACAGCCAGCCTCAGTGACATGGACTCTTTGGTGGGGACAATCATGCAGGCGGTCAGCACTGAGCAGCTGGAAAACACATTAATATGGTTCACTGGTGAGTTATTTTACATGTATTACACTTTAAGCTGTTTTAGTTAAATCTTTGCTTACTATCAATACAATGAAACATCAGTTTCTAAGGCGACAAGTGATGTTTTATTAACAAGTTTCGGGAGGAGCGCGCACAGATAATTAACACGGCCAGTTCATCATCAGTAATTACACCATCTATCCAATCAGCTCAAGAGAGAACCTCTATAAATAATCAAAGCAGCCTTACCTCCATTATCTCCCGTCCTTAGCACCATGTCAGACATCGAGCTTTTCCCGGACGATAATGAATTCGACACCACGGTTCCTCCGGCGTCTTCAGTCGCCGTCCAGCACACCAGCGCTCCGCAGGATACCATAAGCGAGCCCGCGGCTGCAACTCGGGGCCGCCGGCCCTCCCGCGCCGCCATCGCGCATACCTCCAGGCACCGAGGCACGCCATCACCTGCGCCTTCAAGGCGTCAGCCACCTTCTCCAGCGTCCTCCTACGCCTCAGCCCTCTCCCCCGCCCCAGCTGCGGAGAAATGGACCGTGGCAGAACTACGCCAGGCGCTCGTTAGCTCCGGCGTCAACGTGCCAAGGCAGATCTCCTCGCCCTCTATCCTTCCCTCCAAACAGGGGCGCCTCCAAGCTTCACTCCTCCATCCAAGGCCGCGGACAAAGCGAGCCAGGGCCGTAGTGTTCCATACTCACGGCCCGAATTAACCACCACTCCTTCGAAGACGGGCTTCCGGCCAGTAGGCCGCAGCAAAAAGCCTTCGGCAAGCCTGGGCCGCGCCCCGGATGCCGCCAGCCCCAGACATCTTCCTCCATCCACCGAGCGCCAGCTCGACGAAATGCCAGCTCCAGTCTCCACGAGCCACCGCGTTAGCGTGAGCACGCCTCCGCTAGCGGCGCAGACCTACCCACAACCCTCGCCACACACCTCCCCATACCCCCTCCCCTACCCATGGCCCGCAGCCCCCCCATCCATCACTAGCGTGAGCATGCCTCGCTAGTTTTTTTTTTTTTTTTTGTATGCCGCAGGCCCCGGCGCCCGCCATTCCCCCTCTCTTCCTCCTTTTTCTTCCGCTATCGGAACTGCCACAAGCGCGAGCATGCCTCCGCTAATGGCGCAGGCCCCGACGCCCGCCATTCCCCCTCTCTTTCCTCCTTTTTCTTCCGCTATCGGAACTGTCACAAGCGCGAGCATGCCTCCGCTAATGGCGCAGGTCCCGACGCCCGCCATTTCCTCTCTTTTTCCTCCTTTTTCTTCTGCTCCCGGAGCGATCACAAGCGCGAGCCTGCCTCCGCTTATGGCGTAAAAAAAAAAAACAAAAACAGGCCCTGATGCCCGCCTTTCCCGCTCTCTTTCCCCCCTTTTCTTCCGCTCCCGGAGCTGTACCAAGCGTGAGCCTGCCTCCGCTACCGACGCAGGCCCCGATGCCCGTCAATTCCCCTCTCTTTCCCTCTTTTTATTCCATCCCCGGAACTGCCCCAAGCGTGAGCACGCCTCCGCAAGCAGTTCCGGCGGTTTTTTTGTTTTTGTTTTTTTTTTTTTTTTCTTTTTTTAATTTTTTTTTTTTTTTTTTTTTTTTTTTGTGTTTTTTTTTTTCTACCTTTCCCCTCCCCTCGCTCGCTCTGCCTTCTCTCTTTCTTCCGCCACAAACATACAAGGGATGACACAACTACCCACCCCTCCGAACGCCCTCGCCTTGGAACCACCCCCCGTGGCCAGTAACATCAGGACACAGATCTTGGCAGGTGCGGACATAGATCTTTTTTCCCTTCTGTCACCAATTTCACCTTCACCCGCAGATCGCCAAATCGACTGCGGCGGATTTATTGTCACGTTAAAAAACACAGCTCACAACCCATCACGTATTTTAACATTTGCTGAATTCACGATCGCTTTCACCCATTACATTGAAGTCATCTGCACTGTTTTCCCTCACAGGAGACGCGAGCTCGTCGATTATCTCTCAATAATCGCCGAACTCGCGTTATCATACGGCGGCTCTCACTTTTACACCTACCATAAATTATTTTCAGCTAAATGTGCCATCCGAGTAGCCCAGTGGAATCAATGCCCTTACTGGGGGGCTTTGGACACCGAACTCCACAACAGGGTATTTTTAGGCTGCCGCAATATATCCTGCGCGGTCTGCCGTTCCAGTACCCACTCCACCATTACATGCCCGTTCATCAACCCATCTATTCCCCCCTGCCCCGAGCCATCCCAGCCCAAATCCACCAGCTATGTCCCGCGTCTCCTAGACATCCCAACCACCCCTTTCCCACCCACTTCCAACTACCACCGCCACCCAGCTCCCTCTGACAGCCAGGTCTGCGCCGGCTTCAACACGGGCAGATGCTCAAGGCAACGCTGTCGTTTTTTGCACGTTTGCAATTTTTGTGGCGGTGCCCATGCCCGCTTGATATGCCCAGTGAAAAAAGCCGCAAATAAAAATGCTAAAAGATATTTATCGACTCCTGTAAATGTTTCTTGTTTATCTTCAGAATTACTTCATCACCCCGACCCCCCTTTTACGGATTATCTACTATCGGGTCTTTCACACGGCTTTCACCCTGGCGTTGAAAATCTCCCTTCCCAAAGCCTCATCTGCCCCAATCTCCAGTCCGCTCTCGCCGAACCCGAAACAGTCGACCTCCTAATCAAAAGAGAAACAGACGCAAAATTTATGATCGGCCCCTTTTCCGTCCCCCCCTTTAAAGTTTTCCGCGTTAGCCCCATCGGTATAGCTACCAGGAAATTCTCAGGTAAAAAACGCCTCATAATCGATCTCTCATCCCCGCATAATTCCCCGTTCCCAAGCATTAACAGCCTCATTCCACTCGAAGAATTTTCTCTCCACTACCATGACGTTGACCAAGCCATTACCCTGATCAAAGACGCAGGTCGCGGCGCTTGGCTGGCCAAAGTCGACATCACCTCTGCCTTTAAAGTGATGCCCATCCACCCGGATTTTTGGCACTTATTTGGCATCCGCTGGCGTAATAAATTTTACTTTTCCGTCCGCCTCACTTTCGGCTGCAGAAGCAGCCCTAAAATTTTCGACATGTTGTCAGAAGCCATATGTTGGATCCTATCCAACAATTACGCAATACCTTACCTGATCCATCTTTTAGACGATTTCCTAATCATCTCGCCTCCCGACTCCATCCCAGCCGTGCATCTTTTGACAGCCCAAAGGGTTTTTGCTGAGCTCGGGATTCCTCTCGCCCAAGAAAAAACCGCAGGCCCGAGCACCTCCATCGAATTTTTGGGTATCAACTTAGATTCACAAAAATTCCAGGCTTCTCTGCCGAAGGAAAAAATCGATAGGACGATCTTGGTCGCTTCCACCCTCTTAGACAACCTGAGCTGCTCCAAACGCGAGCTGCTATCCATTCTCGGTCATCTAAATTTCGCTATGCGCATCATCCCGCAGGGACGCCCTTTTATCTCACACCTCCTTTTTCTCGCGTCCTCCGCCCACGCACTAGAGGATCGAATATCACTAACTGACGCGTGCTGCAACGAGCTCAGCTTATGGATATCCTTCCTTAAACAATGGAACGGCCTATCTTTCTTTTACAATAACTTAATCTATTCCCCAATCGACATTAAGTTATTTACTGACGCAGTCCCCTCCGTCGGTTTCGGAGGATTTTATTCCCCCAGCTGGTAGACTTACCACAGCAGCTAAAAGCCTCAGCTCTCTTCGAGCTATATCCCTTAGTCGTCGCAGCAATGCTGTGGGGTAAGGAGTGGTCCGCCACCAGCATCATTATCCACTGTGACAACGAGGCTACTGTACACTGCATCAATAAAAGCCGTTCCCATTCACCCGCCCTAATGCCTCTGTTAAGACACCTAATTTGGATCTCGGCTTGCGACCAATTCATTCTAACTGCAAAACATATTCCTGGTTCAAAAAACCAAATAGCTGACTCTCTCTCTCGCTTTGCCTTCCAGAAATTCAGAACGCTGGCACCAGAGGCGGATCCAGGGCACCCCAAAACAAGCCCAGGAACCCCCAATCCCCCCCTCCCATCAACCGAGACAGGCCAAGAAAAGAAGGGACGCTAGGAGAGTAGGAGGAGTGGAGGCGGAGACCCAACCCCAGTTCCTCCCTATTCAGAGCTGATATTCCCATAAATCATCCTCTGAGACCACTACTCGAAGCTTCCCTCAACTCTATCCTACAAGCCGTCGCCCCCAGGACCCTCCAATCTTACCTAACAGCTTGGAAATGCTTTAAAGCATTTCACTCCACCTACAACCTGCCATTTCCCGACTTTTCCTTGCTCGCTATCACCTCATTCATCTCTCACCTTAACATCAACAAAAACCTCCAAATCAGCTCCATTAAGGGTTATCTAAGCAGAATCCAGTTTTTTCACAAACTCTTATACGGTTCACCCTCACCCCAGATAGCCAATTCTCAGACCTCCCTACTCATCAAAGGTATCCAAAGATCCCATCCCACTCGCCCAGATACCAGGCAACCCATTACCTTACAAATATTGACCAAATGTATTTCTACCCTCCGCAGAGGTTATCATTCCATTCACACCGCCCACGCGCTTGACGCTATGTTCATCCTGGCTTTCTTTTGGTTTTTCTCAGATGCGCTGAGCTCACTATCACATCTAGCTTCAACCCAAATACCCACCCCACTATTTCCGATCTAACAGTGCTGGATGATGAAACCATCTCTTACTTCATCAAGCAAAGTAAAACAGACCAGACCAGGAAAGGCCATTTCATTTTTATTTTCAACCTCCAATCACCCATACTACCATACCAGGCCCTCCTAGCCTTCATCCAGCTCAAGAAATCACAGTCCAAACTCCCATCTGACCCCCTTTTTACAGATGATTCCAACCGTCCCGTCACCCGTTTCTGGTTTCAAAAGCACCTTAAGTCAGTTCTGCTCCTATCCGGCATCCCAGCGGATAATTTTTTCCAGCCATTCATTTCGAATCGGGGCGGCTACCACAGCGGCCAAAAAAGGCCTCTCCCAGCAGCAGATACAAGCACTCGGTCGCTGGTCGTCAGAAGCTTTCAAGAGCTACATTCGATCTGACCGCTCCCACATCAAGGAAGCTCAACGAACCCTCATCGGCCAACCCCTTTAAATGTCAGTACAGCCCCATCCACCCAAGACCAGCAGTGCCCGCTCCGGCAGGAGCTTTTCTATATTTCCCCACTGCCGCAGCAGTGCCCGCTCCCGCAGGAGCTTTTCATATTTCCCCACTGCCGCAGCAGTTTCCGCTCCTGCAGGAGCTTTTCCATATTTCCCCACATCTGTAACAGTTCCCACTCCGCAAGGAGCTTTTCCATATTTCCCCACTGCCGCAGCAGTGCCCACTCCCGCAGGAGCCTTACCTAATTCCCACACTGCTGCAGCAGTGCCCGCTCCCACAGGAGCGTTCCATATTTCCCCACTGCCGCAGCAGTTCCCGCTCCCGCAGGAGTTTCTCCCGTATTTCCCCCTGCCGCAGCAGTGCCCGCTCCCACAGGAGCTTTCCATATTTCCCCACTGCTGCAGCAGTGCCCGCTCCGGCAGGAGCTTTTCTTTTTTTCCCCACTGCCGCAGCAGTGCCCGCTCTTGCAGGAGTTTTTTCTATATTTCCCCACTGCCGTAGTAGTGCCCGCTCCCGCAGGAGCATTTTCCTTACTTCCCCACTGCCTCAGCAGTTCCCGCCTCCCGCAGGCATTTTCCATTTTCCCCCAAAAACCAAACCAAAACCAAAAAACGGAACCAACTACACACTAGACCCAAACCACACCAAAAAAAAACACAACAGACAAAAACGAAACACAAACAGAAAACAATCAAACGCCAAAGACCCAACCCAAAACGAAAAAACAGGCACAACGGAAACCTAAAAAAAAACAAAACACCGTACCACCCCAAAAAAACAAATAAAAAACCACAACCACGAAACCCGAACGAAAAAAATTAAAAAAAAATTAAAAAAAAAAAACACAAAAAAAACACAAAAAAAAAAAAAAAAACAAGAAAAACCGGAAAAAAAAAAGGTGTCACGGACCCAACACAAAACTAAACATACAACTCCAACACCCAAGTTACACAAACGCCCACCTTCCCCCCCCCTCTCTTCCGCTCCCGGAGCCACCCCAAGCGTGAGCACGCCTCCGCAAGCGGTTCCGGCAGCTATCTTTCCTCCTCCCCCTCGCATGTTTGCCCTTCCTTCTCTCTATCTTCCGCCATGCCCCTACCCATCCCTCCGAACACTCCCGCCTCAGAACCACCCATTTAACGCCATCCCATCCCTGTTCACTCAAACTCCCGACCCACCATGGCTAACCCCCGTTAACATCACCTAAATCACCTATAACGACCCATCCCCACTACATTCATCCCAACAGCACCCCGCTCCCGCAGGAGCTTTCCATATTTCCCCACTGCCGCAGCAGTGCCCGCTCCCGCAGGAGCTTTTCCATATTTCCCCACTGCCGCAGCAGTTCCCGCTCCCGCTGGAGCTTTTCCATATTTCCCCACTGCCGCAGCAGTGCCCGCTCCCGCTGGAGCTTTCCATATTTCCCCACTGCCGCAGCAGTGCCCGCTCCCGCAGGAGCTTTTCCATATTTCCCCACTGCCGCAGCAGTCCCCGCTCCCACAGGAGCTTTCCATATTTCCCCACTGCCGCAGCAGTGCATGCTCCCGCAGGAGCTTTTCCATATTTTCCCATCTGCTGCAGCAGTTCCCGCTCCCGCTGGAGCCATTATCTGTATTTTACACTGCCGCAGCAGCGCCCGCTTCCGCAGAAGCCTCTAGTTCTCTCTCCTAAGCCTCAGCAGTGCCGCTACTACAAGCGATGTCCAGCACCCACCAATTTTAAAGTTCTGCATATTTGGGGGGTTATCAACGCTCCTCTCTGGCTGCTGTCCCATACTTATTGCATCTTTGGGGGAGCATTCTGGGTCCGGGCTTATTCCCGAGCTCGGACCCCTCTCCCCGGCCAGGGGGAGTACCCCGGGCTCGAGAGTAATTACCGAGCTCGGAGCCCTCTCCCCGGACAGCACGCCAAATACGCATAAACTTTACTCGGTTCATTATAAGTAAGTGTGAACTCGTGAAGTGATGTTTTATTAACAAGTTTCGGGAGGAGCGCGCACAGATAATTAACACGGCCAGTTCATCATCAGTAATTACACCATCTATCCAATCAGCTCAAGAGAGAACCTCTATAAATAATCAAAGCAGCCTTACCTCCATTATCTCCCGTCCTTAGCATCCCTCCACCACCCCGACCCCTCACCTTCAGCCCGTTCCTACCCCAGCACGGGGAGGAACACTCGGGGGGGAGCATTCTGGGTCCGGGCTTATTCCCGAGCTCGGACCCCTCTCCCCGGCCAGGGGGAGTACCCCGGGCTCGAGAGTAATTACCGAGCTCGGAGCCCTCTCCCCGGACAGCACGCCAAATACGCATAAACTTTACTCGGTTCATTATAAGTAAGTGTGAACTCGTAAATGGCCCGTGGGAGCAGAAATGCCAGTTTGCTAGGCATGTTGGGCCTTTTGTTGGAAAGTGGCAGGCAAGCAGAGGTAATGAAGAAACTGTCATATAAAATGTTTACCTTTATAGTCTCCTTTATTGAAAATATTATAAGGTGTTATATCTTTAACCTAAAGATATTTCATGAATGAAGATCCAAGGTTTTTTTTTTTTTCCTGTGTTGCAGATTTCATGCTTACTTATGACTTCTCCTCAGTTGTTTTAGATAACAAACCCACTAATTGAATTATCATGTAATACTCTGTTTTCATTCTTTGGAGCAGATGGTGGCTCAGCCAAGAGAACCACATGGGAAGGAGGTCATAGAGTTCCCACAGTGGTCGCATGGCCTAAGAAGATCAAACCCAACAGCACCAGCAGCGCCCTGCTGAGGTACTGGAACATTATGAACATTGTGTAGCATGATTGTTTTGTTTTCACTGAATGACGACTGGCTTTAACTCCTTAGTGGTCTGGACATCTTTCCAACTATCCTCTCCCTGGCTGGTGTAAAACCACCATCAGATCGACGCTATGACAGCATTGATATAACAAACATTCTGCTCAACGACTCTGACACAGGGCATAAGGTACAGTCTGTTTGGATGACACACCGCTTTATAGACCAAAAAAAACATTTGTGAAATTTGCTCTGACTGGCTTTCTGTAAATTCTTGTTCCCGTCTTCAGAGTCTCATGCATCCAAACAGCTGTGCTGCAGGACAATTTGGCGACCTTCAAACCGTCAGGCTGAAACATCACAAGGCATTTTACATCACAGGTCTCTGTTTATTGAAGACTTCCACTTAAAAATAAAATGAAAAAAATCTATGTATTAATTCAAGAATAAAACTGTAAATAATTAATTTGAATCGACCAATAAATACTTATTTTAGTTTGCTGAGGACTTAATTTTCGCTTTAAAAAAAATGAAAAAATCAATGTATTAATTCAAGAATAAAACTGTAAATAAATAATTTATTGAATTGACCAATAAATAGACTTATTTTAGTTAGCTGAGGACTTAACTTCCACTTTAAAAATAAAACAAATCAATTTAATAATTCATGAATAAAACTGTAAATAAATATTTTTTAACTTGACAAATACACTTATTTTATTCTATATTTTAGTTTATATTTTAAACAGTTGATTTAATTCGTTTAAATGTATGTTTTAATTCACACAGTTACATGTAACAGTAAAATAATAAACTAAAACATCACTTTTATTTGATCATGTTTATTGATTTTTAACAAGAATAAAATACAAAATAGCACATCAAAATTACATAAATCAAAAAAAGTCCGTTTTAAATTGCTAAACATTTAAAAGTATTTATTTAATTCACGTTTAAAAATATAGTTAAATGTAACAGTAAATTATAAATGAATAAATCACATTTTTTAATTGATAAATAAATAGACATTTTAAACTTTTTAAATTTTTTTTCAATCATGTTTAAAAATGTATCGGTGAAATAAATTAAGAAATATAATTTTCTTAAAATTGACAAATAAATAGACATATTTTAAACTAATTATTTCTTGTTTGAAAATGTAGTGTAACATGGAATGTGGAATCTACCTATACATATCCATGAGTGCTCCCATGTATGAACTGTCCAATGACATTTTTTAAAATGACTGTTACTACGCTGGTATTGGTTGATTTAATGGTTCTGATGTGCTCTCTCAGGTGGATCAGTGACATGCGGTGGAGGAAGTGGACAACAGCAGTATCACGACCCCCCTCTGATATTTGACCTCTCACAGGACGAGGCAGAGGAGACCCCTCTGAACCCTGAGAGTGATGAGTACAGATCTGTCTTGAAGGAAGTGGAGAGAGAGAGGGAGGCTCTGCTATGGGACATCGCCACAGATAAGGTATCATTGGCCGACTACACCGTGATTCCGGCTGCAGTCCCCTGCTGCCAGCCACACAACCCCGCCTGCAGATGTCACAGTTTAAAATGAGGTCAGTCGGGCTCATCCTTGAACTCAGCACTGTTTGTCAACGGGTTAGATCACATCAACATATTGAAAGCACTGTTTTTTCCTACACTGGGAAGAGCATAGTTCAAATATTGAACGCAGTGTCCCAGAAATCCACACTAGATTACTAAGAAGATATTTTGTTGATGTGAAATGCTAAAGCTGTGTAACAGGAAACTATAGATTCTAAGATGTTGCAGTACATTTCAATTCTGCTTTTTCATTATGAGCGAGACCAGGCCAGTTGCATAAACATAGCCACTATGCTAAGACTGTGTCTTAAGAAATAGTTTAACCAACTAGCAGTTAGCCAAGAGGTAATCAGCCTTACTTTTCTGACTCAAATTGGGCCAATCTAACGTTTTGTAACTGACTTAAAAAAATGATAACCAGTCTTGAAGAAAACAAATGAGATGACTAACTTTTTAAGACTAGTCTAAGCAGTTTATGCAAACTGGGGTCACTCCACAGGGGCCTGTAAGGGGGTAATCACAATCACTGATCTTTATATTTTTAAAGAAATCATGAGATTAATAACCGTTTCATTCTTTTGACAGCTCTATTTTTTAACAATATGAAATTATCTTAAAAGTCGGTTTTATTCTGTTTTAAAGGTTTGTGCATCTCACATTACTGTAAAAGTGGGTATAAAAATACATTGTAACCAAATACCAAGTAGTCTTTAGTACAATGGAAATAACAATGATTTAATTTTGAGAAAAAAAACATTTTGTCTTTATAATTTTATATATGCCTTTATATTTAGGGAGTATATATTTTAGACAATTAAAATATGTGATTGTATGAGATGCAAATAAAAATAGATGGAAATATTTTAATTTATTTTGTGTGTTTTATATAAATGACAAAATGGGGAATGACTTTCACTTTCCCTAGTTTGATACCATGTCTCCATCTTGTGGTAATACTTTTGCCATAACTGTAACTGCATAACTTATTATTGGATTGATTAATAATTAAGAAACCGATAGTATTGTTTTGTTAGTTACTAAATATATCAACTTATCACATGACTGCTTAAAAAATAAATTATATTACCAGGATTTCTGACATGAATCTAAAATTGTTTCTGAAATAAAATGACGACACATTTCTATATCCAATTTATGCTTTCACATACATTTGAACATAAATATTACATTAATAACTAAAATTTTAATTTTTTTTTTATTTAATTCAATTTAATTTTAAATTGCCGTTTTAGATTTAGTTCAAATTTCCATTGGCTGCTCCCATGTATGAACTGTCCAATGGCATTTTTAAACTTATTTGGTCAGTTAAAATACTGTTAATGTTTGGTATTGTGAATTCACTCATGGTTTCCAACGTGTTCCCTCAGGTGAATCAGTAGATATTGAGTTTCATTTCAACCTCATTCTTTATTCATTTGCTGTTAGTAAGCACATTGGTGAATCCAAACATACATACAGTGATGAACACCTGCTCTGGCACTCATGTACCTACAATGAAGTCTAGGCCGACAGATGTGGCTCTTTCAAATGAGCATGAAAATGTCACATTACGAGTGGAGCCAACTGAGACGTTCTTATACTATTCCCAACTTAAAATAAGATACAGAACCTCATACTGTTAAAAATATTAACTTCAATCCTTGAAAAACAAATAAGTGAATTTTTAAGGAAAGGATGCTCTGAATTTGTAATGCTACTGTGCATTCATAATTGTCTTGCTGTGCTGATTCGGGGGAAAAAAACCACCTGTGTGATAAGAGATCACCTTATCTAAGAAAATAAAGAAGTATCCTTTCCTATTAATCAACAAGCAATTCCCTTTTGAATGGGTTTCTGTTCCCATATTAGTATTACAAGCAGCCACTAAACACAACATCACAGCAGAATATAGAAGAACAGTCAACGAGCAGCCTACTTGACCTGGTGCAACATTAAGTTAGGATGGGGAAAATAAAATATTTTATCATTGTAAACAATGTGCACTGTAATTTCTTACAAATTTGGGTTATTTTCCTTAGCTCATAAAGTTTCTGTATGGAAATTAGTGTTTTGACCATAAATTAAGCTACAAGGAAATGAAAACACCAAATACCCTGACAGTATATATAGATATATATATATAGATATATATATATATATTATATAATAAAAAAAAAACAAAAAAAAAGCGTAAAAAAAAAAAAAAACTAACAGCCATTAGCCACCTAAACTAACGATACCAATGCATTTAATTATAATAATTAAGTTCACCCAAAATGAATTTTCTGTCATCATTTACTCACCCTTAAATGATTTTCCACTTCCCTCATGAAAATCATTTAAACACAAAAGATGATACTTTGAAGAATGTTTCAACTGTACAAATTAAATTCAACTGGGTCCACAACAACATTGGACAGAAAAACAGACATTTTTCCAAATATTGGAAAATTTTTCCAAAAGTCATTCAGGTTTGGAAGAAAATGAGGGTGAATAAATATTGACAATTTTCAATTTGGGGTGAACTATCCCTTAAATTACCCAAAGTTCCAGTAGAGCAAACATCTGTGAGCAACATGTTTTTACAGTTGGATGAAAAAAGGGAAGTGCCTTAGAACATGACATGTCCAGTTAAAATCCCATTGTTGTTTGTTTTTTATTTTTTTGTGGGTTTTATAAAATGCTAAAAATAGATCAGCACACAGGTCATTGGGTAATTGCGGGGTTGCTAAAATCATACTAACACAGAAATATTTTTATTAAGAATGGTGAATTTTAGAATCAAAATCAACAAACACAACAATCGCAAAATGTGCCACATTGCACTGCTTTTTCCTCTCCCCCTCCTCCCTCGCCCACTACCATGGATTCATAACTATTCGTTGCATGTGGAATTTGCTCACAATCCTGAATGGCACATTAGTCAGTGCATTATCTCTGTTTGTTCACATTGTTTGTGGGGAAAAATTCAGTGTATCTTCTGTAAACAGTCTGAACACGTCAACAGTGGATCAGTACAAAAAAAAAAAAGATGTGTTCCTCCCTTTATAGTTACATGCACTCACTCATTTTATAAGATCACAGTAAAAAAAAAAAAAAAAAAAAAAAAAAAAAACGTCTTGGATATAACTGGGAAGAGCCAAAGGGAGCACTCTTTGAACACTTTGTCCAATCTATGACTGTACTAATTCTCCATGGGAATTAGTTAGTATCTGGTTGGTGGGTAGTGATGATTATATGACTGTCCGTCTCGTGACATTGCATTGAATCAATCTCTATGGCGTGTAAAACAAGCGTGTTGACATCAGCAGTATTTGCATCGAGGTTACTGACAGTCTCTGTCACGGGGGCCATTTGCGTGCTCACTGCTTCCTCAATTCCCCCAAGTATCAAAATGGCACTGCTAGGCTGAAAACATTTTGCATTGAGCTTGTTCACTTCCCCGACATGCACCTCATTCTCTTCCTGAACAGCAGCATCTTCGCTGCAGTCTTCATCACTGACTCCATTCTCCTGGGTTGCATGTTCCTCTGTTATACCAGCTTTATCTTGACCTTCAATATCTGACGTGCTCTCCTCAAAAGCATCATGGAGTGCAACATCTTCTACAGTTGTAGCTGCGGTTTCAAGTACCTTCTCAGCATTGTCTTCCTCGACAGCACTGAGATCCATAGTAACTTCATTATTATGGATCCTTACTCCTGGATCTTCTTCATGAGGGGCTCGTCTCACATCGCTGTCCTGTTCAAGTCCAATATCTTGACTTCCCTTCTTCACTTCATTGAAATCATCAGGAATCTTTTTCTCGATGACTCCGTCTACTGAGGTAACATCTACTGCATCTTCGACAACAGTCGTTTCTTGTTTAAGATCTTCTTTATTGCATGCATCTCCTTGCTGAATTTTGTCTTCAATTAGTCCATCTATCTGTGGAGCAAGATAGTCACAATCATAATTTTGTAGATCTTTGGCATCCTTATCAAGCCTTTGCGTTTCTTTTGATCCAATGTGTCCATCCTCTTCCTCGGTTTCAACAGAAACAACAAGGTTCGGGTGGACTTCAACTACTAATGTAATGTAACTCTCTCCCTCTTGAGGCAGCTGCCCATGGCCAATTCCCTGCTTCAGGTCAAGTGCAGTCTGTTCTGAATCACTCGGTCTCGACTCGGAGTCTGAAACATCTGTAAGTTCATTTAAAGGTCCGCTAGATGTGGCTCCTGGATTTTGTAATGAAGGGAGGTGAGGAGCAGGGCTGTAAAGAGATGTATATCATTAGGAGAAGGTAATCTTAATGTTACATCATCATGTGCTTTATGTCGTTGCGACCGGTTTTTACCTCTCTGCGGATTCATATGGAACAGGGGTAGGCCATAATTCTTGGGCCCCGGCCCCGCCCCCTTCCTCCTGCACCCAGCCACGGTTAGAGGAAGCGTAAGTCAGAATGGCTTCTGTCACAGTGTAAGGGGTGTGACCCTGCACACAGTCCTCAATGTGCTTGACAGGAAGCTGAGTCTGCAGGAAAAGATGGAGCTGGCTATCTGACAGGCATACCGTCATGTGCAGCACTCTGTATAGGAAGACGAAAGCAATTAATTTCAGGAAAATTTGGTGTTATAATGAATATTTCTGTACTATTTTATATGCTATTTTTAAATTCTCCCGTTTTTAAAATGCTTTGTAAGAAGCAAGCACCAGAAGATTTTAAATAAAACACTAGAACTGACTTATCCAAGAAGCTCTGAAGACCTTTTCTCCTCCTTTCAATGAATTCATCATTAATAAATGAGAAGAAAGACTTTTTGGGCAGATCAGGAACAGGCCTGTGGGAAATACAACGATGTATTTAACTGTAAAGACACAAAAAAAGAAAAAAATGCGGAAAATGTCCCTACTGGATGGCAAATTGATACTATTGCATTCAGTAAACAACTTGTGTGCTTGGGGTCGTTGTCTTACTGCATTACCCACTTTCTCTTCAGATTCAGTTCTCCAAACAGATGTCCTGACATTTTCCTTTAGAATTTGCTGGTATAATTCAGAATTCATTGTTCCATCAATGATGGCAAGCCATCCTGGACCGGATGCAGCAAAACAGGCCCATGATACTACCACCACCATGTTTCAAAGATGGGAAGAATCTTATGCTGGAATGCAATTTGTCTGACTGTGGATTTGTGGAGTCCAAACACTTTAGAGATGGCTTTGAAACCTTTTATAGCCTGATGAGCAACAGCAACTCTTTTTCTGAAGTCCTCAGAGATCTCATTTGTTCGTGCAATGATACACTTCCACAAACATAATCAGACTCTGATATATCCCTGTTCTTTAAATAAAACAGGACACACACTGACACCTGATAGTCATCCCACTGATTGAAAACACCTAATTTTGCCTTCAAATTAACTGCTAATCTTAGAGATTCACATACTTTTGCCACTCACAGATATGTAATATTGGATCATTTTCCAGAATAAATAAATTACAGAGTATAATATTTTTGTCTCATTTGTTTGATTTGATTTTATTTGTCAACTTTCAGGACTGTGTGAAAATCTGATGATTCCCTTTTGCAATCTGAGGGTTCACAAAAGTTAAGCAGCACTGCAGTTACAGTGTAAGATATAATCTATATAAGTTTTTTTTTAAAGCAATTGGCGGAGAATACCTGCAGCTAACAGTCATTGGTTTGTGAAAGGGGAAAAAAAAAAACTTACACCAGGACCAGAATTCTTTGCAGTTGTTTCTTCAACCACACAAACTCGGCTGTATCGCAGCTCACACAGGATGTTTTGGCAAGTGCAGACTTTTGCTGTTTGGTCTGGTGAGAGAAACACCAAAGTAAGTGGACCAAAATGCAGATCAGATAAAACACCCAGGGAGACAAAAAACATTGCATGGAACAAAACAGGGAATAAAAAACATATATAATTGTAGCGAAAGAAAATATATCGGCCAGTATTGGCTATTAAGGTGGTGATTAAGATGGTGTTATGGAAAATATATCTGACACAGCCCACCCGGCCCTCAGCTATCATATAATGAAGCATGAACTAAAGATATAGAGCTATAAAGAACTATGGATATATATATATTATATATTATATATTCATGTTGTAGCAGGAAACCCCATAAAGCAATAATGATATGAGGACATGGCTGTGATTTAATCAACACCAATACTGTAACCAATACAGGATGACAGACAGTTGCAAATTTAAATATTGGCAACTGTTTAAATCTGTTTTCTTATCCAGAGAAGTATTAAAAAGTCTTTGGAACTTGGAAAGAGTCACATTATTAGACTGTGATATTAGAAGTATATTAGAAGTCCTTGAGGCAAAAATACTCACATGAAGGAAAATTTTGAAGTCCAGATATGAGATCCACGACCCTTCATTTTGAACGCGAGGATCCTGAACTCTCACAGCAATGAATTCCTTTGGAAAAAAAGTTAAGAGAAACATCTTCAAGACCAAAATATTCAAATATCAAACATTTATGGCATTTTATACCTTTAAAAAAACAATCCTGTGGTCCATTGCTATCAAAAGCATAACCTCTTTGGTCAAATCAGCTGTTTTGTAATCTGCTGTCTCAATGTCTGTATGACTTAAACCCATAAGATCTCATTGCTTTAGTGCAATATTCAGATCTGTCATTGCACATCACACAAACACACTGGAAAGAATAAGAAAGAGATCTTACATCCTGCTCTTGACTTTTGATCATCCTACCAGAGGTAACATGGCACAATGGACATCTGTGGAAAACCAGCCACTGCAACATGAGTCATCAACCACAACAACAAAACATCCCTTATCATGCATGGTTTGCTAGGTTTTTTAAATTTTTTTAACTTGCATGATTTTGTCTTTTCTGTCTTTGTTTTTCCATAACTTGAGGAAAGGAAATATTTTCACAAATCCATAAAGGGAGAAATCAACAGATTCCTCAGACCTGGTACTGTCTACTCTCCAAAACATCACTAATTGTTGATTTGAGTATCTAGGGGACAAACATCTCCTGACTTGCTTTTTTAACCCTTGTGATGAATCATCTGCCGCTCCTCTTCCTCTAAACAGCCATTAATCATGATGCCATTAGTCAGTTCTGTGGTCAATAATATGATTTACCCGTGATTGCTGGGTAAATACATTGAAGCTGAACAAGTTACTTATAGCAAACCTGTGTAGAGGGATACTTTGGCATCGTGTAGAGGGTTTTAATTCGATAACTTGTTGTCTGTTATCTGTCACAGCACTTACTCAAAAGAAAATAGCTAGAAGATCGGTTTATTGGTATGATACTTACTGTAATAGTGCTCTATTTCCAGGTTGTATTTCAGGTAGCGCAAGTTAATGAGCTCACACGAACGTCAAAATATATAGTAAAATTCGTATCTTCATCCCATCCGTCCGTAATAAATTGTGATTTTTCTAAAATGTCACTTAGCTTGTATTACACATACAGATAAAACAGAATAGAACGAGTAAAAACACGTCAAAACATTATGAGCGAGTAACGTGGTCAGTTTCGTTTTTCTTCAGCTGTGAATATATAAACTAGCTGAGGTGAGATACTGCCATCTAGGGTACGGGTTGTTAGTCTGCTTATGAGTTATGCTTATGATGCTAAATCGAGCAAGAAAAGGGTCACTTTGAGACACTTGAGTATGTAGGCTACGGCTTGTCTTTTTCCGGTAACGAAATGTATTCTCTGTAGAGTAGCCTACAATTAAAACAAGATACTACAGGTGAATGGTAAGCATTTTAACTAATATATATCCTTTCCCATGTTAATCAAAGGATATTAAGGCAGTTGTTTTGTACTACAATTTTTCTGAAATGTTATGTTTAAACAAGCAAATGAGACATTAGCTGCAGTAATTAAATATGCACTATTTTGCAATTCTTTCCTGAAATCTGGGGCGAGCTGCATAAATTATCCTCTGTTAAGAACTAGTCTGCCCAACTAGCAGTTAGCCAAGGGAGTAATCAGTCATATTCTTTGGATTCAACTGGCTATGTAACCAACTTAAACAAAGTGGTAACACTTTACTTGAAGGGGTGTACATAAGACTGACATGACACCTTCATAATCATGACATGACACATGTCATGAATATGAAGGAGGTTGTATGCATGTTTATGACAACTGTCATTAAGTGTCATTCGCTCAGTTATGTCATTTTTAATGCAAATATGACATTATTTGACCTAACCCTAACCTAACACCACCCTTTCCCCTAACCATAGCCCATAACAAAGAAATCTCAAACAATGTCATCTTTGCATAAAAAATTACATAACTGAGCGAATGACACTTAATGACAGTTGTCATAAACATGCATAAAAAACCTTTATATTCATGACATGTGTCATGCCATGATTATGTAGGTGTCATGTCATGATTATGAAGGTGTCATGTCAGTCTTATGCACACCCCTTCAAGTAAAGTGTAACCAACAAGGTTATAACCTGTCTTAAAGAAGAAGAAAAAAAATGAGAATACTTGTAAGACTAGTTTAAAGGGGTCATATGATGCTATTTTAAAGATCATTATTTGGTGTAACAGAATATGTTGACATGCTTTAATGTTCAAAAAACACATTATTTTACAAATACTGTACATTATTGTATATCTTCTATGCCCCGCCTCTCTCAAACAAGCTTAGTTTTCTACAAAGTCCCTCCTTAATGACAAGCGCAGTCTGCCTCATCTCTTTTGGGAATGTACCACCATTTTTTGGAAAAAATTCTGTTTATTTATACGTTCTTCTCTCTTAGACAATTTTTCTTTGTTGTTCAAGGATGTTTTATTTGGTTTTTATCATGTTGATAAGAATCTAAACATTTTTTATACATAAGTGCAAATTTTTGTCTGTAAAGCCCCTATTTCTTATATTTTGTAAAGATCTGAAGTATTACTTGGAAACAATATCTACCTCCAGCAATGTTAAAGCCTTAAAGTCGATAACATTGTGTGCATCTTATAATATTGGTTCTTGCCTATAATGTACAGTTGACTGAATGCTCTGTGACCTTTTGCCTGGTTGTTAAAAAGTGCCTTTTGAGGCACCTTTACTTTATATAATGTAATTTATATTATCCCTGGCCCGTAAGTTTTTTTTTTTTTTGTGATTTTGTATATTTTTGTATACTTGTTGCTAATTCTAATAAAGGATTAATAAAAAAAAAGACAAGCGCAGTCGGCTCTGATTGGCCAGCTGACCAAGTGCATTGTGATTGGCCGAACACCACAAGCACGCGTCGGAAATGTAACGACCCTTACCATAATCGCGAGCATCAGCTTTCAAAGTAAATATCAAGACAGTTAATAATGTCGTTAGTTTTACCATCAGTTCAAGCCCGAAAGTGCAACAGAGTCGCGTGACAGACACAGTGATGAAGCTGTACACAAGCCGCAGTTAAGACAGCTGACATGCTATGATTTAGACAGCAGTCACTGTCCTGTGTGTGACCCTGTTCCCCTCACCACACTCTCTCTCTCTCACACACACTCTCACACACACAAAAACACACTCGTTACTTTGCGCTGCGCAAAAACTCCGCATTTGAACAGTCAATAGCAAATCTTAAACTAATAACAAAACAGTAGCTAATTCAAAAGCGCCAGATTGTCATAGCAAAATCAAAATGACCCTTTTTGTTTTTAGAAATAGCCTTTGTGCACAGCCAGCCTTGTACTCTTCTAGGTTCAAAAAACTGTCGTCCATAAAATGCGTTGCACAAATTTGAATATCTGGGTTGTGCTGTTCTGTTGTAAGTGATCTTAAAGGTTCCTAAATGCATCTACTTTTGGAAGGCTAAATAAAGTGCTTTTGCTTTAGCACTGAAACATAGCGTCTCCCTGACATGGCTGCATCACCACTACTGCTGTTCCTGAAACCACGCACTCTTTCTTTGCGTGCACATTTGGGCCAAATTATGCTAATATTTCCACATAGTGACGTAGACATGTGGGGGTGTTAGAACGAGCTGTTTTAGGTAGGCGTGGTTGAATCTTAACTTTTATAAAGAATATCTCTTTGGATTTGAGACTTTAGTCTTTGCAACTTTACAGATCTTCTTTATGCACCAAGAGCTTGTAACACTCCAAATCGCATCATATGACCCCTTTAAGTATTTTGCAATGCCTCTGACACTGACTAAAGGTGAAAATACTTGTTTCATTTAATTGCCATATTAGAGTTTTACAGAGGGAATTTTGGATATCTCTTTTTATTACTCCATAGATCAGAAAAGACTGTCAATAGCGCGAAACAAATGACCATGTTTACCATGCAAAATGTTTTGTAAATCTGGCAAATGATACAGTAGCCTAACAAACACCCACAGTATATAAAACCTTAAGAATATAGATAAAGAATAAAACTGGAAAGTTTGGCAAAACTGCTAGTTACGTGGAGATTTCTGGCTCAGTGCATGAGAAAAAACTAATTAAAAACAGCTTTTAAAGATATGTATTGTAATTGAAATCTACAGACACAAATAGATAAAGTGTAATAAAATGTTAATTAACTGTGTATTTAGGATGTTTTCTTTCCGAAGTCTGAGAAGAAGACAAGTTAAGGAAGCAAAATCGCAAAATCGACCAGTGCCTGTATAAACAATGTTTAGTCTTCGATAAAAGACTTGCATAAAATGCTTATTTTGACTGCAAGGTTCAGAAATGTATAATAGTTCTGGTATTATACTACCAATATCTTAATATTGTGACACTGGTGCTGTTTTCAGTTGTGAAATATAGTGTCTGATGTCAGTAATGATGAAGGATCTATACTACGTGGTGTCTCAGTGGAGTGTTGAGTGTAAGAACTTTATCCTCTGTAATCTTCTTAAGCTTCGGTTGCGTGCAGGTGGGGATGTCATATGGAGCTGCAGAAACAGACAGGGACAATGAGTCTTTGGCTTCATTTGAGCGTGTAATTCTGGCTGGTGAGTTTATGACAATAATAACATAGTGGATTATTTGAATACTATCAAAATTGTGATATTGTTCTTTCCCAACAAAAGAAATGGAGGACGCAGAGGTCCGACAACAGAAGCTGGACAATCAGGTTAGGAAATTAGTGTCTTTTGATTAGTCATTTACGTATACTTTTGTGTTACATATTTTATCAATAATATGTCGTTTTTAAAAAAATATATTATTTAACCTTTGTCATTATTGTCCTCTAAAAGCATCATCTTATACATAAATATATATCTATATATTATATATATTATAATACTTTGATGTTTAACAGCAGTTCATTTCATGTTAATTCTCATAGCATTCGCTTTTAATCAAGAAACAACAAAGAAGAAGGGCAGATGCCCAGATGATCACAGCTAATCATGACATCCGTCCCAAGACACGCAAACAGAAAGCTGAGTCTGACGATACAGCTTTATTGATAAGCCAATCTCAGAGCAACATTGCCCTCAGTGGTTCGTAAACACTTACTCTATAGAAACCAGAGCCTCAATGTTAACATGTAATTGTTGTTTATTGTCTTATTTGTCTTATGTCATGTTTTGTTGTCTTATTTTTTTTTTAGTTTTACAGAAAATAACAACCTACCTGTTTATTATCAGACATGCAACCTGAGCAGATTTATGAAAACACGGTGGAAGAGATTTGTTTAGGAGAACTGACCATTTCGTCCAGGACAGAAGAGGCTTCGGAAGAGGTAGCTGATTCTGTTCAGGTCCTCACTAAGAAAATCAATCTAGAGATCAGCCCGCAGCACAGCGCTAAATGCACTTTAGACACAGAAAGCCAAGCAGATGGGAAAAAAACTAAGAAGAAAGGTGTGAAAAAGGGGCAAACAAAATGTAAGTGTTTTTTCCATTTTCAGTTGTAACTTTTGTATCTGCCTTAGTGTGATGTGCCTTTACGTTTTGAACACATTCTAGTACTTGAGGCCAAACCTGCATTAGAAGGGGAGGAAAATGAAGGGAAAGAGCAAAAACCAGTGAAGAAGAAGGATAAGACAAAGGAATCTAAGGAGAAAGTGAGGACAGAAGAACAGTCTTGTAAGTGCACCGGAGATGTGTCTCCATTGTTAAACATGATACAAGTTAAAGGCCGTTTCCTGTAGCACAGCCCAGTGCCTCATCCATAAATAGGAAATAACCTGACATTGGCATTGTTAACATTCCAACTCGTGGTATTTTCCAGCAATTCAGACTGATTCAGTTGTGGAAATCAACATTAATGAAGAGAAAAAACCTGAATCAGAGAGTGAGGATGAAAGAAAAGACTGGACAAAGAGCCCCATCCCTCCAACACCGAAGAAAAAACAACAACTAAAACAAAGTATACAAATCTCCTGATATAAAAATGATATATGTCTCCATATGAACCTTTTTTGTTTAATGATGGTTTTGTTTGATGTGGCCTGATTGTTATTATTAGTTTTCTGTCTTTGTAGTGAGATGTCATCTCAGTGACAGTGAGCAAGAAAAAGAGGACGAAGAGGAGGCGGACAAGAAGAGGGAAGCTAAAAAAACACCAAAGAAGTCTAAAAAAGGAGCAAAAAATAATGACAATATTGCTTCTTTAAACTCCAACTGTAAAGAGCCTTCCTCCGACAGTGATTCTTTGGACATGGGAAAAGTAAGGCATAGTCTAAATTCATTCATTTAGTGTTGTACGTGTGTGTGTGTGTAATTTTGTGTATATCATTTTAGTATCATTGATATACTATTATACTTTTTGTTAATATTTTTAAATAGATTTTATGTTTTACCTTTCCATTTTAATTTGAAAGCTTTAAGCCCCGTTCACACCAAGAACGATAACTATAACGATAACGATATTTGCGTTCACACCAGCGAACGATATCATCTGTTTATTCTCAGTGCACGCTCGTCTGCCGCTTTAAATTCTCGAGCTCCTAATAGCAGGATGGATTCTGATTGGCTGTCAATGTTTGTATCTTTCATCAACCAGAAAAAATCGTTCCAAAAATGATTCCAAAGATATCGTTTCTTTGTGCCTTTATCATTATAGCTGTGGTGAAAGACTATGTGCTATTCTTTAATATTGAGAACGATTTTTACAACTATATCTTTATCGTTATCTTTATAGTTATCGTGATTGGTGTGAACGGGCCTTTAGAAAGCTTAGGTTTTTGCTCACCATGTCCATACAGCTTTTTTTATTCTTAGTTTATGTAGATTTAGTTATTTTAGTACTTAAACTAAAATCTTAGCTTTTTCGGATTTTATTTTATTATTTTATTTAATTTTAAGTTGATATTTATTTTATTTCAAGTAATGAAAATGACACTTTTAATGGTTTTTGGTTTAATTAATACAATAACCCTGTGTTTTATCTTTCTCGTGCAGTCCTCTCCGATGTCTTTGGAGGATCTGGAACAGTTTGCCATGCATCCTGCTCCAAGAGATGTGACTATTCAGTGCAGGATCACCAGAGACAGGAGGGGAGTGGAGAAAGGCATCTTTCCCACATATTACCTCCACATGGAAAAGGAGGATGGGAAAAGGGTTAGCCGAAGTGTGAATAAAGTAAAATATGAGAAATAATGTCTTTTTTCATTGCTTAACATATCATTGTTCTCTTCTCCAATGTTTCGGATGGGCAGGTCTTTCTGATGGCTGGAAGAAAAAGAAAGAAGTGCAAAACTTCAAATTATTTGATATCAATCGATCCTACCGATTTATCCAGAGATACTGACAGCTACATAGGCAAACTAAGGTCAGTACCATTAAAGTGTGTATCACAGATATTGTTTGTAATTCTGCCCGTGCTAAAATATAGAATTTGTCTCCTCAGATCAAATGTCTTGGGGACTAAATTCACTGTGTATGATAATGGCGAGAATCCAGAAAGGAATCCATTCATTAAAGAAACGGATACACTGCGAAAAGAGCTAGCAGCAATATGTTATGTAGGATGCTAACTGTGTGCTTATTTTTCTTTAGATAGTATATGTTTTTTACATTTATTCTGTTCTGATTGGGGAAAAAAAGAAGAAAACTTACTCTTTTCTTTACTGTCACACAGGAGAAAAATGTTTTGGGTTTCAAAGGACCTAGAAAAATGACAGTAATTATTCCTGGTATGCATGAGAATGATGAGAGAGTTGTTATTCGGCCAAAAAGTGTGAGTATTATGTTGTGGATTCTTGTTAATCACTTTTTTTTTTCATCAATTGCAATATTACTTTTCTTCTTTTGGAAATACACTACCATTCAAAAGTTTGGGGTCTGAAAGATTTTTTATGTTTTTGAAAGAAGACACTTATGCTCACCAAGGCTGCATTTATTTGATCAAAAAATACAGTGAAAATGGTAATATTGTGAAATTTTATTACAATCTTAAATAACTGTATTTTTGTTTGTTTGTTGTATAGTAATTTATGTCTTGGAAATATTTGTCACACTTCACTCAGATAAAGAATGTAAAATACATTATTTCTGTTTCTATCTAATTATGTGTTTGGTTCAGTGATTAAATCAGCTGTTTTATCCTATCTTATATATATATATATATATCTATATAGATATAGATATATAACATATATAAAAATGAAAAGTTTTTTTTTTTTGCATGGTCCCGAGGAGCTATGAGTCTCTGCTCACCCAATATGAGAATGGTAACAAAGAGAATCTAGTCACCCTTGTAAATAAATCACCCAGCTGGAATGAGCAAACGCAGTCGTATGTGCTCAATTTCCATGGCCGAGTTACTCAGGCATCTGTGAAAAACTTTCAGATTGTCCATCCAGATAATGGTGAATGAGGTTATCCTTCTTTTTCTCATTTTGTATCTCTGTCTTTGTGTTTGTAGATGCAATATCATATAATATATGAGAAATATTACAATTCCTAATTCTAATGTCAATGAATATCTCTCTCCAGTGGACTACATTGTGATGCAGTTTGGGCGGGTAGCAGAAGATGTGTTTTCCATGGACTACAGCTTTCCCATGTGTGCTCTCCAGGCATTTGCCATCACGCTGTCTTCCTTTGACGGCAAACTGGCCTGTGAATGAGCTTCATTCATCTGTATTTTCTGTTCTTTGAAAAAGGGAAACTTTGCATTCATTTAAGATTTGAAATGTTCTTGCAGTCATAAATGAATGAACTTTAGATTTGAGCTGTTATCCACAAATGGATAATTGATCTGTTTTACTAATTATGAATACAATGTATGAATTTCTTACATATTTTTTTCTCTTTTTAATTGCTAAATATAATCGTCTGTTTTCCAAGGCTGTTTAAGCAAATCATTTTGTTAGATATTTTCTTTTCATTTCCTTTGTTTACATGAAAAAAGCTATTGGTCTTATATACGTTTATATTATACAGTCACTCTTCATAAAGTTACATTCACCAACTTACAGACCTTCATTATTCTTTGCATTTGAGATCCGTGTGGAATACTATATTTCGCCATAGTGAATTAATGTAAACATGTATATCTTTCCAGCGGGGGGCAGTAAAAGCCTTGGTCGTTTTTCATACTTCCGCAAACTAAAACAGAAGAAGAAAGGGACAAATTCGTATATAACTACATCGCCCCATTTTGATCTCTCAGCATAACTGAAGTTGATCCGTATTATTTATATATTATCATTCAGGCACCTCACAGCGCCCATCAACAATCTCCTCTGAAAGTTATTTGTGGAAGCTGGCTGGCGTGAAATGTGTCTTAGAATGGAAACTCCCTCTTTTAGGATTTGAGTTTTGAGTTTGCAGACAGATGTGCTACGTCTCTTAAGACAGTAACGTTTCATCCGAGTTGGATATAAGATACATCGAGAATGCGGGACCGGACCAAAGAGCTGGGCAATGTGAGTACAAAGTAACTTAGGGCAGTGCACTCAGGAAACCGGCTAACGTGCTAACGGGCTAACCCACAGAAACTGCCCACTGCTGCAACTGCGATTTATTAACACTCACATATTCTCACGGGTCACTGTGACTGACTATTTATGTGTCTTTATGCAGATTGTTGAGAAAAAAAAAGAGTCAAATACCACAAACTGGAAGCTAACACCCCTCTGCACTACCAACCCTCTAGTATTGCAGTGTAACTTAGGTGGGGTGGAACTTTATTTAGCCTGCATGCAAACTAGCAGCCAACCCCCCCCAGCTTATACATAAATATTTCAAACGTATTACAAATCCTTAATGTATACGTTTCTCTTTTAAATAGGTTACTGATGCCTCAGATGAAGATGAAGAAAACAGAGCTCTCATGATAAAGCCTGGATCTGGGAGCTCAGCAAATGAAGAGAAAGAAAATGAAGCTGTCTTTAAAAAGGTTCATTTTAAGCCATCGTAACACATTTGAACTATTCGAAAGCATTACTGCAGCTTTCAATGGTAATATGCACATAAATTATTAGGGAACTGTGGAGTTGTTGTGTAACTACACACTGCCAAGCCACTACCTCCAAACTCCATGTTTAATAGATACTTTTGACCTTGTAATATCAACTGTTCACCATGAATTACGTTTTTGTTGATTAAATTGTTGCCTGTATGGTTTGGGATTTCAAAGTTTCTGGAGTCAAGCTTATTATTGTCACAATTACACCCTATTTTTTCTGCAGGTTCAGGAGATTCAAGAGGGACTTGAAACTATTAAAAGGAAGGTGTCTGAACTGGAGAACAAACAGAAAACAGTGTTAGGAGTTGCACTTCCAGAAGAAAGTGAGTAGCTCAGCTTAGGTTTGGGTATTTTTTTTTATATTTCAACACATTTTCCTGGTTCTCTGTGGAGATTTTTGTTGTTGTTCAGTTTAGGTTTTATCATCCCAAATTTGTTTTAAAGAAATAAATATAAAAAAAAGTCTCCTTGGCAATAGGTATGAAAAAGGAACTGCAGTCCCTCAGAGAAGACATCAAAGTCATGGCCTGCCAGATCCAAAAGAAGTTAAAAAGTGAGACTGATAAATAAAAACAGGTGGTTGTTATCAAACTTATTCTGCTGGACCTACTGGATGTGTAGTATTAAACGATACGTTTACGTCACAGGCATTGAACCTAAGAAAGCTGAAGGTGAAGAGAAATATATTTCAATAAATGTAAGAATGCGGAGAATCCAGGTGAGTTGCTTTTTAATACATATATTATAAATATTTTTTGTAAATATCATGCATGAACAGTGTTGTTTTGGCTTAGAATAATCTGTTCCTCCCTTTTTTCCTCAATATCCTTTAAAAGCATGGTGTTTTGTCCCGTGAATTTCTGGAAGTGATGGGTCACTGTAATACAATTCAAGCCCAATACAGAGACAGAAATGTGGAGAGGATACACAGACAACTCAAAATCAGTATGTGCTTTTTCTGTCTTGTTTTTTCTATTGATAATACTATGGTTCTCATACAGGTCTTTCACAATAGACTTTTTAATTGTGCACGAGTCATGTTTTTCTTCATTTAAGAGTTTCCTTTAGTATGATCCAAGACTACTGCAGTATCACTGGCATTGTTCCTACAAGTCAAAATAAAATAAAAAGGAATAGAACTAAATAAAACTAGCGTGAATGTGGTTTCCTTTACAGCTGGTAACAATGTGACAGATGAGGAGCTGGAATCAATGCTTGAGAGTGGACAGACAGATGTTTTCACGCAAAATGTGAGTGTGGTGTTTTGAGTAGTGTGCATGCATTGATTTGAATGCATAAGTGTAAGTCTAGCATTCTGCCTAATAGATATTCATTGCTTTTCCTTCTACAATTACCTGAAGAAAACAGTCCACAACAGAGTGATATTGTTTATTATAGTCTTCTGATTTCTTAATGTCACATTTCAAGTCTTCTCTTTTGCTTTCTTTGGAATGGATGCGTTTCATTTGGTGAGATCCTTTTAGGAACCGTTCCATCTAAAATGTAATTGTTATTTCTTGCTTTTGATGAAGTTGATTAGCCTATCCGGCTATTTAGTGATATAATCATTTATAATAAATAGGGGCATTTTCCTGTTTCCTGGTCCTTCACTTTCTGAGTTTCATGTGAAGCAGTAGAAACTCCAAATAATAGTTAAAGTAAGACCTACATTTGGAACTAAGAATGCTGGGGGCACCTTTGGACATAAAGTATCTTCGAGTGTTAATGCCTTTTTTATTCCAGATAAAGTAAATCTGGGTTGTCAACATCATATAAAAGCAATGCTAGAAGCAAATGCCTCATATTTTCAGTACCTCCTTTATAGATTTCCACTTCTCTTTTAGACTTTTGATTACTGTCATTCTGCTTTTGCATTTATATATATATATATATATATATATATATATATATCTATATTATAATATAATATATATATATATATAGTGCATATATGCCATGTGTGAATAAGGGTTTGCCACCCTGTTAAAAACTGTGGATTTGTCCACACCTGAGTTCAATTTCTCTAAGCCACACCCAGGCCTGATTACTGTCACACCTGTTTGCAATCAAGAAATTTCTTAAATAGGACCTGCCTGACAAAGTTAAGTAGACCAAAATATCCTCAAAAGCTAGACATCATGCCGGATTCAAAGAAATTCAGAAACAAATGAGGAAGAAAGTAATTGAGATCTATCAGTCTGGAAAAGGTTATAAAGCCATTCTAAAGCTTTGGGACTCCAGCGAACCACAGTGAGGCCATTATTCACAAATGGCAAAAACATGGAACAGGGGAGAACCTTCCCAGGAGTGGCCGGCTGACCAAAATTACCCCAAGAGCACAACGACGACTCATCAAGAGGTCACAAAAGACCCCACAACAAAATCCAAAGAACTGCAGGCCTCACTTGACTCAATTAAGGTCAGTGTTCATGATTAAACAATAAGAAAGAGACTGGGCAAAAATGGTCTGCCTGGCAGAGTTTTTTTTCTTCTTTTGTTGTCCAAGACGAAAACCGCTGTTGAGCAAAAAGAACATAAAGGCTCGTCGCCAGAAAACATCTTGATGATCCCCAAAACTTTTGGGAAAACACTCTGTGGACTGACAAGACAAAAGTTAAGCTTTTTGGAAGGTGTGTGTCCCATTAAGTCTGGCGTAAAAGTAACACTGCATTTCAGGAAAAGAACATCATACCAACAGTAAAAATGGTGGTGGTAGTGTGATGGTCTGGGGCTGTTTGCTGACTTCAGGCAACTGGAAGACTTGGCCTGTGATCAATGGAACCTGAATTCTGCTGTTTACCAAAAAATCATGAAGGAGAATGTCCGGCCAACTGTTCGTGACCTCAAGCTGAAGCGAACTTGGGTTATGCAGCAGGACAATGATCCAAAACACAACAGCAAATCCAGCTCTGAATGGCTGAAGAAAAACAAAAAAAAAGACTTTGGAGTGACCTAGTCAAAGTCCTGACCTGAATCCAATTGAGATGCTGTGGCATGACCTCAAAAAGGCGGTTCATGCTCGAAAACCACTCCAATGTGGCTGAATTACAACAATACTGCATAGATGAGTGGACCAAAATTCCTCCACAGTGCGGTAACAGACTCATTGCAAGTTATCGCAAAAGCTTGATTGCAGTTGTTGCTGCTAAGGTGGGCCCAACCAGTTATTAGGTTTAGGGGACAAACACTTTTTCACACAGGGCCATGTAGTTTTTTGTTTTCCCTTAATAATAAAAACTTCATTTAAAAACTGCATGTTGTGTACACTTGTTATCTTTGACTAATATTTAAATTAGTTTGATGATCTGAAACATTAAAGTGACAAACATGCAAAAAAAAAAAGAAATAAGGAAGGGGGCCAACACTTTTTCACAAAACTGTATATATTGTTTTTTTTATTGTGATAACACCTTCCAACCCCTGTGCCTCTGCCAATACGCATCCCACCATGCATTTCACGCTGTCTATTGTACATGATGTGATCACATGAAAAATCCTGTCCGTATCTTGAACCACTGTGTAAAAAAAACATGTTCTGGCAGAGTTTTGAACGATGGATAAAGCTACAGACAGGCTCTGAACGAGATGAGTCACGGCTAGTGATGAGATATCAAGCTAGAGAAAAGAGTAAAGACCTACAGACATGTGTCAGTACCCATGCATGGAGTTGAAGAGAGGTGAGTGGGCACACCACTTGAGGATATTAGTACATTCCTCAGATGTCTAGAGACATTAAAAATCACATGTTCTTCATTGTGGTGGGGTCGGTATAGTTTGAATTGTAGCGATCCGAGTCGGATTTCGATCAGAGTCTTATTGATTTCTAGTTATCGATTCCTATAAGATAAAAAATCCAATATAAAAAAAAATTAAGTCAAACATTTATTCTGTCTTTTTACAAAGCGTTCTGTTGCAGCTGAATAACACGAACAAAAACCAGCAGCCTACAGAACACTGCAAGAGGAATTTTGCCTATGCTTTAAAAAAAATACCACAGCAAAAACAACTAGATTAATATACATTTCAAATATTAAAGTGTTAAAGACAAGTAAACAGTCAGTAATAAGATAGGAACAAACAAATCAATTAGCAATATCATAAATAAATACAACTGAACAAAATTTCAGGTACAGAAACTAATTAAAAGCATCGTTTTCTTTTCATAAAATATAGATTAATCAATGAAAGTTATTAAATATATTCAGTCAAGATCAGTGTATGATTTTCTTTTGTTCTTTGATTAAAATTAATGACAGCCAGCGCGTTTATTAGGCTGCTGTCTCTTTAACACCGAACACAGATCTAAAAATACTGTACATGTGTGTTTTCTTTCTCATCTGTTTACGTTCACGTAAGACAAAAACGGCTGTGTTTATGATGATATACTGACGTAGTTTTCTGCATATTGGTCGACAAATATGAAAGAAGTCAGTTTCGGCCCGGAACATTCTTTTCTACAGTGGAAATACACTGAACGGTTCGAGTACGGACACAAACCGGGAACCCGTACCGCGATCTCGGTTCTCTGTGCTAGCGCTTACGCTTCGTGTGCGCTGCAGGGCGCAAGTTGTTTCCGTTTCCATTTTTAATCACATTAAAATGTGAACGCAGGAATCGTTAAGCAGAATCGAAATGCACGCGTCTTATCGAATACCCGGTTCTTGGAAATTTGGAACCGGTTCTAAAATGGAACCGGTTTTCGATACCCAACCCTATCTATCATTTTAAAAAACGTTGTTTAATAAATGTAATTTTTGTCCATATTTTAATTATATCAGTTTTTCATGTGAAATTAACTTGTTTTTTTCAGGGTGAAATGGTGGACAGGATTGAGGGGAACATTAAGAGTTCCCATAACTATGTGGAAAAGGCTGTTGCTGACACAGCTGCTGCGGTAGTAACTTCAAAAAAAGTCCGCAAAGTGAGTAAATTTGTTAATGATTATTTATTTATTGATGTGATGACATTATATCATTCACCAGTGCGACTGATCACATTTCTTCTTCACAGAAAAAATTATGGATTGCATTATGTCTTGCTATTTTGCTAGTAATAATAGCCATTATTGTGGCTGTCAGTTTCATTTGAGGTGAGTTCCATCAATTATATTGAATTTGAATGCCAACTGTATGCAAGCTATTTAAAGGGATAGTTCACCCAAAAATGAAAATTTGCTTTTAATGTACTCAACTGCAGTAAATTAACAGCAAATTTAAATTTTGGGGGTGAACTAATCCTTTAAAGGATTAGTTCACTTCCAGTATAAAGATGTCCTGATCATTTACTCACCCCCATGTCATCCAAGATGTTCATGCCTTTCTGTCTTCAGTTGCAAAGAAATTAAGGTTTTTGAAGAAAACATTCCAGGATTGTTCTCCATATAATGGACTTAAATGGTGGCCAATGGGCTGAAGGTCCAAATTGGAGTTTCAATGCAGCTTCAAAGGGCTCTACACGATCCCAGCCGAGGAATAGGGATATACCTAAACGATATACTTTTTAACCACAATTGCTTATCTTGCACTAGTTTCGCGATGTGCATCCGCAAATTCACGCAGTCACTATCCAAGTGGGAAAGGTTAACGTTGCTGGTAGCTCTTTGTCTTTGTACTCCGGTTTAAAAAGGTAGAGTAGGGCAAAAAACTCCATAATTTTCTCCTACATTTTCAAAATCGTCCGACATCGTTGTTTTACCTTTTTTTTGTAAAGGGCATTTGACTTTCTTTGCACATTCGCTTTGTAAACACTGGGTCAGTACTTCCACCTACGTCACTACGGTAATGCGTGAAGTGGAGCTAGTGCAAGACGAGCATTTCTGGTTAAAAAGTGTATATACATTTTTTTTTTTTTTTTTTAAAGAAAATTATCGTCTTCAAGAGTCTTGTCTATACTAGACAAGACTCTTATTCCTCGGCTGGGATCGTGTAGAGCCATTTGAAGCTGCAATTTGGACCTTCAGCCCATTGGCCACCATTGAAGTCCATTATATGGAGAAAAATCCTGGAATGTTTTCCTCAAAAACCTTCATTTCTTTGCGACTGAAGAAAGAAAGACATGAACATCTTGGATGACATGGGGGTGAGTAAATTCTCAGGAAATTTTTATTCTGGAAGTAAACTAATCCTTTAAGTGTCTCTTATTGCCAAATGTGTTATTATTATTTGATATTTAAATCATGTATCCTTTTTCTTTACAGAGTTTTCCTTTTTATTAGACTTTTTTTCTTTGCCCATGAAGCACTGGGTTTTGTCTTCTTAAACTGTTTGCCTGAAGTCCCTTTGGCAAGCTACATCTTTGGTAGCTACATGTGCTTAAATTTTAAATCTGTTGTTTTAGTTGCTTTGTCCTACAAAGGACATGATTTAGATTTCCTGAAAATGTATCTGCTGCACCACTTTAAAAAGTTACATGGTAAAAACGGTTTGAATTAACTGATTACTTTATTGACTGTATATTCTAGATGGTGTACTTCATTTGCAAAAACATGGTCATATAGGGTAGATGAAGAAAAATGCGATTCCTAATATATAATGCTTCCATTTGGAGACAAGCTCAAGAAGTGATGGGCCGTTTGTCTTTGCCGTAATATGATTAGAAGATGTCTTTTGTGTTATCTGTTGTGATTTTATCTTTTTGTAATGCCATTTCAAACTTGAAATTTGCTAAAATAGCATTCGAGGTCATTTGTGTATATATAAAAACTAATTTTATACTCTGCTTTGCATTATAGTAACTACCTTTCAAAATACAACTTCTCTTGTTCTCACAATGACATGTTGCATACTTATGTATATTTGAACTCATCTGTGCTCTGTCCCAGTTAAGACATGCACTTTTAAGAAATGATTATGTACAGTTACTTTTTTAGTCCCTCAACCGTGGTGCCTTGAGCAGTAACTTGGTTGCCCACTGTGTGGCACTATAAATGTCAAGATCACAGAGAGTGCAGTTTATCTGGTTTCAGTTTGCAGCCTGTACTGCCACACATTTCATTCTGGTGTAAAATTGTAATTTTTAAATAAAGTACATTATATATTTGACCTTGTAGTGTGTTTTTTTCCGTCTTATATTATTTTTAAATAACTGATATTTGAATTCCCTTTTTTTATGTAGATATGTATCGGTATTTCTAATAAAAAAATACCTACTTTGAAGCCTGTATTGGGATCGTCGGGCCGGGTGGGGGGATATTTCTCGCCAAAAGTTATGACCGATAACACGGTCTTGAAACTCATTTAAACTAGATGTCTCATAACCCTCTCACACAAGCGCTTGTCAACACTGCCGTCTATTGATGTTGCGGTCTCCGGTAGATTGTTGTTGCGTCTCTTCCTTTTCTTTTTCTTGGCTGTGAAACCACGGCCTGGGCCACTGATGCCACCTTGTGAACAAAAATTGGCAAAAACAATTCAAGGTGTATGTGCGACCTGCGGGTACTCTTCCCTCGGGCCAGATGAAATGATTGGCGGGCCGGATTGGGCCCGCGGACCGCCAATTGAATAGCACTGCTTTAGTGAATATAATACTGTGTGTAGAGCCATCCCTTTTGCACTAAAACAATTAATACAAAATATAACATATTCTGATTTAAGACGGAACTATTTAGATCAGGGTCAGATGCACTATTCCCTAAATAATTCAAATCTAGAGACCAAATATACTACCACAACAAATATTTGTCATAACATCATTATATTCTATGGGTTAAGAAATGCAGATAATGTAGTTCTCTGTAACTCTCATATAACTGTATTTTCACAGAGGAGAGTGCCATTGAATGTGTAGCTGATATGAAGTGGATTTTCATGAAAAAAAATCAGAACTGAACAAACACTGGATTTAAAAAAAAAAACTCCCAATAAATGTCCAAACAGCGATTCTATCACAGCATTTGTTGTGTTGTATGTTGTTTTTTGATGTTGATTTGATATGAAACTTTATAATTGTTACCTATTATTGGCATCATAAGATTGAGAATTCATTGCACTGATTTTAAATTCAGCTGAGGTATCTCACATATTATGACATAACATTGATCTTTTATATGAAGTATTTAGAGCCATAGGCTATAATATGTTCTTTTTAGATAAATGGGTTGACCAACCAGTCATGGTCAGTTCGTGGAAGTCTGATTGTGATTAAATTTTGACAACGTTTAGTCCAGGTGTGAAAATAATTAATTTCTAGCATTAAGAGCACGGTAGAGATTTGCGAGGTGCACAGGAGCGTTGAGCGCGAACACCCTTGAGCGATGAGAGAGATTCGCGATTGCACGGACCGTTTTTAAAAGTGCGCGACAACCTATGGGGAGAGTATGGCAGCCAAAAGAGTCAGAATTCCGCATAGATAATCGCATTCATACAAAACGGCTTGTTTTTAATGGCTTTAAAATCTGCATTAGCACCGTCAAAATACACGACCGATAGCAGACGCTGTAAAAAAAAACGTGTGTAAACGGTAAAAAACACCATATTTAATCGGCGTTTTAGTGTTGTAAAAAGCGACGTTTTAACGCAGGTCGGTTTGCCACAAGGCGCCGTAAAAAAACGCTTCTGATGCCCAAAAGCACAAGGCGGTTTCCTTGTGTTAAGAGCCACGCCCACTGATTTCCACAGCCAGTTAGTTTGAATTGCTCATAGGTCCCTGTAAGCTGTCTTGCTTCCTGTAAGCTATCAAGGCTAAAATTGCCATTAGGGTGCTCTAAAACAGGGCAATTGGAATTCTTTATAGAATTTATTATAACATGAATGTTGTGATGTATTAAATGCTTACAATTTTGCATTTGAGACCATTGAGATTCCGTAGCAGTAGCGCTAGGAATGTTGGGAATTTGTTGGGGTGCCAGTTGGGCGGAAGTTAGAAAAGCAGTGAAGTGGTGGCTAGAAGACAAACGTGCTGTCTCATGTGTATTCTTTTTAGTGGATACATCACAGAAAAATTGGCGACGAGGATAAAAGTTTTATTCAAATTATGGCGCTTATTGGAAATATAAGCGAGTTTGTTCCGAAAGCAGAGTCGTGGTGGGCTTATATTGAACGGCTGGAGCAGTTCTTTGAGGCGAACGACATAAGCCAGGAGAAGCAGGCTGCGACCCTGTTGAGTGTGATGGGAGCAACTACCTACGGTTTACTGAGGAACTTGGTACAACCAGAGAAGCCGAAAGATAAGTCTTACAAAGACATTGTGGACACTTTAAAGAATCATTTTGAGCCAAAGCCTTTGCTGATTGCGGAAAGATTCCGTTTTAATCATTGCGATCAAAGAGCTGATGAGACTGTGACAGAATACGTCGCTGAGCTAAAACAGTGCGCTGCGAGTTGTGAATTCGGAGCAACGCTGGATGAGGCATTGCGCGACCGATTCGTGAGTGGAATCCGCAACGAAGCCTGCCAACGACGACTGTTGTCAGAATCTAATCTGACGTTTGCACGTGCGTTTGAGATCGCATTGAGTATGGAGACGGCGGAGAAAGACACGCAGCAGCTGCGAGGGCATGAATCGCGCTCGGGAGTGGTTCATAAAGTGGATGTGCGTGCAGCGCGACATTACGATCAGAGAGGGAAGAAGTGCTATAGGTGTCACGGCAAAGATCACAGCCCTTATGTTTGTCATTTCAAGGATGCAAAATGCCATAACTGTGGGAAAACTGGCCACATCAAAAGAGCTTGCAGAGGAAAAATGGAAGCTGGAAAAAGTAAACGTTATGCTGAGAAAAACACTAAGTATGTGGAGGCAGAGGAAGCTGAGTTGCCCATGTTTTCGCTGTTAAGTGATGAGAACGGGAAAAAGTCATTCACAGAGACATTTAAAGTAAATGGCAAAGAAATTATGATGGAAATTGACACGGGCGCTGCCGTGAGTATCATATCTGAGAAACTATTCCAAGCTGCGTTCTCAGAAGAGCCACTAGAGGTCGCAGGAACGTACACTGGAGAGATTATGCCTGTGTTGGGACAGTTTCAAGCTAATGTGAGCTACGAAAAACAAAGTAAACTGCTAACCTTAATAGTAGTAAAAGGGGAGGGGCCAGCTTTGTGTGGCAGAAATTGGCTACAAAAGCTCAGCTTAAACTGGAAAAAAATTAAACATGTCAGTCAAATGGATCAAACAACGTCTCTTGAAGAAGTGCTGGATTCAGGCTCGGAGGTGTTCAAAGATGAACTAGGCACACTCCGTGGGCTTAAGGCAAAAATACTGGTGAATCCTGAAATTCCTCCACGCTTTTGTAAATCCCGGCCACTGCCTTTTTCTATGAAAGCCCAAGCTGACACGGAACTGGACCGGCTGGAGAAGGCTGGAATAATCACGCCTGTAAAACACAGTGAATGGGCAGCACCCATTGTGCCGGTGATGAAAAAGGACAAAACCATAAGACTGTGTGGGGACTATAAATTAACAGTGAATCAAGCAGCGATTACAGAGACTTACCCACTACCACGGATTGAGGAGTTGATGGCTACACTGAGTGGAGGAACGGTGTTTTCTAAGATTGACCTGGCTTCAGCATACCAGCAGGTTCTTCTTGATGATGAGTCCAAACATCTGCTAACCATCAACACACACAGAGGATTGTTTGTCTACAATAGACTACCATTTGGTGTCAGTTCAGCACCCTCAATCTTCCAAAGAATTATGGAGAACATCATGAAAGATCTTGATGTCGTTGTTTACCTTGACGACCTACTGGTCACTGGAAGAACAGAACAAGAACATCTGCAAAAGCTACAGGCAGTTCTACAAAGACTCCAGGAGAATGGCTTGAGAGTGAAGAAGTCAAAATGTGAGTTTGAGAAAAAGCAAATTGAATATCTAGGATTTTTGTTAGACAGTCAGGGCCTTCATCCATCTCCAGACAAAGTTGCCGCAATCAGGGATACACCAGCACCCACCTGTGTGAAGGAGCTTAGAGCTTTTCTGGGTTTGGTCAACTACTATGGACGGTTTTTGCCCAACCAAAGTACAGTGGCAGCTCCCCTCTATAGACTGTTGAGAGATAATGTACCATGGGAATGGAAGCAGTCAGAGCAAAGAGCTTTTGAAAAATGTAAAGACTTGCTGACAAACGAAAAGGTTCTGGTACACTATGATCCAAGTCTACCACTCACGTTAGCTTGCGATTCTTCAGCATATGGGATTGGAGCTGTTTTGCAACACACCATGCCCACCGGAGAGGAACGTCCCATTGCTTACGCCTCACGGACTCTGGCACCTGCTGAGAAAAAGTATTCACAAATCGAAAAAGAGGGGTTGGCGCTCATCTTTGGAGTAAAAATATTTCACCAATATCTGTGGGGAAGGAAATTCAAGATGGTAACTGACCATAAACCTTTGTTGACTTTGTTCGGAGAGCATAAGAGTCTACCCACCATGGCAGCGGCCAGGATTCAAAGATGGGCAATCATCCTTTCAGCTTATGACTACCATATTGAATACTGTCCCTCAGAGAAACACAGTAATGCAGATGACCTTTCACGTGTTCCCCTTCCTGTCACGACTGATGTGGGCACAGCTGCCTTGTCAGAGAACATTCATGCATTAATAGCTGAACACTTCAAACAAGCTCCTTTGAATGCGGACCAGGTGGCACTTATAACACGCAGAGACAAGGTGTTATCCAAAGTCCTGAAATATGTCATGGAGGGTTGGCCAATGGATGTGGATGAAAGTTTGAAAGCTTACCATTCACGCAGATATGAACTGTCTGCAGAGAGAGGATGTGTGTTCTGGGGCACCAGGGTGATAATTCCTGATAGACTGAGAAAGACTGTGCTGAATGAACTGCATGTCGGTCATCAAGGGATAGTAAAGATGAAAGCTCTTGGCCGCAAGTATGTGTGGTGGCCTAAAGTGGATGCAGATCTGGAGCAGGTTAGCAGAGCCTGTGAGTCGTGCCAGATGGAGCAAAAAGCACCACGTCAGGTTCCGTTACACCCATGGGAATTTCCTGGTCAGAGCTGGAAAAGACTGCACGTAGATTTTGCTGGTCCTTTTCTAGGACACACATTTATGATACTAGTGGATGCTTATTCGAAGTGGTTGGAGGTATTTAGAATGCCTAACCTCACCTCACAAGCTACCATCGCAAGACTGAGGAGACTGTTTGCAGCATACGGACTTCCGGAGCACATTGTAACAGACAATGGAACGCAATTTACATCTGAGGAGTTCAAAACCTTTATGCAGCAAAATGGCATCCTGCATTCAACGAGTGCTCCAGGTCATCCTGCTACCAATGGCCTTGCAGAAAGGTATGTGCAGACTTTTAAAAAGCGGAATAAAGAAACTCGCACATTTGACTATGGACTTGGAAGATAAGATCTCTCTTTTCCTCATGCAGTATCGCACTACTCCAAACTGCACTACAGGCCAATCGCCAGCAGATCTTTTTCTTAACAGACATGTGCGCACTCGCCTGGACTTTGTTCATCCAGATGTCGCTGTCACTGTTCGCAGGAAGCAATACCTGCAAAAGTTCTATAATGACCAACGAGCTGTGGAGAGGTCTTTTGCTGAAAAGGATGCAGTGTACCTTCGTAACACCACAGGAGGAGGGAACAAATGGGTTCCAGGTGTAATAGTAAAGCAAACCGGACCAGTGTCTTACAAGGTTCAGGGACGAGATTCAGATGTCACGTTCAGGAGGCATGGCGACCAGTTAAGACCCCGGGTTGTAGAGGATGAGCTTGTTAAAGAGACTGATTGCTCAGGGGTTGACACTTCGATTCAACCCTGCACACCAGAAGAGGAAACACCACGCAGTTCCTAGCCTTCGGAAGGACGTGAAGGGGTTGCTCAGTTCCACGTCGCTCATCAGAATAAGACAACCAACGAAACGCTATCAGAATCAGAATCAGAATCAGAAGAGCTTTATTACCAAGTATGTTTACACACACAAGGAATTTGACTTGACGACAGGAGCTTCCAGTGTAGAAGAAAGTACAAACATAGTGCAGACATACATGATAGTGTAGACATACATAGGAATAACACAGTAGGGATGTAATATAACACTAATATAATAAGAAAAAAAGAAAAATTGAATAATGTACTATATACAGAAATAGAAGTATAGGAAAAAAATGTAATTGTTTAGATAAATGTAAATATATGTTTATTAGTGTGCAGATAGATATGTTATTTACAAAGTGTGCAGTTTAATATAAATATACTATGTTAGTTGTGATGGATGATGTATAATTATGAAAGCTTAATTGTTAAGACTGAGTATAGCCTGTGGGAAAAAACTGTACTTGTGCCTGGCTGTTCTGCTGGTCAGTGCTCTGTAGCGCCGACCAGAAGGCAACAGTTCGAAGAGAGAGTGGGCTGGGTGTGAGGGGTCCAAGGTGATTTTTTTAGCCCTTTTCCTCACTCTGGAGATGTAAAGATCTTGGAGGCTGGGCAGAGGGGCACCAATAATCCTTTCAGAAGTCCGAACCGTTCTCTGTAGTCTTTTGATGTCTGATTTTGTAGCTGAACCAACCAGACAGTTATGGATGAACACAGGACAGACTCAATGATGGCAGAGTAGAACTGGTTTAGCAGCTCCTGTGGCAGGTTGAATTTCCTCAGCTGGCGAAGGAAGTACAACCTCTGCTGGCCTTTTTTGCAATGGAGTCTATGTGAGTGTCCCACTTCAGGTCCTGAGAGATTGTGGTGCCCAGGAACCTGAATGACTCCACTGCAGTCACAGTGCTGTCCATGATGGTAAGTGGAGGGAGAGCAGGGGGGTTCCTCATGAAGTCCACTATCATCTCCACAGTTCAGCTCCAGGTTGTTAAGACTGCAAAACACAGCCAGCTCTTTAACCTCCTGTCTATAAGCAGACTCGTCTCCATCCTTGATCAGGCCGATGACTGTAGTGTCGTCTGCGAACTTCAGGAGCTTGACAGATGGGTCTTTAGAGGTGCAGTAGTTGGTGTACAGGGAGAAGAGCAGTGGGGAGAGAACAAAACCCTGGGGGGCGCCAGTGCTGATCGTACGGGTGCTGGATGAGAATTTTCCTAGCTTTCCTAGCTGCTGCCTGTCTGTCAGGAAGCTGTTGATCCACTGACAGAGGGAGGTGGGCACGGAGAGCTGAGTTAGTTTGTCTGAGAGAAGGTCAGGCATGATGGTGATTGAAGGCCGAACTGAAGTCCACAAATAGGATCCTTGCGTAATTCTCAGGTCTGTCGAGGTGTTGCAGGATGCAATGCAGTCCCATGTTGACTGCATCATCCACATACCTGTTTGCTCTGTAGGCAAACTGGAGAGTATCCAGCAAGGGTCCAGTGATGTCCTACAGGTGGGCCAGCACCATTCTCTCAAGTGACTTCATGACCACAGTTGTGAGAGCGACAGGTCTGTAGTCGTTAAGGCCAGTGATTTTGGGCTTTTTGGGGACCGGAATGATGGTGGAGCGTTTGAAGCAGAGGGAACTTCACACAGCTCCAATGATCCGTTGAAGATCTGTGTGAAGATGGGGGACAGCTGGTCAGCACAGACTAAGACAGGGCAGGGGAAAACACCATACTGGGCAGAAGCTTTTCAGAGATTTCTGCTTTCTGAAAGACCCGGTTCACATCCTAACACAGACTTAAAACACAGGTTGAATGGTGGGGGAGAGGGAGGGGGTTTGGCAGGCTTGGGGTGTAAGTGAAAGGTGTGAAGTGCAGATAGAGCGGATGGGGGGGGTGGTAGACGATCTTTTCAAATTGCGTAAACACATTTAGATCGTCAGCAAGTTGTTGATTCTCCGCAAGCTGTGGTGGTGGTGTCTTGTACATGGTGATGTTTCTCAGACCAGTCCATACTGACGCTGGTTCGTTTGCTGAAAGCTCTTTTCTCAGATTTTCTGAGTAGTTTTTTTAGCCACTGTGATCTCCTTTGTCAGTCTGTTTCTGGTCTGGTTGTACAAGATTTTATCCCCACTTCTGTAATCATCCTCTTTGGCGTGACGAAGCTGCTTGAGTTTTCCAGTAAACCACGGTTTATCATTATTAATTGATAAGAATGTCCTGGTAGGAATGCATATATCCTCACAGAAATTGATATATGAATTTACAGTCTCTGTGAGTTCGTCCAGATCGGTGTCAGCAGCTTCAAAAACACTGCAATCAGTGAGGTCAAAACAGGCTTGTAGATCCTGCTTTGCTTCATTAGTCCATCTTTTTACAGGTTTAGCTGATTTCAGTTTCTTCCTGTAGGTCGGTTTAAGATGAACCAAGCAGTGATCAGAGTGCCCCAAAGCTGCTCGTGGGACAGAGCGATATGCATTCTTTATTGCTGTGTATCAGTGATCCAAAATAGTGCTGTCTCTGGTGGTACACGTAATGTGCTGCTTGTATTTTGACAGTTCACGGGACAGATTTTATTTGTTAAAATCTCCAAGAATGATTAAAATATAGTCTGGGTACCTTTGCTCCATTTCAGTTTTTTGTTCGGCCAGCTGTTGCATCGCGGCGCTCACGCACGCGGCCGGAGGCACGTACACATTCACAAGAACGAAAGAGGAAAACTCCCGCGGTGAGTAGAAAGGTTTACATTTTATGAAGAGTGCCTCTATGTTAGGACAGCATACCTTTTTCAGTGTTGTTACATCTGAACACCAACTTTCATTAATGTAGAAACACAATCCACCACCTCTAGTTTTCCCCGTTAACTCAGCGATGCGATCCGCTCTGAACAGCTGGAAGCCCGGCAGATGAAGCGCGTTGTCCGGCATGGCTTCACTCAGCCAGGTTTCACTGAAGCAAAGTGCAGCAGAGTTTGAAAAGTCCTTGTTGGTGCGAGTGAGGAGAAGAAGTTCATCCGTTTTGTTAGGAAGGAAACGGACATTCGCGAGATGAATGCTTGGGAGCGCAGTCCGAAAGCCGCGCGCGCGGAGCTTCACCAGGGCGCCGGCGCGTTTCCCTCTTCTACGCCTGCACACTCGTTTGAACAACACCGCTGTACCTCCAACTAGAATGTCCAACAAAACGTCAGAATAATCAAAAACCGGAAAAATGTTGTCCGGGATGTGCTGCTTAATGTTAAGAAGTTCGTCTCTGGTAAAACTTATAGAAGAGGAATGACAAAACACAGAACAAACAAACAAAAATAATAGAAGAATCGCGGAGCTCAGCGTCCTTGCTGCCATTTTGCGGCGCCATGCTGATGGGTGGCTTGTAATAAAACTATGACTTGTAATAAAAAAAAAAAAAGAGAAACCCATGGATGGCACTTCAGTATAGGACTGTTATGGTCATATATATATGCGATGCTTATTTTGTTCTGTGCTGTTGTTGTTTAAAAAAAAAAAATAAAAATAGTAACAGTTATGTTATTGGTTCAGACAATAAAGTTGTGGGTTGCCATGTATAGATTATTATTAGGGTGAAGCTGAAGGTACCTTTGTTTAAAAAGGGGGGTAATGTGATGTATTAAATGCTTACAATTTTGCATTTGAGACCATTGAGATTCCGTAGCAGTAGCGCTAGGAATGTTGGGAATTTGTTGGGGGCGCCAGTTCGGCGGAAGTTAGAAAAGCAGTAAAGTGGTGGCTAGAAGACAAACGTGCTGTCTCATGTGTATTCTTTTTTAGTGGATACATCACAAATGTACTTACTTTGTATATTATGTACATAATTTGTTTGGCCGTTGAGGGTACATACCTGACAGAGCTCCAAACTCCCACCCCCAATTTGAAAAGGATGCTAGACCCCTGACACTAGGGGTGTTCGGTTCCAGGTTTTTCGGAGTCGACTCCCGACTCCCACCATAGGAGTCGATGGAATCGACTCCTCGACTCCTTTTAGCATGACTGTCCAAATTACTCTAATTTAGCGGTGAAATTACCTTTAATTGAGCTATGAATTAGTCACATTATAATGGTCAGGGGATGGTAAATAAAATACATTTACATTTAGTAATTTTTTTAATTATATAGGCTAATAAATAAAAATAAAATGGATAGAATAGAAAAAGAACAGAGCAAGCTAGTGTTAGAGGCCTTTTTTGCTTTTGTTAATTGTATAATAGATAAAAAGAAAAGAAATAGAATACAAAAAGATTAGAAAAGCTAGTGTTTTTTTTAAAGAAAACAAGCAGTTAGTGAATGAGTAAATGCATACGAATGTAAACTTATTGATTTGTTTATTATGTGAGTTTTTAATGATTTAAGGTTAATAATTGAACACAAATAGCCTAGGTTAACCATGGAAAACCAAATTGCATTGCATTAAACATAACGTCGCATAACAAAGCATCAATTAAACTACAAAGCTGCCACAGAAGCATGTATAATTACAAACTAAATTTACTATGACTGTTATTTATTTCTAAAGTAACCTTCACGTAGGATAAAAGTAAGGGGGAAAAAGTCGTTTCTGCGACAACTCCAGCTATCCGACGCACGCGTGCACGGCCCGTTTCAAACAGCCGCTAATCACAGCGCACTCAAACGCGTCTTATGTGAAAGCACAATACCCGTGCTGCTGCTACTGCACCGCAAACGCATCTTCACTTTAATTTCGTTCACTCTTTGCTGATGTACTGCACTAAATTGCCAGACACTATATAGAGATTTGAGAATCAGTGAAGACCTCCGCGAGCTCGGAGTCGACTCCGACTCTAGAGCTATTATCGAGGAATCGACTTTTTTGGAATCAACTCCCCATCCCTTTTTTATTTTTTATTAAACAATACAAACATTAAAACATTAAGGCAGTACAATGATCAAAATCATAAATAAAGACAAGATAAAAACAAAAACAGAAAAACAACATCATATACACACAGCAACCACAAAAAAACAAGGTAATAAAATGACATCTTAAGAAGACAAAAAGGACGAATATAAAGATACTGTTTTCATAGCTTTCAAATGAACAGAACTTTTGGATAGTTTCCACATACTTAGCCAAGTCCACTTTAAATAAGGAGAAGAGAGGTTTAGAGCCAGTAAACTTTTATGTATGTGAAATTTAGCTAACAGGAAACATAAATTAATTATGTAATCTTTTCCAGTGTTCTCTTTTGAATCGTCAAACAATCCAAAGAAAGCATCATTAAAACAAAAAGAGAAGTCACTTACAAAAGATTGAATAAACACTAAAAAGTCTGACCAAAACAAATGAATGAAGTCTTCTTCAGAAGAATGACAAAAACAGCAACTCACTTCAATGTCTGACTTATATATCCTAAGAAATACTTTAGTTGGGTAACATTTGGGAATCAACTTAAATGTTATTTTTTTACTTTATTGGTAAGCAGATATCTGGCAAGGTCAAGGTCCATACTTTCTCCCAAGGTATATTCTCCACAATGCTATTCCAAGGTATTATGTAGGGATTGTTGTTATCTCTCTTTGAAAAAGAGCTCTAATTTTATAGTTATTTTTTTGTTGATCTGTAGAAAAGCAAACACTTCCGATCATTGTGTCAGTTAAATTCAGAGTGTAAGTACATGGCCATGGAAGTGTAGTAGGCCTACCTTGCAACAGAAAAGACACACCAGAGGGAATGGCATTGAAAACAACAGCATATTCATCAGCAGATACAGGAATATTATATTTCTGTAAGAAATCAGAGTAGTTGTAAAGTCTGTCTTGTGAATTCAAAAGCTGTCCAACTAAAAGAAGATTGTTTTCGAACCAGTTGTCAAAGAAAAGTGATTTATTAACTCCCCATCCCTACCTGACCCTGGATGACATAACACACGGGAATCCCCAGCAGTGCCCGGCCCGCGCTTAGAACTACATCTCCCAGATTGTGTTTGTTAGTTTGCTCCCATTTATAGCAACTGCCGTGTATCGCACCCCCTGTTCAACACGGTCTGGACTGCGACAGAAGGGGGTTCAGGTAACATTTTATGTACGGAAGTTGTTTATTGTGAAAATACCACCAAATTACGGTCAAGGCGCGAGTTTGCTTTATATTGATTTTAAAATAGATTTTAAAAGTTGTTATTTTAAGATTACAAGCCGAATCGTGTTTACTTAAACACCTCTTGTCTTTAAAATATATTTTGATTCTTTTTAATTAACCAGATAACAAAATCAAACAAAACTAGTGCGTTGTCAGCTGGCATTAAATCACTTTTGTTCGTCGTAGTTACGCCCTCACATAAATGAAAGTGAAAGAACAACTCAGCCAAGGAAAAACTAAATATACACCAGCTTTTGACTAAAATAATCTTTCGGGGCATTGAAAGGTGACTGTGTCCCCCGTAAACCCTGGGATGAATGACGGAATGGAGGAAGAGACGGTCCCCGTTGTGATGGAGACCTCCTCGTACTCGCAGGTAGTTTTCAACGAGGTTCCTCCATCATATCCGCCCAACATCGCAGTTATGTGCCGGTACACTCTCACCGGTGCTCTGGAGCCCAGCCCGAGGGACTGGATCGGTATCTATAAGGTGTGTAAGAAATAATAGCAACTTATACACTGTATTTACTGTATTGGGTTGCTTTCAAAGAAGTTAAATTCAATCTGTGAAATGGCTCAGGTTGGTTGGAGTTCAACACAGAAGTATTATACCTACTTATGGGTGGAACCTTGCCTGGACCATGTCGGACCTGAACCATTAGTGCAACAAGTGCTTTTCAAAGGTAGAATTCGCCTTGTTTCCCTATCATTGCACATTTTAGATTTCTCCTGTATCTCTCGCATCTTTCCAAAATTTTGCTCCATAACCTGAGCTGCGGTATTGTGCCAGAGGAACCTGAAGAGAAAACACTGTCATTGTGACATGCAACTAAGTAAACAAATATTCGATACTGGAGGAGACTAAAGGTAAAAAAGGGGACTTGATGTGTCCCCCTCGGTATCATATCTGTGGTAGTTGTGACCCTGGTGCACCAGTGCCGTGGATGTGACGTGCTGCTATTTTAAGAAAGGCTGAATCACTAACTTGAGTGGTCCACATCTTCTCATCACGTTACTCAGGGGTCCTAAATCAAGAGACCTTGTGATGTGTCAAGTGTCTGAAGAATTTGGTTCGCTTCCCTGTACCATTTCATGGCAGTTAATTATGTGTGGAAGCCACAGTGTGAGGATTACTTGAAAATGGCAGGGTATATTTTTCATATCAAAACATTTAAATATTTCTCTTGGTCTTGAGTGAGAGCAGACTTTAAACTTTGGCCCATACTAAACCAGATAAACATTAAACAATATACAAATTCTGTACTATTTCATCTAAATAAATAAAAAATTAAACTACACTAAAATTACACTCAAAATATACAAAGCACAAACTAATACATTTCTGTAATAGTACCAAAAACTGAATGTGTATTAAATACACACTCAGTAGGTTTATACATTTATCACCAAGAAATCTTTCTCCTATATTTTAACAGATTGAATATCGCTTGTTCCACAGCTAGCCATATTTGAACCATGTTCATACTTGAAATGATCTTTTGAGTAGCCTACAAAAATCTCCTGTTTTTTTTCTTACACATTTCAACTATGACTGACAAATATGCATCACATAAAGTTTATTAGTTTATGTTAAAACTGTGTAATTTTATATGCAATTCAAATACATAAATCTTAAATTTAGGCCTAAATATTTTTTGAGTATAAAGTCATTTTAAATGCTATACAAGTGGCATCACAAAAGTAAAATTACTATGAAAAAAGGATATTCATTTTTGAGATTTGCTAAAGAACATTTAATTCTTAGTGTTTTTAACAATAAAATATCTAATATCAACCAATACAGATAAGAACAAAAAACTCAAATATTGCATGATAACCAATATGGTGCAGGGGGCCTATAATATTATTACAATGATTAACTTAATTAAAATGCTTAAAAATAAAGCATCTGTTGTTTTTATAGAAGAACATATAGTTCTTGAAACAATCAAAATGTGTTGTGGTCAACACTCCCAGTTTCTGTAAATATTTTATTATATAGGGGGCCTTCAAATATTGTGCCGAGAACCACTGCCCTATACTAAACTCTTAACGATTTTGAAACTCTTCAGAGAGCTACCTGCCAAAGGATGATGGGGATTTTTACCAGTTCTGCTATGTGGACAGCTCTGGTCATGTCAAAGGAGCCAGCACCCCATTCTGCTTTCAAAACCCAGCAGAAACAAGCCTTGGCTGCAGCTTGGAGAAGGACCTGTTAGTCATAACAACACAGGTACATCTCCATTGGAAGTTAAAGTTTGTAGTATTTTTTTACTTTCTGCTAGCCACTAAAAGTATAATATTAGTACTAACTGGCCAAAAAATAATTTATTGCATGTCCTTTGTGAGTAGGAGCAGGCAGAAAAGATGGAGAAGGAGAAAGAAGACTTTGCAAAAGAGATCAAGTCTTTAAAAGAAACAAATACGATCCTGAAAACTGAGTTGGATGAAAGACTGCATGAGATCTGTCGTCTCAGGGTTCGTTCGACTCCTTTTCTTTTATAACACACATATGTAAAATGTATGCACTTATTATTTACAATATTTACGGTAGTATTTGGGATTTTTGTCATGAAGGTCAACTGACTGTCAGATCTGTTATTTTAGAGGCCTGTCTTTGTGCGCTGTACCCATTATGTAGTGGGAATATTGTAATACTTGTTCTACTTAAGTCTTATTTTTAGTTTTATTTATATACAGAGTTCTGGCATGAAACTCTAGATGGCACAGTCCGATAGGTCTAACTCAATCTGACCTAATGACATAATTATCACATGGCACATCTGTCCTGTATCGGTAGCCAATGAGCTCGCTGCTCAACATTCAAATATATGACTAGTGCTTGCCGTAGCAGTTGCAGCTTGCTTCAGAAACCCTCCACCTTCCCCAGCTCCACCTGTATAGATCTGCTACGAGGTGATTCATGTATGCTATATGGGGGTTATTTCATGTATGTTATATTTGCAGCAGCAATATTTCTTACATGCTCACAGCAGCATGTTGTGGATGTATTGGCAGTAGTAAGTCTCGGTACTTGCTCTGCCGCAGCAGCAGCAGCAGTAGCGTAGCAGATCTATTCCGCCAAGACCAAATATATTAACATTGTCATGTACATTACTATGCCAATCCCTCCAAGAGTTGTCATGACAGAAATATTATTATAGTATTTATAATGATTTTCAAATAGCTTTTTTTTTTCAATTTATATTTTTAGTTTTAGTCTTAGTAATTTTATTATGCTTTGTCTTTTGTCATTTCTATATTTCAATAGCTTTAATTTATTTTGATTTCTGTTTTGGTTTGAGTAATTTTAGAACTTTAACTTAAACCTAATAATTTCCGTTATTTGTAAAGGCAAAATGTTTAGTTTTCACTTAAGTTGTTTATCTAATATATATATATTTTAAATATTTATGTTACTTAATATTTAATCTTTATTTAATCTTAATTTCAATCACAGAAACTAATTTTAATATTTTTAGTTTGACTAAATTAACAGTAATTTAATGCATTGTTCTTGTACTGACCAACATTGCAAAACACTACTGGTGAATAAAGTGATTGTAAATGTGCCTTTATACTAAACTGCAGAGCTCCATAGATGATTTGAAGTCAAAGGATACACCAGAATCTGCACTGCCAGATGTACAGAGTTTTAATCCCACCGAAGAGGTAAAGAAAGAGCTATGCTCCTGCAAACAACCAGTGGAACCACTGACACATCAGAATATTGTAGCTACAGTATGTCTATAATGTAATCTGTATAACTGAGAATTGTACAATATATGTATGGCTTTAATCAAACAATTATTCACAGTCACTGACATTTCTGCATGAAAAGTACGAGAGAGCTGTTCAAAAGATCCGCTTGCTTAAGAGAGAAAGGGCAGAGTTACAGAAACAGCTTGAACTCAAGGATCAAGAATTCCTTGGGTGAGTGTCCTCATTATGCAAATCTCTGTGTCAACATACAGTATGTTTTATGTGCAAAAAGTTTATGGAAATTTTCATCTATTTTTCTCCAGGCTACATACCATGCTGAAAGAAGCAGAGCAAAATAACAGCAAAGTACAGGACCAGGTCAAATTGCTCCAGGTTTCCAAATGTGTTCTTACTGTTAATTAAGAAAAAAATATAAATTTTTATAGTGCCTATAAACAAAGACGCTTCATAATACTTGGCGATACAAATACCAAGACTCAAAAATAGAGTGAGAATTTAAAGGGGTCATATGATGCTTTTTTAAAGATCATTATTTTGTGTATTTGGTGTAACAAAATATGTTGACATGCATTAATGTTAAAAAATATTTTTACATTATTGCATTATTGTAGGTCCTCTATGCCCCCGCCTCTCTCAAAACGCTTCGTTTTCTACAATGTCCCTCCTTCCGACAAGCGCAGTCTGTTCTGTTTGGCCAGCTGACCCAGTGCATTGTGATTGGCCGAACACCACACGCAAGCGTCGGAAATGTAACGTCCCTTACCAAAATCACAGCTTCATCTTTCACAATAAATATAAAGACAGTAAATAATGTCATTAGTTTTACCATCAGTTCAAGCCCGAAAGGGGAACAGAGTCGCGTGACAGACACAGTGATGAAGCTGGTATGTGTTTGAAGTACACAAGCCACGGTTAAGAGATCTGACTCCACTGTGATGTGACCCCCTCTCTCTTTCTCTCTCACACACAAACACACGCGCGCGCCACATACACACACACACAACACACACACGTGCGCAAAACTCCGCATTTGAACAGTCAATAGAAAATACTTAATCTAATAACAAAACAGTAGCTGATTCAGAAGCGCCAGATTGTCATAGGAAAGTCAGAATTACAGTCGTCCATAAAATGCATTGCTGTTTCTGTTTTAAATAAATCTTAACCAATGATTCCTCACTGCATCTACTTTCGGAAGGCCAATAAAGTGTGCTTTTGCTTTCGCCTTGAAACACACAGCGTCGCCTGACATGGCTGCTTCAACACTAACTACTGAACTTGCGGTTATCTGAAACCAGCCTTCTTTCTTTTGCGTGCACATTTGGGCGGCATTATTCTAATATTTCCACATAGTGACGTAGATATTTGGGGCGTGTTAGAACGAGCCGTTTTTTTGGGGGGGCGTGGCAGAGTCTTAACTTTGATAAAGAATATCTCTTTGGTTTTGAGACTTTAGTCTTTGCAACTTCAGGGATCTTATCTATGCACAATCAGCTTGTAACACTAGCTGAAAATAAGTTGTGGAGGAGTAAGTAAACATTTCTGAGCTGGTCTGGGAGCTTCGCGTTTATTCTGTTTTAGGTGGATGTGCAAAGCAGCAGGAAAGACTATGAGAAACTGTACACTGAAACCCAGGAGCTCAGGATGAAAAACGATCTGGAGGACCGGAGGGCTGAAAACAAAGCATTACAAACATCCTTTTCAGAGCAAGAAGCCCAACTGAAAGAAGAAAACAGCAAAGTGAGGCTTGTCAGTGAGGCTTATCTATTTGGATGATTGAAGCATTATGGCTTCAAATCATCAATCAATAATAACTGTATTGTCATGAGGTAATCTCTTTGTGACTCAGGTACAGATTCATTCCCTGCTCACTCAGCTGACAGAGGCCAGAGGGCTGCTTCGCTGTGAGGTGCAGAATTGCAGAGAAGCCTGCAAACGTGCAGAAACAGCTGAGCAGGAATTGAAGGAAGTGAACAAGAAGCTGGAGGAGATGACCTCGAAACAGGCAGAGGACAAGAAAACCAATCAAATCCAGGTATTTTTCCATTTTCAATTTTACATTCTATTTTTAACTTTAGTCTGATTTTGCAAGTACGTTTAGGAATAATAAACAATATTTTGATCCTGATTCCACACAATTTTGTCATTACAGGCACAACTTCAGCAGGCACAAGACAAAATTTATGAAATGGCAGAGACATCAAGATTAGACAGAGAGAAGCTTGTGGAAAAGAATGAGGTGATCTGTTTGGATATGACACATTAAACATAACTGTTAGCTACACTACCGTTCAAAAGTTTGGGGTTGGTAAGATGTTTTTGAAAGAAGTATCTTATGCTCATCAAGGCTGCATTTATTTGATCAAAAATACAGATAAATCAATAGTGTAAATATTGTTAACATTTAAAATGTTTTCTATTTGAATATATTTTTAATGTAATTTATTCATGTGATGGAAATGCTGAATCTTCAGCAGTCATTACTCCAGTCTTCAGTGTCATATGATCCTTCAGAAATCATTCTAATATGCTGATGTGGTGCTCAAGAAACCTTATTATAATCAATGTTGAGAGAGAGAGAGGACAAAAAAAAACCTGACACCAAACGTTTGAACAGGGGTGTTTTAGAAAATGAATACCAAAAATGTTGTGGAATTCAGGGCCAGTCAATTATTATTTAATAATTATTATACTATTATTATATTCATGTAGGTTTTTTCTTTTTATCTTCAGGAACTGAAGGCAGAAGTAAATAAGCTTCGTAGGACAGTGTTCGACTACCAGGTTGCATCTGTTGCCGCAATGTCTGATCAACTATCCAACCCTCAAAACCCACCGGCCTCCCTGGAGCAAACATACTCACCTGACTCTCATTTCTATGAGAGCATTGATAACTTGACAGGTCGGTACAATAACAGTGATCGAAAAAGGAAACTAACATTTACTTAAATGACAAAAATGCAAGTATTTCTCTAAATCGTCTTGAAAACGTATTTCATTTCTACATTATAGCAAATCCTGCAGGAACAGAGATACAGGTAATGAATACAATATTTGAAAGAATGAGTTTTTCAGAGGTCAAAATGATTAAAATTGTATACATTTCCTTGTGTGTAAATTAAGGTGTGCCAGCACTGTTGGGAGGGCTTTCCTGCCATCAGCGAGGATGAACTGGCAGAACACGAGCAGTCTCACAAAGTGTGTCCACTCTGCACTCTGATCTGTGATGATATGGAACAGCAGGAGTTTGAAGATCACGTCTATGCTCATGAGGATTAGTCAATTCTGTTTTCTATATCTGATATGCTATAAAGTATGGTGGCGCTTTTTAAAGTAGGATTTTCGAGATATACATCAGTTCTCTTTCATTATTAGCTGTTATCTATCTGAAATAAAATTGCTTTTTTTATTATGTAATGATAGTAATATCACTGAAGAAACTGGAGCAAAATATCCAATTAAATAATAAAAAAATACATTCATTAATTGTAGATATAATACATATGAAGGATAAATTACACTTTCACAATAACAACTATTGGCATTGTCTTATTTACCCAAACCTTTTTCAAGTGGTTAATCAGGTATTGAAATAATAAACATATTGTGAGAAATGTGACTAAGTAGATGCTTTTATTCTCCATTTACACTGTTTTCCTCTCAAACAAACTTGACTCACAACATTGTGACATTCTTTGACCTTCGCCCCTCTATCCGTTTCACCTTGACAATGTATTTCCAAAATAAAGTCTTATTCTCAAGGTGTCATTTGGTTGGCCTCCTCAGGCGTAATGTCTCGTGATAACAGCTCCGAGAACAGAGCAGGCAGCCAGTACTGTGGCTCCCCCTCAGCTTGGGAGTCCAGCCATGCTAAGCCTTCTTTCAGCAAGTGATCCTGAAAAACAGCGCAACAGGTATTACTACACCATATAAAAAGCATTCAGTGGTGTTTCGTTTTTTCTGCTCACTTACAAGGACATGACAGGCCCGCTCTCTCTCCCACTTGAGGCCGTCTCTGATCTCGCTCACTGTCACGTAGCCCTTTTTCTATGAAACATGGCCAGTAATCAGGACTGACGTTATGGAAGTGTAAAGGTCTCAGACTTAATGTGGTATTGATTACCTCTGCTAGCTGAAGGACAACCGTGTGATCCATGTTGAGCTCGGCTGGGACCGACTGGACTAGATAAGAGCCTCCAACGGGAATCATCCCGAAGCCATTTCCCATAGCCTTGAGCTTCTTGATGGCCCGCACCAAGTCATCCCTGAGAGACGACATTAATGGATGGTAAGAGAATTCAGGTGTTCAGAATAGCTAGAGAACAGTATATTAATCAGACACTCACTGGCTCACATCTTGTGCAAATTTCCCTCTTCCTTTCAACACACGGTGGTGAAGTTCATCCAATGTGATGAGACCTGCAAATATAAATAATAAGTAAAATAATATTTTTAAGTAAGTAGAAATAAATACTAAATAAGTAATTTATTGGTTAGTATTTATATTTTATTGTTAGGTAGTCATTTTGAACAGTTTGACAGTCATTAATTGCAAAACAAATTGATCAGCTCTTTTATGGTGCTTTTTTTATGTGCAGAGAGAGAGATTGTCTGGGAACACGTCTTCATCGTTTAGAAATATCTGGCCGCTGTAAGCCACGATTGGCCGATCAGAATCAAGTATCCCCACAGAGGCGTGTAATAAGTAAAGATTTGGCTTAATAGAGTGTGCAATTTGTTTTGCAACACGTAGGTAATATCTTCAAGGTAAAAAATAGACCAAAACTTACCGCCATTTCTGTGTTTTAGAGCTAAACAGACTTCAATGATCTGTACACCAAGCTCATAGTAGAAATCTCCAACACCAAGCATCTCAGACCAAAATCCTTTTCCAGCTGCACACATACAGCAAACGAGAAAATAATACCATAATTATGTAATTATTGTACTTGTAATTTATATAATAATTGTAACAAATTAATTAATAATTATAATGTATCCAGTTTTCTTATGAGCACACTGTACACTATCATATTTTCTCTGAAATTATAATTAACAACAATTATACTTCTAATAATGTATACTAATTATGAATTAACGTAACCACGTTTCTGAGCCATACTGTACCCTAATATTAATAATATATGTTCTCTGCTTATATTACAGTTCTGTAATTAGAATTACAGTTTGTAATAATTTATAAAAATATATTTTTTAATGTATACTAGTTAATTATTACTATTATAACATCTGCACAATTCATTATAATCATAATATTTTAGTCACGATTCATTATTTATCATTTTAATTTACAATATTTTATATAATAATTATATTGACAATTTTATATAACACTCCTACTCATACTATATCGAATCCACACAGTTTTCATTTGAACACACTGTACACCCTCATGTTAAATCGTGTTTCTGCGTCAAGAGAAATCTTTATGAGAAAAACGTACACGCAAGTGGATCAACCCCTATGGTGGCACACATCTCTTGGAACTGCACCCTGAACTGAGAGTTCTTACGGATTTCTTGTTTGTGCTTGCTGGCAAACTCTTCCAAATGGGTCTTAAAGGTCTCCAGTTGTTTTGACATCTACAAGGACATCACACACGGCCTGATTAGAATGGGGTCAATGCAGTTGTCCAGCTGTGAGGGTTTGCTTGCATTCAAAATGCATTGCTCATCAGGGTATACGCACCTGCGCAATCTGATCCTCAGCAAGGACAGTACCTCTCTCTTTATACTTTGCCTGTGACAGTAAACAAATGAGCTGGATGAACATGGAAAAAGATGTGCCTAGTTAATAAATCTCGCAGAAGTGATATCCTCGTACCTCTGCAAGTTTCTTTTTGGCGATCGCTCCAGCTCCGACTCCTCTTCTGTGCATGATGCCTAAATAAAAACGTCTAAAATACTATAATACTACAAAATGAAACTGTATTATTTCCCTGTTCTGACAACTGTAAGTTAGTAATTGACTTCCTAGTCAGCTGAATAGCTCACGAGTTACATGGTCACACATCGAAGCAGAATATGACTAAATTAGATCTAGAACAATAAAACAAACGAATATGGTTGTTTCCCTTTAAGTATGCTCTTTATCTATAAAGTTGCAAACAGTCCAGGAAGAACACATCAACAGAAGTGAATTATTTCTTCTGTACACGCCTAAGGTCTCGATAGTAATGTCTGGGTGAATGTGTCCGATAACGCCACCCGTCGGACTGGAGAATAACTGACAAAACAATATTATATGGTCACGTAATTTATAAAGATCTTAATCTTCCTTATCCATTGATCATTATGTATCTCTCAGAGTTTGATTTCTGCAGTGTAGCGCACAAAGTACAATTATCACAAGCAATCGTTGCTGTTAAAACGTAGCACGTTATGCGAAATATTATCCAAAAGTAATGCATCCTAATGATATTTTTATTAACAGCTTACTGTAAATTCATATTATTCATTTCATTGTTTTGAGCAAAACTCCATTTAAATACACAAATCTACATAAAACTTGCTCTTAATGTAATGTTTTATCTAATTTAGCAACTTCAGGATTTAACAAAATAACATTTTTCAGACAGGTGTTGCCAGAAACATAGTAGATTTACTTTGCTTCATTCTCTTTCCCAGCACAATTGTCTTGACCGTGTGTATTGTTGGATGAAAATGATGAATACTGACGGTCTACTGTCAAAAAAAGCTTTGATCATGTCTGTGTTGGTGACTCTACTGCCATTAAAAGCTGTCAGTATCTGCTCACAAGCTCAAAATTTAATTTTGGTTCAGTGACTCGAGAATCAAACTAATCGGTCAGAGAAGTTTTATAAACAGAAGCAAACGATTCATTTAAAAGAGCAGAGATGGAAAGACAGTACAGAGAAGATACAGAGGTGGAGGAAAAGAGAGGCTCTGAGGACTCTTTTGTTGAGCTGGAAATCCTTGCAGATTTCTTCACTGCGGCGGAGCCACTGATGATTCACGTGGAGGAGCCTGAATATCAAACTCCACTTGCTGGAGTGAAAATATTTACACGTTCCTCAACCACAGAAAAGCCATTATTGAGTCAGGTGGCTGCTCAACACCCATCTACCTGATGAGTTGGAAATGTGGCCATCTTTCTCTGCTGTGGAAGAACCAATGATGGTTCAGTTCGAGGAAACTGAACACCAAACTCCACCTGATGAGGTGAAGAAATTGCCACGTTCCTCCCCCACAGTAGAAAGCACCTCAACATCTCACTCTGCCTGCTGAGGATGAAATACTGCCATCTCTCTCCACTGTGGACAAACCAGTGACAATTCAGGGGGCACCTGTGAAGGTGGAGCAAGAGTGTCGAAGGAGTAGAAGGACAAAGGAGGAGAAAAAGACAGGCCCTTCCACTATAAAATGTCCAGATGCAACTCCACCACCAGCAAAGGCAAAACTTGCTTGGATGGACATCAGCACTGCACACAATACCAAGGCTGAGGAAGAGACAATAAAGAAGGAAAGAGAGATTGAAGATGAAACTCCTGAAAAGCATGAGAGTGAGAGTGAAATGCTTGTGGAGGTGGATCTGAGACAAGAAAAGGAGAAGATGATTGAATATGCAACTCCACCACCTGCAAAAGCAAAGCTTGCTTGGATGGAGACGGACAGCGCAAAAGTCACACTCGGTAAAAAAAAAAAAAAAAAAAAAAAAGGAGGAGGGGGGGGGGGGGGGGGGGATGTTAAGACGAAATCAAAAAGAAACAAGCAAAACAGAAAATACAAAAAGATGGATGTACAGGAGCCTGAATGTAGCAGCAAAATAAGCAGCAGAAAGGATTTATTCTCATTTATAAACTGGCAGAAAAAAAGGGTGATGAGAAGATGAAGAACTTGTGCTTGTAGTCAACAAACACAACAGGTTCAATAAGTCATATAGAACCTACAGGATGGCCTCCCTCTAAAAATGTGAGCATCAAGAAAATATACAGGTGTTGGAAGACAAGAAAAGAAAAAGTTTGAGCCTTGAGAAAATACAAAGGTGGTGAGAGAGACAAGACGGATCAGTTCCTTCAGTAAAAATTCCATAAATCTGAGGCCAATGAAATTTATTAACACATGTTAAAATGCCCTGCTGCTGTCTTACATTGAAAAAACAACAACATTTAGATCACTGAAGCTGTCTGTCTGTCTTGAAAGTGACGTTAATTTTTATGAATGACTTTTTCTCCTGTAGCTTAATATGTTCACAACTAGATGTCCTACTAATGATTTGATGTGTTTAAACAAGTGTAAATGGAAATCGTTCTGTTTACTACATTAGTTCGACCACATCAATGAAATAATGTGTATACGCACGGTCCACAGAGTGTGTGCGTATTTACACAGCTACTTTTTTTTAAATCCAGATATGTGCATGGCAAGGTTTACAAATCAAGCCTGTAATAGGGCTGACAAGATGTGAGACGTGCGGATCCATATGCAAGGTCTTTATTAGGAGAAGACAGATGTGGTCATAAAACAGGCATGGATAGAAAGGGCAAACAGGTATATGGCGGGCAAAACACAAGAATAGTCCTAGGGCTAGCGTTTTTTTTTTTTTTTTTTTTTTTTTTTTTTTTGTTTTTTTTTTTTTTTTTTTTTTTTTTTTTTTTTTTTTTTTTTTTTTTTTTTTTTTTTTTTTTTTTTTTTTTTTTTTTTTTTTTTTTTTTTTTTTTTTTTTTTTTTTTTTTTTTTTTTTTTTTTTTTTTTTTTTTTTTGTTTTTTTTTTTTTTTTTTTTTTTTTTTTTTTTTTTTTTTTTTTTTTTTTTTTTTTTTTTTTTTTTTTTTTTTTTTTTTTTTTTTTTTTTTTTTTTTGTTTTTTTTTTTTTTTTTTTTTTTTTTTTTTTTTTTTTTTTTTTTTTTTTTTTTTTTTTTTTTTTTTTTTTTTTTTTTTTTTTTTTTTTTTTTTTTTTTTTTTGTTTTTTTTTTTTTTTTCCTTTTTTTTTTTTTTTTTTGTTTTTTTTTTTTTTGGTAAACAATTGGCAGACAGAATCACAAGGGCGAGACTACAGGGATAAATCCAGGAAAACAGGCAAACATCAGGACACGAGAAAACAGACAAGGCAAAACTAAGCTAAGGCTAAGGCTAAGGCTAAGGATAAGGAACTAGGAAACAAAACTAGCAGGCTAAGTAATACTCGGCAGTGAATGGTAGTTTGAGTGTGTGATATATAGTGAGTGAGTGATGTGAGATAGCTGTGTGCAATCAGTGAAAACAGCTGTGTGCAATCAGTGCTGAGTGCAATCCGTGCAATGAATGATGGGATATGTAGTCCGGGGCGATGTGCAACAGTGTGTAGTGCGAGAGTCAATGAAACTGGAAAGGGTGACCTCCGATGGCTAGCAGATGGAAGTTCATGGACCGGATTCGTGACAAAGCCCATGATGTTCTGGATGGTGCACGTGTGCACCCCAAAATGAAAATTCTGTCATCATTTGCTCACCCTCAAGTTCCAAACCTGAATGACTTTCTTAGCAACTGTTTGGTTACCAACATTCTTAAGACTATTTCTTTTGTGTTCAGCAGAAGAAAGAAATTCATACAGGTTTGGACAACTTGAGGTGAGTAAATGATGACAGAATTTTCATTTCTGGGTGAACTATCCCTTGAGCTCTACAGCATTGTTTCTTATGATAATAAAGTACAAACCACAAATTATGATTCTGAAAAACAATTTAATTATAATTAAAAGATTTTCATTTAGAGATAGATGACAGGATATTCAGCACATTGATTATCTAAACACTTCCGGTACATCTTGCTCTTCAAATCAGAGTTGAGTTCATCTGTTCTCCAAGGCACTTTGGAGGCACATTCTACTTTTATTGATTCCTGTTAGTCAAGGAAGAAAAACATGGTAAATTATGTTTACATGATGGTAAGTCACAATCAGTCTCACTTGCAGAAGGCAACTTACTTAAATGCATCGCCTTTTCTCTGAATCCACATCACAAACTCTTTTTTCAGCCGGTCATTGAAGATGCGGGTGTCTCGATCATTTATAGTTGGTCTGTAAAAATGAGCATCGGACCCTCTCTGTTACTTTATATAACCTGAATATTATACCATACATGCTGCCCATTTCCCCAAACTCACTCGCTTTTCTTCTCTCTCTGATTGAGCAGAAAGTTTACAAAGTTTTTCTGAACCATCGAGTCCACAATTTTGCTGATGTCACTCGCAATGGTTGATTCAGCATAGCGACGGCTAAAAATTGGTGTAATTTGGTGACTATAATTTGAAAAACAAATAAAGCTTAAAAAAGCTTATCTTTTAATTGTTTTGTGACATCTGTTGTCTATACATACACATTTTTGGTAACACTTTACAAATGAAAGGGCCTATTTAAAGTTAATTAATTTACCAACATTAAAAGAATAGTTCACCCAAAAATGTAAATTTACTCACCCTCAGACCATCCAAGATGTAGATTAGTTTGTTACTTCATCAGAACAGATATGGAGAAATGTAACGTTACATCACTTGCTCACCCATGGAAGAAGCGTTATGGACCATTTGGCCAGAAGGGGCAGTTTAAAGTTAAAACGTCTTAATGATATATTTGTTTATTTCAAACACACAGCTTTCGGATTACTTACATTATTGTGGATTATTGTAATGCATTTATCAGCTGTTTGGACTCTCATTCTGACTGCACACATTCACTGCAGAGGATCATTGGATCCAAGATGGAATGCTAAATTTGTCCAAATCTGTTGCGATGAAGAAACAACTAGTACATCTTGGATAGCTTGAGGTTGAGAAAATTTTCAGCCAATTTTTATTTTTGAGTGAACTATTCCTTTATTCCTGTTAACAAATGGAACCTTGTTGTAAAATGCTACCACATTTATGTTTACATACAGAACGTAAATGTATTATTTGAAAATGATTTGATGATGCTTAATAATTATCTTACCTGCTATCTAGAGGCTGGGATCCTGCACTGCCCAGGCATATCAAAACCAGCACAAATACCGCAACCTTCATTTCTCCTTTAATGCTTCAAATCAGATATCAGAGAAAAATAGATATCAAGCATCCAGCACCACTGATAACAAAACAGCTGAATGTATTTAGACCAACCTTTTCTCGTTCTGGTCCTGTGATGGTTCTGCTTCTGGCCCCTCTATTGGCTGAAACTGGTGCACAACTCTAAAGCAAACTACACTGGTCTTTTATACAGTGCGAGATTGACATTAACACCAGAATAACAACTTATTTCCACATCATTAAAACAATTAATAATGAGGGTGATACATAGACATAAAAGCTGATAAGGCAGCTTTTTCTTACAATCTTAGGTGTCACATCTATTTGCACTCTTTGTGGTTTGTACTAGACAAATAACATGTTCGAAGAACTGAAAATAGATAAATTACCCCATTAAACCATTAGTTTTTAAAGGCAAACATATTTTTGTATTATGCAAATTAGACAAATATTGGCTGATGTAAGGAAATGTTCCAAGCTAATGACTCGAGGTGTACATTTTCAGGCATTTTAAGAAAAGTCAACAGATTATATTTCAAAGGTTCCTATGTCCTTGTGGCAATAATAACAGTGGTGATGATGGATATGGCAGGTGAATGTTTTTTTTTTAAATAAAACATTCATATTTCTACCTCATTAATATTTTAAAGAAGATTGCCTTACTAAAAATAATGTCAAGATTTTGACTAAACATACATTTAAATATATTCTGTAAATATTGTTTCATATTCATTCATATACGTATTCTGCATTAAAAATGCAAGCGTGTTCGTGACACAGATTGTTAAAGGTGTTTAATTTATGTGTGTATGCAAGATTTACACAATTAGGAATTAATTTCCTCGTAATTGCTCGGTGCTTTTTTTTTTTGACAGCTTGTGTCCAAAGCTTTTATTTTGAAAGCAGAACTTCCGCTGGGAGTAGCTCCAAAAAAATCAATGTATTTCTGCATGAACTTATCTATAGTGTCAAGCGTAACGTTAGTGATTTCAAAAAGAGATACATTCTTCGCAGTTGCATGCTGTTCAAATATGCATTTATCAAAATACGCGCCTCGGCAGATAAGAAAATGCCTACGTCAGCGTTAGTTAATAATAAACGCATAGTTAATCGGATATTGCGAACTAAGAAAGTTATTTCATAGATATGATGGATGGAACCTCAGATTTGTTTTGGCCGGCAATGCTGTTTACGCTTCTTGCAATTATAATAGCAGCAGTTTTTATGGGAAGAAATAAAGCTCCTGCGCTGTCAAAGTGCTCCCATCAAACTAGCGCTGCTGCTGCTGTGGAGGAGAGAGCTGGTCCAGACCCCGGGGCTTCCTCACAGTATCACGAGAAACATCACAATGAAACCAGTCAACAGGACATCCAGCTGCAATCTAATGCAAAGAGCCTCGAAGCCAAAGATGAAACTATAAAACATGTAAAGGTAACGATTTATTCTGCTTTATGAATGCTTTTGTAATTGTTTATAAGTCAAATGATAATTACAAACCAATGAAAACATAAAGGAAATGTTAAATGTTAATTCTACCTTCCCCTTAGGATTCAAACTCAGATCATGTGGAAAAAGTTTGCAAGTCAGATTCTCCAGTTCACTCCTCCATTGGATGGGAGGAGGATTCCTCAGAGTCTGGGATAAGGAATGCCCTGAGGGATTATGCTCAATCACCTGGTATAATAATATTTTTGTAGTAACTTCCTGTTTGTCAGTCTTAATATTGTTTATTATTACAAATTGTAGAAAATACTTTTTGGGTTACTATTTCATAAGAATTATATTAGACTGGTTTTAAAGTATTTTTGAACCTCAGATCTGTGAATAATATAAATGTATTCACAGAAGTTACTTCAAAGAACATTTATTCTACTTTTAACCGAATAATTATTTTAATAACAAGAACTATGTTGTATTGGAAAATGTATTATTTTCCAAGTCTCCATAACATTAGGATCCATGCTTTTTCCCCCTGTGCCACCCACATTATATTTATTATTGTTAAATAGAATTTTAATCATTGATTTAATTATTGTTTAATAATGATTTTAATTTGATATTGTGAAAAAGAAGTGAACTTAATTGAATTAAATGTGCACTTTTGTGTACTTCAAATATTAAAAGTATATATATTTTTTACTAACATATAAAAAGCCACTTAAGTGTAAGAGACACTTACACTTTCATGACTACGTTTTTTCAACATCTACATTTAAAATGTGCACTTTGTAATTGTCAAATTAAAACTTTTACTTTAAAGTACATTTTAAATAATTGTTTTAATGATTTTTTTGTCACACTTTAAAGAAGTACTGTACACTTATTTTGATGTGGTGACTAACATACTGGAGCACATGGAAAGTACATGATTACAATTTTAACTGTAGTGTTATCTAATATTACATTTAAATTGAATATATTTGAAATGTACTAATTAACACTTGGTTGAAATCACATTCCAGGCCATACAAACTATGTTCCACCATTAACCCCTGTCTGATGCCCCCGCGTGTGTGTCAGAAGTGAGTCAGTGTTAAAAATGATGATAATAAAAATGTCCAAGAACTATACTAATGCAAATAATGTTCAAGGCAAATTTTGTTGACAAGGGTAATTTAATATGACTTTTGTTAAACACAATAAATTAATCAACAAATTCACAGTTTGAGGAGGTTTTGACAAAATCTGAATGTTGCCGGCTTCTCGAGTATTACTGTTTGGTTATTTGGAGGCTGTATTCCTTAATACGTACAGTTAATTTACTCAGTGGCGGCTGGTGAAACATTTTCTAGTTAGGGCGCCACATCCAACAATTTTAGCATACATCCCAGTATGATTTCTCCCAGTATCACAGAAGGAAAAGTATTAAGACTTGAAACATTAAACATTTAAATAAAGATAAAGGTTTTACCCAAGATCACGAGGAGGATGATTCCCACAAAATTATATTTTCTGCAAGCCTTTTTCAAGATAAATGAATTTTAATTTTATTTTTCATAATTCACAATTTATGTATATAGTGCAACAGCAAAAACCGATGAAAAACTAAATGTTACATTTGTTTAGAGCATTTTCTGTGCATACAAATAACTACAAGTCAAGCTGCAATACCAAACAGGACCACACGGAGTTGCCAACAGACCACTAATAGTGATCGATTGCTGTATGTCACTGTATGTCTTTACCTCCGTTACAATCGTCATCCATCTAAACTTTACTGGTGAGATACTGGTTTGCTTTATTCAGCCCATAAAGAGTAGTCCTGACTATAGACTGTAAAAAAGTGCACTTGCAGTCTTGCACACTTACAATGGCCACTGCGTGTGCGTGTCCATTAAGTCAACGAGACCGTAGGGTGTCCTATTCGTCGTTTTAGCTTTCAGAAGGGTGTTCGCGAGTGCCCCCTTTTGCGGCCGCTGTGCGCCCTCGATGCGCACTTCTGCCGAGCCTGCACTGGGGCGAGCTCCGCAGCAGACTTCTACCCGACAGCCAAAGCGGAATTACATCAATAAAGTGTGGACTCAGAGGATAAACGCGAGGGTTTAGGGTGCAATTTGGGACAGGGCCATAGTGAAATCGCCCAAAAAGGGGTGGTACTCCACAGAACACGACTTGATGCTGGATGGATATATATTCAGAGGGAACGTCTCCAGTTACTATGGTAACCTCGGTTCCCTGAAAGCGGGAATGAGACATCGTGGAGGTTTCTCCGCCATGGGAACTCCTTCCCTTCAAACCTTTCCTGAAGTCCTATTGGCTCATGCCAGTCCAATTGACTGGCCAATTGTCGCGAAGTATGCAAATCGCATGCTAATACTAACGAGCTCGAGAGGCAGTAAAAAATGTGGTGCACGCGACAATTATGTCAGAATCTGATACTGAACACCGCTTAGCTGATCGAGTAGCGAACACAGTGATCTCCGCAATGTCTCGTTCCCACTCTCAGGAACGAGGTTACGATAGTAACGGGATGTTCCCTTAAAGCTGTCACGAGAATCGCGGAGGTTTCTCCGCTATGGGAATGATATTCAATCCTGCCGTGAGAGGTGAGAGCGGCTACGAGCAGCCTGAACAAGCTACACACTCAGCGAGACAGAACACACACATAATTCCCATGACCAATAGCGACGCTTGTAGGTGGGCTCGCAGCTGATAGGTGGAGATAAGCCAATGAGCATCTAAAACCCAGGTATACTAAATTTGCATATCTGGCCGGTAATAACATAGGCTGCACTGAGAACAGGGCAGAAGCAACAACAATATTAAGAGGGGGGCTGAACAGAGATAACTGTATTAAGCAGCATAACACATAACATGATAATGGTAGCACAAAGTGAATCAGACATGAATAACAGGAGCTGCACTGAATACAGGGCAGACAACAACAACAATAGCATAGAGGGCTGCGCAAAGTAGTAACTGTGTGAGGCAGATAACACACATGAATAGAGGTGGCATAACATGAATCAAGCACTCCCCGACAGCACTTGGGACGCTAAGGACTGAACGTCCAGCTTGTAAACCTGGCAAAGGTATTCTGAGAAGACCAGCCGGCTGCAAAGCATATATCCTGAATAGACATACCTCTTGACCACGCCCAGGAGGAAGCGATAGCTCTTATTGAGTGGGCCCTAATGTGAAAAGGGCATTCCAAACCATGGCTCGTTTAAGCAGCAGTGATAGCGTCCACAATCCAGTGGGAAAGTCTCTGTTTTGACACGGCCCAGCCCTTCGCACAACCACTGTAGCACAAAAGAAAAGCTGGTCAGACTGCCGAAAGCTGGCCGAACGGTCTATGTAAGTCCTCAAAGCCCTGACGGGGCACACTGAAATCTGAGCATCCGCATCATGCGAGGTCAATGACTCAGATGACAGGGCAGAGAGCTAAACAGTTTGCACTCTTATGGAGGAATAGATGTTGAAAGGGGGATTTAGGGGGGGGGGCACGTAGCCCGGTCTCGGCCGGAGAATGACTCTGCAGTCACTGGGTCCAAAGTGAATACAATCGCTGTCCACAGAAAACGCATGTAAATCCCCTATGCGCTTGGCCAAAGCGAGGGCAAGAAGAAGTGCAGTTTTGAGAGATAGCTCCTTCATAGCAATGGATGCTAAAGGCTCGACTGGTGGTTGTGAAAGAGCTCTTAACACCACCTCTAAGTCCCAGGGCGGGACTGAAGGCGGACATGGGGGATGCAATCTCTTCGCCCCCTTAAGAAAACTCACCACCAGCACATGCCTACCGATCAATTGCCAGCCCAGCGGGGAATGAAATGAGGCAATAGCGGCCACATGGACTTTCAGAGTTGACGGTAGAGATCCACTATCCAGCCTGTACTGTAGAAACCACAGAACAACCGTAAGCCATCCATTTTAAGGCATGCAAGCGTCTCGTGGAGGGCGCCCGCACCTCCGAAAGCATGTCAAGCACACGAGAATGCAGGGCACTCATCTCGTCTGATATCCCCGAAGCAGCCACACATGAAGGCTCCATAATTCTGGGTTCGGGGCCACACCGAGCCGCTCGCTTGAGACAGAAGATGGCGATCGGCCAGGCACCTTCCTGATGGCGATTGGCCAGGGCGGCGCCACCAGCAGCTCTGTCAGGTCCGGGAACCAAGGCTGGTTCGGCCAGTTCGGGGACATGAGTATCACCAAAGCCCCCTTCTCTCTTATCTTGCCTAACACCAGCGGCAATATCTTGATCGGGAGAAACATGTACAGTCTGGCTGCTGGCCAGGATGACATCAGAGCATCCCCTTCCAGCGGGGAGTGAGACAGAGAGAAGAACAGCGGGCAGTGCGCATTCTCGCTCATGGCGAACAGATCCACCTCCGCTCTCTCGTAGCGGGTTCAAATCATCCGAACCGACTCGGAGTGCAACCTCCACTTTCCTTGAGGAATCCCTGTCCTCAAAAGCATGTCCGCCCCGCAGTTCAGGAGACCAGGGATCTGCGCTGCTCTGATGGAGAGAAAGTGATGGCCCACCACAGGAGATTTGCTGCCTGCTTGTACAGCGCCCTAGAGCGAACACCTCCTTGGTGATTTATGTACGAGACCACAGACATGTTGTCAGTGCGAATCAGTACCTGCCGCTGTTCCAACTGCGGCCGAAAATCCTTTAGAGCTAAGAACACTGCTTCCAGCTCCAAGCGGTTTATGTGCCACCGGCACAGCCATGAGGCCGGCATGCCCTTCGACACTGTTCCCAGCCGGAGTCGATGATCGTCAAGACCACAACACTCGACATCACCAAGCCTAGGGGAACACCCCGTCTGAAGAGATCTGGGTTGCGCCACGGCCTCAGAGCTTCAATGCAGCCGCGGGAGACCACGATGCTCAAACGGCCAGAAGTCCACGCCGTCCAAGGGACTTGAGATTTCAGCCATAACTGCAGTGGGCGCATGTGTAGTAAACCCAGATGACACAACGCTGATGCTGCTGCCATGAGTCACAGCAGCCTCTGAAATTACTTCAAGTGAACAGAGCTGCCCAGTCCGAAATGGCGCAGGGAAGACAAAATGGCAAACACACCCCCAGATATTTTATAGACTGACTTGGGGCGAGAATGCTCTTCTGCATGTAGACACATAGCCCTAGGGACTCCAAGTGACAAAGCAGCGTGTCTGTATGACTGACTAGCATGTCCTGTGAATGAGCTAAAATCATCCAATTGGCTAGATAGTTGAGAATGCACATCCCGCTCGCTTTGAGCGGGGAAAGTGCTGCATCCATGCACTTCGAGAAAGTACGTGGAGCTAAAGCCAGCCCAAACGGGAGAACAGAGTACTGGTACGCTGTGCCCTCGAAAGCAAACCTCAGAAAGCATCTGTGATGCGGTGCTATCTGAATGTGAAAGTATGTGTCCTTTAAATCCACAGACACAAACCAGTCCCCGGGGCGAATTTGCGCCAGGATCTGTTTCAGTGTTATCATCCTAAACGGACACTTGCAAAGTGGTCTGTTGAAAGGCCTGAGATCTAGGATCGGGCAGAGTCCCCCATCTTTCTTGGGTACTACGAAATAGCGGCTGTAAAACCCACTCTCCAGCTCGCTCGGAGGGACTCGCTCTATCGCTCCTTTTTCAAGCAGGCTGCACACCTCTTGTCTCAGAAACGGGGCATTTAGAGACTGCACCACGCCATTGAAACGGTGTGGTTTGCTTCTGAATTGAAGGGTATAGCCACGCTCAATCACACTGAGTAGCCAGCACGAGATTCCCGGAACAACTTCCCATGCGCTCAGGAACTGACATAGCGGCTTGGTTGTTGTATGTGCCGGCGAGTGCTACGTGGCAATAATTGGTGCAGGCCTCACTGTCTGTTGCGTAGACCTTGTTAGCGAGGTAGGCGGTGGTCCTACATGGCTTAGACGGGAGGCTGATGTCCGAGCCCAGGGTCTTGGCCGCTGCAGGGCATAGGTGCGTGGCGACAGATTCCTTGACGGGGAGAGTGGGCACGTAACTGCGGACCTCCGCCCCGTCCACGTGTGAGAATATGGCCTGCATGTTTGAGTGGACGCGCGCCGATTGGGGCGCAGACCACGTCTTCACGAGCTGTTTGTGGATATCGGCGAAGAAAGGGGCCGACGCCCTCGAATCAGCTTGCCGCGAGAGGATCTAAAATACCAGGAGTCGAGCTTACTCTTGGCAGGCTCCTCCAGAGGGCTTCAGGTAAGCTCGAGCTCCTGGACAGCTTTCGTCGTGACCCTCACGAGCTCCTCCTGGAGGTCTGGGGCCCCCTTGCTGTCAGGGCAGTCACGCTCCGATCCCGCCCAATCCTCTTTCTCTGAGGCCGAGATGGACATTGAGTCCTCATCCTCTTCCTCCTGGCCGAACGACATGAAGTCTGCGATGCTCGGAGGAGAGTGGAAGCAGTCCTCGAGGATGGTGGCGGCGCGGTAAGTCGATGCTTCCACATCCGGGAGGAGGATGGGGCTGGGGGGGCCCACCAGCGGCATGCTGGCAGCAGTGGGCCTCACCCTAAACAAGCCACTATCCATGTTGCGGCGAGTCTGAAGGCAATGCCTGCAGTCGGACTCCTCCAGCGCAGCCTCAGTGTGGGCCAAGTTCTGGCAGTTCCATTGGTCCCACGCAGGTCTTACAGAATAAAGCCATTCTTCAGGTTGTGTTGAAGCTAACAAATAAGTGAAGGAGAAGATTCAGATGTAATTGTTGCGTGCACCGCATTTTATACTGCTTCTCGAGCTCGTTAGTATTTGCATGCAATTTGCATACTTCGCGACAATTGGCCAGTCAATTGGACTAGCGTGAGCCAATAGGACTTCAGGAATGGTTGGAAGGGAAGGAGTTCCCATAGCGGAGAAACCTCTGCGATGTCTCGTGAAAGCTCAAAAAGGGAACAAACAGTCTAGAACAGTGATTGCTGTGGTTGAATGTGATAGAAAAAAATCCCTCCCTTTTGCACTTTTTGTGGTGCATCGCCCTATCACCCTAGAAGAAACTGAACATGAATTCACTCATGCTTTGTAGGATTAGAAATTTGTGAACATACTGCAGCAGTTTGACACTGTATATCTTCCACTCTGCAATAGATGCTGAGAAGAAACCCTTGAGGTACATGGCTGGCATGCTGAAGACCTGCCAGCTTGAAAAGATGATGACCAAAGAAGAACTGGAGGAAGAGCAGAGGTGATTTCTTCTTAACTAAATGTCTTGTAATTTCAGCAATCCTTGCTAAAGTCCTGTTGGATAGTGAGAACATTTAAGGTAGTGTAGGCGATTTCGGAAAGGCTAGCAATAGCAAGCTAGTTTTGAAAGCATGATTCCCCTGCATAATCACTCTGCAAAGCCACACCTCCTCCAAAACACATGAACAGCACAGGTAGACCTTACGCTAACCAGCGATACGATGAGAGATGGCGTTGGTGGAGGGTTGAATGCAACGCTGTCAGATTACCTCATGTCTCATTCACCGGTATGGAAGGTAGTAATGGGAGAAATTAACCTTTTTGAAGCTTCAAATCAATAGAGGGGGGAACTCTGAAGTCACTTTGTAGGCGGATCGGCTGTTAGCATCACACTGGTTCCCTCGACAAAAAGCCAATAGGATTTTTCCATAGGCTTTTGTATTATTGCAAAAAATAAGCTCTGTGTTCAACCATAGTTCATGAAACATACACGTTTTGTCCATCAAGATAATCTAAATAATATAACTTTTATGAATTTTGAAGCCGGTAAAAAAGCGCCAGTACTTAAAAGCTAAACTTAGGCTATAAATGAACTACAGCATTACGGTTGTTCGCCTTCAACGTCACCACCACCATGCTCCCGACAACTTATTTTTAACATTGAAAAGGAAAAGGATGAAAACAGTGAAAAGGATTTACTCCTGTGGATGAATTTTAACCCACACTACATGATCCTTTTCATATAAACTGGAATAAATACAAAACTAGAGTCAAACTAAAACTGAAATGAGACCTTGTAATAAATCGTATAGTGAATAAATGAAATAATCATAACTAAAGGACATGAAAGCATGTATTTCTGTACATTTCGAAATAAGGTGCATTAAAAGTGAATAAATCTTTGATTAATATTAATATTTTAATTAAAAATGTGTCTCCATGTACTATTAAATAAAATTCTAGTGCATTTAATATATTAAATAACAGCAGAGTGAGCAAGTTTTTGGATATGGTAAGATTAAACTTATTTTAGTGAATAAAGTACCACATTTCAGCTATCATTTTGTTAGGTGGGTAACGTTACACAAAATGTTATTTTATCCTTGCTTCTAGAAAATCCTCAGTCTTTCTGCTTTCTAACAGCTTCATGTGGCTGTAAACATTGAATTTTAACGTGGCTTTAAGCACTATGCATCATTAAAGTTTCACTTTCACTGTGACTAAGCCGGTAAATGTGGTGTTTACATGGAATAATCATATGAGTTTACCTTATGGTGCGAACCCAGAGTCTCAGCATTAGTAGGAAAGTGATAAAACAAGCATCTTCCTTCTGAACACTTGTGTTGCATTTCAGAGCAAAGCAAAAAAAAAACATTGTCGAACAACAATATAAAATGCGGGAAACTATTAATTGGTTATTCTACAATTAATTGTACTATAAATTATACTACAATTGAAAAATACTGTAAATTGATAAACTGTTCGGCGTGATGAAGGGGGGCTAAACCTAAATGCTGGTAAAAATAACATTATTTTGTGTATTTTTGTAATGAAATGTGTTTATGCGGTTTTAAGGTTCAAAAAACACATTATTTTCCACATACTGTACATTATTGTTTCTCCTCTATGCCCCGCCTTTCTGAAACGCGTCGATTTTTACAAAGCTCATCGGTCTGAAAAGCGAGGTGTGCTGTGATTGGCCAGCTATCCAGTGCGTTAATTGGCCGAATACCTCAAGCGTGTAACAGAAATATTACGCCCCTTACCATACTGTTGATGCCCTGTCAGGCCGGAGCAATGATTCAAAAAACATGAAAACCCATTATAAACATCCAGTGGGGACATAATTATGGATTCTAATGATTTTACCTGGTCTTTTTAATGTGTGCGTTGCGTTGCAGCCGGAGCGTAAACATAAAACCATGTCTGCATTTGTGATCGGAGAAATGACAAACAACAAGCGCTACTCTACACTGCCCAAAAAATTGCTTTAAATATATAAAATATAAAAATTCTTTAAATATAAAAAACGTACTTACAGTCTGTGAGTCAGAACAGCCGGCATTGTAGTCTACGCTCCCAGGATCAGTAAACAGTCCTCCAAAAAATGCGCTGCACACATCTGAATATTTGTTGAAGTGTTCTGGAACAGTGTTGTAATTACAATTTAACCACTGATTTCTAGTCTTGTCCATTTTTGGAAGGCCAAACAAAGTAGTTTCGCTTTCACAACGAAACACAGCGTCCCACACGGCGGCCTAGAGTGAGCAGAGGCCGGGGGATAAAGTGAGGAACGGCCAGAGGGCTAGAGTGAACAGAGGCGGCGGATTCGACGGCGAGCGTCCGGAGGGTTGCGGCAACCACATGTGACGACCCCGGGCTGGACTCCGCTTCGTCCACGGTGAAAGCAGATCCGGCGATCCACAGCGCAAAGTTGTAGTATTTCCTCAGCAACCAGCATGGATCAGCTGTAGGCATGACGATGCAGCTAGTCGTGTCCATCTTTGGAAGGCCAAACAAAGTAGTTTCGCTATCACAACAAAACACAGTGTCTTCACCACATGGAGACGGCAACAACAATACTACAGCGAGAATAAAGTTACAACTTCTTTCTTTGCGTGAACATTTGGACATTATGCAAATCTTCCGTGAAGAGTGTTAGAATGAGCCGTTTTAGGTAGGCGTGGTTGATTTTTTTTACTTTTATAAAGAATATCTCTTTGGGATTGAGACTTTAGTCTTAGCAACTTCAGGGATCTTATCTATGCATCAGCTTGTAACACTCCAAAGAGAAAAGGAAAAATTTAAATCGCATTATGTCTCTGACGTGCCTGTAGTGCCATTTAGCAATGTTAGCAACGGACTTTTTTAAGAAACGTAACAGTTGTAAAAAATCATGAGTGGGGTGTAACTGGTGTGTTTTATGTTACAGAATAAAACGTGAAAGTATCTTGAGCTTGTGTGAACCACGGACCTTATTTTAGGGGATTTAACCAAACTCCTATTCAAAAAACCCACTGACTCTGGGACGATGGAACCGGAAGTGCTAAAATGCTAACACGCTTCTGGGTTTTTGCCTACAAAGTGACATCATAGTTCCACCACTCTATTGAACCAATTGCTTCACAAAATGATTCACCGTTTCGAAGCGCTCGAAACACCACACGCTGGTGACACCTGCTGGTCAAATATGTGTAAATGCAACAAAAACTCATGCCAAAACAAGCATAAAAACATTTTACAAACCCATTGCAAATGTTTTATTGAAAGTATAATACATTAAATGCAATTAAAATAATAAAATACCATTCAATATGAAGTGTCTGAATAATATGTTTTAATTGTTTGTTCAATTGTTTTGTTTGTTTTATGGAGAGCTTGTCTATACAGGCCAATAAGAGACTATTAACTACTACTCATGCTTTTAATTACACAAATGTCTCATTAAGAATGCATACAAATTGATAAAACTGATCCGAGATCAGATAGATGCTGGTTCAATGGTTCGCCACCGGGGGACAATCTCAATGAACTCCCAAGATTCACGGGGTCACAGAGATCATCGCCCCCCATTGGCAAACCATTGAAATTTCAAAACGTTTTGAAAGCTATGACGCAACAAAGCCTTTGGTAGTTTGTCTGATGAGTGCTCCAAGCCACTGTTTCGAAACAAATGATTCGCAAAGTTTTCGAAGCTTCATGAAGCAGTGCTTTGAAAGCGCACATCACTAATGGAAGGATATTCCGGACTATTTTCAAAAGGAATTGCAAATTGTATTTTCAATAGAGCTTTCCATATGTGGACGCATAAATTGTGACATAATCCAAACGCAATTACAAATCTTGCATTACCATTTGCATTTTTGCTTTCTTGAACGCACAGTGACTGTCACATTTCAAATGAAAAAGCAAAGTCCTTTTGCAACTGTATTTCCCATGTCTTACGATTTATGACCGTGTCATATTTAAATAGCAATATTAATTTCCACGTCTGTTTTTTCACTCTCTGCCGCATGTAACCTGCCAAAACTGAAATGGAATCGCAATTCCATTAGCATTTGAATTTCTGATGCCTTACAAGGAAACCTGTCAATCAGTGTCAGGGGTGGGACTATACTATGGGGCGTGTATAGGAAGTGACGTCACTCACATACGATTGTGCCGAATGCTTTGAACAATGGAGGTATTTGATAAAGGCACCACTAAAGGCAGCTATCCGGTAGATACGCGTGAACGAACAGACAACCTGGGTCTATTCTTTGGCACTTTACACAATAAATAATTCTGTCATTTTTACCCCAAATGCAGTGGCTGTCCCCTGCTACCAGCAGGAGTTACAACGGTATGCATAATAGGTCAATATTCACCATTAACCAAATGCTTTTCACCTGCCTCATGATCTCTCGCTGTTTACACTACGATTGATGCATGTAACAGATCTACACTTATTTACCTATTTGCCACCTTACCTTATATTTTACTCACTGTTTACACTCCGATTGATGCATGTGACCAGTGGCGTATCGCACATCTGTGAGGCCCCCTGCAAAGAACGAGATGGGGCCTCTCCAATCAGTAGTGATGTCATGTAACCTATGAAAATATATTGTGCACCTGCTGTAACATACTACTGAGTCTGCCTTCCCATTTACATAACTGATTTAACAGTAATTAATGTGGTGAATTATCATTGCATTGATTCATTTGATGCTATTACTGAATAACATTATATAGGCTATTCAATGTGGGAATTTGATATTGCTTTTGTTTTTAGTCAGACTGAAATCCCTGCAGGAATAAATATTTAATTTTTTTTTATCCCCCCTTTTATGAACGAGGGGCCAAGTGCCGCTACTCTGATTTGATTGTTATTGTACCAATAGGAGGATCCTTCATCAATAATAATACACAAACATCTGTTATAGGCCCCTGGGGGCGTATTACAGAAAGATCCTAACTTTAAAATCTTATCTTATCTGTTTGGTAACCATGGTAATTTCATTTAGGACAAAAACTATTACAGAAAAGTGTTTCCTAAGTGTGTTATCTTATCTTAACTACAGATAGGAAGGGGGTATTACAGAAACCTCCTAACTTGACAAAAAATCCTAAAAACTGTCTTAACTTTAGGACAACCCCACAGCTGTCCTAACTTCAAAATTATTTGAAAGCTAACGGAAAAAACGCTTACAATTGCACTGTCCAACAATGGTATTAAATATAATTGAAAATGAAGAACGGAGATGTTTAATGGTTGAAAGAATCTTGGAGAACCCTGAAGATGTGTTACATTTTGATGACCAAACACTTATAAGTAATTACAGACTGCCGCGCAACATGATATTACAGTTAGCACAGGAGCTGCAACCAGCATTACAGAGACCAACAAAGCGTCACGGAGCATTACCGGTTATAGTGCAAGTGACTAATGCCTTACACCGTGTCTACACTGGCCGCGAGCGGCGCGGCGACAATTCACTATAGTCACGCCGAATGGTTTATGCGTGTGTGACTTGACTTGACACAGAACAGCATACGTTGTTTACGTCCAGCGGATATTCTCCAAAATGGCACCAGGGTGATGCGGAGGAGACGAATTGTTGAATAAAGTCGTTATTTTATTTTTCTTTTGCGCACAAAAAGTATTCTCGTAGCTTCATAATTTTACAGTTGAACCACTGATGCAAACAATGGAGTATGTTACAGATCTCACTTTACGTTTTCGGATTGGGAAATTCAGTGCGTTGCGGTAGTACCCCATGCAGGGTCAGACAGCTCTCAGAGTCCATCAAAAATATCTTAATTTGTGTTCCGAAGATGAACGAAGGTCTTACGGGTTTGAAATGACATTAGGGTGAGTAATTAATGACAGATTTTTTATTTTTGGGTGAACTAACCCTTTAAGCCTAATATTATAAATATATTAGGTTACACCAACAAAACTAAATTTAAAGGGGTCATAAACTGAGAAATCAAAATTCCCTTGATCCTTTGACATATAAGAGGTCATTGTACTATAAGTTTCAGAACTCAAAACTTTCTCGTTAGTCTAAAAACAGCTTATATTGAAGCCAATCTGCCAAAACAACAGGTTGTGGAATGTGCCTCTTTATGACACTATGCCTCTGCAGAAGAAGATCAACGCCTGCTTTGACAGCACTGCCTGCTTAGTGTCGCCCACGGGTTCCATTAGACATGGAAAAGGGTAGGGTTATTTCAGGTTTAGGCTTGGAGGAGGATGGATGTTTGAGCACAATCTGTTTTTTGCTTGTTGAGACTCGAGATGTAAGAATATCATTTCACACCCTCCTCGCCGACAAAGAAGGGGCCCAATATTATGAAGTGCAAAATGTGCCAACTCTAAGGCTTACCAGGAGAAGAAGGAGCAGTCTACCCTTCTGTCGCCATCAGATTTTTGAATGGGATTGATAGAGACCGCAGACGACAGACCAGTGTTGTGTAATATTCAGTTCCTGTGAAAGACTTCCAGCAGGTGGAGTTTACATGAATATTTATTAGTTCCCCATATTGTGGGTGTGTCCTTGAGACAACGTGCAAATGAATTGAACTGAAAATAATAGTACAGGCTCCTCAAATAGCAACTTGTTTAATGGATTATTTCGAAAAGGTAACAAAGGTTCAGTGTTAAGCATTAAAGCATTAACTGCAACAGTGTCAAAACAATGCATAGTTTGTGTAATATAAAGTGTCTGTGCTGTTATGCCTAATTGATTACAGGCACACAGCAGAGAAAACAAGCTAATAACCTGTGCTAACCCTGGCTAATATAGATTTTTACTGAAGCACTGAATCAACAATGAACTGACTTTAACTGATAAACTGAATGTTTTCTATTGTCCTCTTGCATTATCAGCACACGTTTTTCCTGTTTGACACTGTAAAGCTGTTTTGACAATCTGTATTGTATAAAGCGCTATATAAATAAAGGTGACTTGACTGGCTTGACTCTTTGATGTGTTTAGCGTATTATACATTTCATTTGTGAGACTCAAAAAATATTTTTGTTTGAGTAGTTTAATAGCCTACCAAGTTGTCATTGGTGACTAGTACTGCAGTGTGTTTACAACAATGCTTGAAATAAACCTCTACAAATGTATCTGTGGCCTAATAAAATGTATATAAGCAAGCCTGGTGTGAGTATCCTGTGTTATTTTTTTCATATTATATTGGATATCATGCAGAATTATAATTAAAGTCACACAAGTAAATGTGCATTAAATGTGAAAATGTGTCACATATTTTCTTTATTATTATTATTTTTTAAAACATCAAAATCTTTCCACATTCACCTATTTGGGACTCACCATTCTCCAAGTACTAATAGACTATAATAGATTAAAGGTATAAGTACACCCAAAAATGACAACTCTGTCATTATTTACTCACTCGTTCAAAACCAAAAACACTGACACATTTCTACAGTAGAATGAGTCATAGATAATCCACAAGATGAAGAAGTTCTCACACACAAGGTAACATCAAACAATACCGGACAACATAAGGAACAGAACGGGGAGTACTTATATTAACACAGGTGAACAGAATGAACTAATCAGACACGTTGGCGATCGCCACAAAGACCGCCGTGTGGACCTGAAGAGGAAGCTCGGAGCAGGAGGAATTCGGGACAGTGGGTCATACTAATAAAAGAAAAACTTTCAAAAACGGAAAATAAACGGGGGTAAAAAACGCAGCTAAACTTTTCGTTTATGTGGTCCAGTATTCTGTAACACCGACTACTTCAAGGATGATGAAGACACGATAAATAATAGAAATAAATCCTTTTAATAGATAATCCACAAGATGAAGAAGTTCTCACACACAGGGTAACATCAAACAATACCGGACAACATAAAAAACAGAACTGGGAGTACTTATACTAACACAGGTGAACAGAATTAACTAATCAGACACGAGGGAAAACTAGGTCAAGGGAAACATGAGGAAAGAAAACAAACTAAAAGTCCATAATCGTGACAGACACAGGCTACGCCAACAGACTATCTTACATTTTATTAGGCCACAGATACATTTGTAGAGGTTTGTAGAGGTAGGTATTGGGCTAAGTGTATATTTTTGGACAGTAATTTTGATCCAGGATCAACAAAAGGCATCAGATAGGCGACCAACGGTAGTGCTCCAAAAACTATGGATTGTGTAATTTTGTGTGATACCTTTCACCTGAAAGACAAGAGTTTCAAGTATGCAATTTAGATTTAGAAAATATTATAACTACAAACATTTTGAACTCATAGAATTAAAAATGGAATTAAATATCTTAGGTAGCCTACCTCTTCACAAATATTTTTTAGCATATTGCCGAGGTAGTTGAACCCCATCGGCTCCCTGGTAAACCACAGTCGCCGTGATTTTGCCAAGTAAGACATGTTCCTGGATCAACATATTTTGTTGATCCTGGATCAACATTGCAGTCCAAAAATATAGACCTAACCCAATCCCTACCCCTAAACCTAACCCTAACCCTACCCATAATTTATTCCTAAAATCAGAGGGAAATGATAGGTGAATAACAAGGGTGTAGAAGCATCTAACCCTGATTGTAAGCCTAAAACTGAAATTTCTTGAAAACTGGAATGTTGTTCCAGGATCAACAAAGGATGTTGGTCCAGGAACATGTTGTTGTGAAATCACGTTCACCGTGAAAGACACTTAAGTGTTCTCGAGTTTGCATAAAGGGATGTGCCTACGATGCAGATAAAAGACTCTGGCATTAGATGGACACTTTGATAGGCATTTTTTTAAACTGTCCACAGGACAAAGTGGGTCACCAGGACATGCAAACATAAATCCTCGTACATTTTCTCTATCCGATGCACTGGGATCCTTGTGATTTTTTTTGTTTCTGGGTTATGCGCCAGGGTCAGGTACTCCAGACCATTCTCATCTTGCCGGAGAACAAAACACTCTTTTGATAAGTTTCGGTTTCCTTCTCTCCCCCTCCGTGCAAAATACAACTGTATCTCAAACCAAACTTTTCGTACAAGACCGTTGGGTGTTAAAGAGGAGAGTGCAGGGGTGTTAAAGGGGAGAGTGCGGGTACATTTCTAATTTTGATGAACGCTGGTGTCTTTTACATTTCTCCTGTAGCACTTTGTAATTGATTTAAAGATGGCATTGCTTGATTTGAATTCTTTAGCATTTATGATGTTGTGTTTTGTGATGCGATGGTTAATACCTGCTCTTAGACACATCAGAATTGTGACGCTGTATTCGCGTCTGGTGTAGGCTAGTTTGAACAGAGGCATAAAACTCTCGCAAGGTCTCATTAAGAAGAGAAGCAGAGAAGGTCTCAACATCAGCACTTTTTTGTCTCTGATACAAAAAGTCTTTGAATGTGTTAATTGCAAACTTTTTTGTGTTAACCTCATCCTTGTCGTCTTCTATCTGCTGGTGTTAATTCCTTGCGCTGTTTTTTGTTACATTTCTCACTTACCGTTATGTTCTCCATCTCCAGTTCGTCTAGTTCATCTTGTGCCTCTGCCCATTTATCAAAATTGCCATATTCACCAAATAAGTTAAATGACACGCGGAAATAATCCATTAAGCTAAGTAAATCGGAAGTGTTTATATGCTGTCTCTGTATAACTGTAACTGTATGTTACTATGGTTACCAATGTTTATAGGTTGCACATTAATTTAGAACAGTGATTAAACTGACTTGGAAATACCTGTGCATTAAACGGTTTTAATGCATACCTGCCAACCAATCAGAATTGATTATTCGGACAGCGTTTTTAACGTAAATCACTGAAGTGCACATCTATGAAGGGTGTAGGCTGTCAAACATATACAACTGTTAGCCAATCATAGCAGTGGGTGTTGCTTCCGAGTCTACAATCCGCCACGCATATTCAAACAGAGCGTTCCGATGAGGGGGTCAAAACAGGACAGAAAATAGCCTATTACAGTGGTTCCCAAACCTGTCCTGGAGGACCCCCTGCCCTGCAGATTTTGTATGTCTCCCTAATCAGACACCCAATTTAGTTCTTGCAGTCTCTACTAACGAGCTGATGAGTGGAATCAGGTGTGTTAGATAAGGGAGACATACAAAAGTTGCAGGGCAGGGGGGCCTCCAGGACAGGCTTGGGAACCACTGATTTTAAATGTTTTTTTTTTTTTGTGTCAAATGTTTGATAAAATTATAAGTGGGTCTCAGAGAACAGTACAAAATAATAAAAAAGGCAGTCCATGACCCCTTTAAGGGTAAAAACAGGTAGAAATAGCGCTTTCACATAATTGCATGTTACCACTTCTTTTTTTTTTTACAGTGGGAGATAAATGCTTAACGCAAAACTTTGTGTGTTGCGTTTGTGTTCTGGGCACTTCAGCAGCATTTGACCATTTAATATCACTGTCTTAATGTATAAGCCATGTTAAGCATAAAAATATCTACTTCGATTATGGTGCGGTTGTCTTAAAAGTATAGAGTTTATGACAAGTGAAATGTGAGAGAAAATAGATTTTCCTAGTTGATGTTTTAGAACATTATTAAGCCACGTTAAGAGTTTTTCCACACACTTTTCCACTCCACTGCACTACCTTTGCTCTCACGTCTAGTGTCTTTTCTTTTTGCGACGCTCAAGTCAAAATAATTAAAAAATGTTTTCCAAATCCCACTGCCGTGTCTTTCATATTTCAAAGCAAAAACATGTTCTGTGTGATTTGCGAATGCCTTTTAGTATATCCTGCGATGGGGCCCCCACGCACCACGGTGGCTGCTGGGGTGTACCGTACGCCAATGCACATGACCATACAGAAAATGCTACTACTCCTATCTGTCTGCCCCAGATGACGTTTCTCCAGTCAGATCTAGGCGCAGCTGTCACAGAACATGCTACAGCCAAGGTGTGTAACTTAATATACAGTGGCTGTAAGCAGTGAGAGATCTTGAGGCAACGCGTGCTCCATTACAGATTAAAAGAGAGGAATTCAATATAATACAATAAGTGTACAATTGCACTGTCTGTTTGCTCACGTGCATCAATTGGAGTGCAAACAGTGAGAGATGTTGAGGAAGGTGAAAAGTTTGGTTAATGGTGAATTTTGACCTATTGTGAGTGACTTCCCAATACATGCACGCCCCATAGAATAGTCGCAACCCTGACACTGATTGACAGGTTTCTGTGCAAGGCATCGAAAATTCAAATGCTGAAGGAATTGCGATTCCAAGTGAGTTTTGGCAGGTTACTTGCGCAACGCAGAGAGAGTGAAAAAGCAGACGTGGTAATTAATGTTGCTATGTAAATATGTCATAACTCATAAGACATGGGAAATACAGTTGCAAAAGGACTTTGCTTTTCCATTTGAAATTCGACAGTCACTGTGCATTTGCAAAAGCAAAAACGCAAATGGTAATGCAAGATTGGCAATTGCATTTGAATTATGTCACAATTTATACATCCACATATGGAAAATGCAATTGAAAATACAATTTGCAATTCCTTTTGAAAATAGTCCGCAATATCCTTCCATACACCGATGAGAAATCATTACAGTATAAAGCGCACAATATTATAATGTAGTAAATGAGCTCAAAAGGGAAATATTTATTACTAATTATAACTGGTTATGATTAATAATAAATATGTAGATTAGATCTAGATAGAACTGTAGCAGAATCAATATTACAATTATTTGATCTGTCCGTCCATCGAGCAGACAATATAATAATTTATCAGTTCAAGGAAAGATTATTTTCCTTGCCAAGGAAAGTAGCTTTCCTTCTTTTTGCAGTGCTAGCAGTAATTTAGCATGTAGCAAGGGATTAAACATTCAGTGACTTCGAATTGTGAGCAACACACAGAGACAATCAATTGTGAATATAAGGGATTTAATAAATGAAACTATATCTAACATATAACTAACTAAGCAAAACACATATATACCAAATAAAGCAAAGCAAGGAAAAGAGAGAGAAGAGCAAAAGAATGGCAGTATTTCACATAAATTAACCACAACCTAATGAGAATCAAAAATCACCTTAAAAGGGGCTCAAGCTTAAACACGCATCTAAATAGTTGTAAACGGTTACTTGCATTGGCTTCGTTGCTGAAAGTCCTGATGCGATAAACACGGAGGTTCTTGATGAGTTCTTTAGGAGTGAGCTAGAGGTTTTCCTCTGGTTCTTCTGAAGATAGGAAAGTCCACAGCGAATTGAAGTTACTTGAAGATAAAAACTGCCAAAAAACAAACTCAAGAGGAAAGTCTTAAGAGTCTTGGAAAGTGTTGTCTCAAAAGAAAGGGTTTTCTGAGCAAAGATCAGTGCGAGCAAATTACTTTTGAGAGTTCCTATCCACACCCACCTTTTGGGTGGAATAGCCAATACCAGGCGTGAATTTTTGAGCGGGAGAAGTTTTCTTTGTCTCCCTTTATGGTCCATTTGCATGTTTATGGCCGGTCTGGAGGATTGGTGCAGTTTTACCCAAAATATAGTACAAATCGTATGATGCATTTCACAATCACATACTGTACATCATTGTTTGAGGAATAAAGAGCAGATTATTTTGATACCAAGAATGAAACATCTAGAAGATCTTAAAGCAGAGACACATTCATATTCCTGAATATAAGCATTGAGAGTTTAACTAATACAAATAAAGAGTTGTAATTAGGCTAATATAATAGGGAAACATACAGACAACACATGTATATACCAGATACATTTGTAACTGATTAGTTATTGTCTAAATAAAGAAAAGGTCTACTGTATATGTGTGTGTGTGTGTGTATTTGGGATGAGTGGTAGTTGGACGTTCCGCCAGGCCCATGGTGCCTGGCACCGGCGGGGTTCAGTTACACTCTTTGGAATGTGTTTGAGTCAGATGGGGAGATCGAAGTGGTGAGCTGTTTAACATTCTCCTGATAGTGAGTGGGGAACCAATTGCAATTTAGCACCTATAATGTAGAATCTGTGGCCAGGACGGTAGTTAATGGCAAATGCAAAGGCTAAAAGGGGTCACCGCTTAAAGACCAGAAACCCAAAGACCATCCGATGATTTACGCAGAGCCTGAAAATATAAGTAAACGGCCTTCTGTTCTCCATCGGTCTGCCCCGGTTGCATAATTGAACGTGTGATGACGTCCGACACCCCTCTGTACCAACAGGGTGTGCAGAGTCAGGGCCGGATTAATGCGCTTTTCCACTGCATGGTACGGCACCGTACGGCTCGGTACGGTTCACTTTTGGGGGGTTTCCACTGGGTACAGTACCTGGTAAGTTTCAAAAATTTTTTAGTACCACCTCTGGTGGGATTTCAAGTGAACGTTACCGTTACCAAAGTGACGTTAAACTGCTGATCACGGATTGGATGGAGAGATCGTCACTAGCCTGAGCACTGAGATTTGCGACACAAAACAACAGAAACGCTAGATAATCAGCCACAGCCAGCGAAGAATAGAATATCCAAACTGTTTTTGTAACGAGCACACCTTTTTTTAACAACCAAAAAGTTTTGTTGTGTGCTGGGAAGAACAGACGTTCCTCTCGTTGATCGCTGAGGAGCGGATCCAGATGGAGGGAGCTTGATGGGGCGGCGGACTGCAATGAAAAGTTTTTTTAGGAGTGGGTAGTAGAGGCGGCGCAACATTATAAACGACATAGTGAATAATCCACCCACCTCTAAAGCGGACCTGAACGCAGTGGAAAGCAAACCGTGGAGAGCCGAACCGTTGCCGTGCCGTATGAGGCCTGTAACGAGCAGCAGTCCATATAGGAATGGGGCCCTATAAATTTGCACACATTTTCCTAGATCAACATTGAGGTTCCATTTTGTTGTTTTCAGCGTAAGCCTGTGTGCAAAGGCTGTCTAATTCAAAACTTTAAAACAAATTTATTTTTAGTTGTTTTAACTACAAAAAATAATGAAAAGGCAATTATACAATTACACATCTAAAATACATAAAACAAGAGCATGCTCACAGATGAGAATAAAATGGCATTGGATGAAGTGGATTAGAGCCCTGCAAGGGCCTCAAATATAGGCCCTAGCCCGTCTTTTTTCCCCTTTCCCAAATAAAAGCTTATTACTAGGCTACGGTTTCAGCTATTCATACTAGTAAGTTTTGTAGTTAATGGAAAAGTGATTATATTGCGTTTTGGGGTTTTTTTATATAAAGTAAATTTAGAAAACATTGGAAGATTTTCTGTTCATAATCGAATGGTAATTATTTATATTTTTTATCCAGACAGTCAATGCTAAAAACAGCTGTCAAAATTACTTTATTGCATTCCAGATGCTTTTAAATAACTTTTCACTATAAATTTTACGGGTAACTGGAATGTAAACATTGTCATGAATTCATTGTATTCCCATTTGTAAAATAGCCAACAAACTCATTGTTGTAGGCTAACCCGATCTCATGAAAGTGCGTATAGCACGATTTTCTGCTTCTATTTGGCGTAATATTTCTATACAGAAATTGACTTTGGCATGCAAAAGACTGATAAATTCATAATTAACGGCATGGGTTCAGTCGATAGAAATACGGGACACACAGGCCTATAATAACTGCTGAAATATTTGCAGGGCAAATCTCAGATCAGTCTGAGCGCTCATGGTACTCACAGTGCGTACAGCCGTACACCTGCAGAAGCCACAGACTCGAACGGTTGTCGTGATAATAAACACCGTAAACAACAAACGTTCGCGTGTCCGCGCTTAATGAGCATATCCTATATGAAAAGCATTTTAGAGGGCCCTTGGCTTTTGGGGGCCCAAGGCGGTCGCCTACCTTTGCCTAATGGGTAAGTCCGCCCAGCGAGGAGCAAACACTACATGACCGGCAGTAGGACAGTACTATCGTAATCTTTGGACCAAAGATTTTGATTGGACGAATATTTTGTGGTCCTAAACCTTCCACAGGTGATATAAATAAATAAAAATTAATTTAGACCACTTAACTTAGTGATCGGGATGTGAAGAGACTTTCAACCAGCATAACAAAAATTTTTGTAAACCACTCACCTACCCTGCCTTGAAACGTAATGAAATTATATATGCGTTTAGGACATATACTTAAAAAAATAACCTTAATGCGATAATTTTTATGGAAAGTAATGCATTACATTACTTTGGCGTTACTTTTTGTCATCTGGACTGGGCTTGCTTGCTTGTTTTTAATATAAAAAGTTATATTTTTGGCAAATGTAAAAGCCCTTTCATTCCCTCAGGTTGAAGGAAATGTAAATTCAAAAATGTTGAAACATTCCTTTCAGTTGTGCTGCCATTCTGGATTGCATGGAAAAAAATAGTATGCTTTCTAGGATTCTATAACTCTTTTCTTCTCAATCACAAAGAAACACAAATGTTATGTTTATCTAAAGTCTTTTTTGCTTATTAGTATGGTTGAATTAGATCATCGGAGGTCAGTAGTAAAGACATTGGTTAATAAAATGGGATAAAATACAAAAATTATTTTTGTGTTAACATATTTAATTGTTGCAGGTATGCACTTCACTGATTTTATTCATTTCGACGAATACTGAATCTGTTTTTGTGCACATGAGATGAGTAAATGTATGTTGACATTTAATCACAATGCCGCTGCACTTAGTTACTCCCGGTTTCTCTCAACATGGGGACAGGAGAGCTGTCAGTCAATAAATGGTAAAACAAAGTAACTGGCTTTACATATTAAAAAAATGAACTCCGATATTTTCTTCAAAATGAAAAAGTAATGGGTTACATTACTAGTTACTTTATAAAAGTAATCTGAATACATAACCCATGTTACTTGTAATGCGTTACCCGCAACACTGATTATAAATGTCTTTACTGTCACGTTTGATCAGTTTAATGCACCATGTGTAAAGTGTAAGGTTCACCTTGAGTAATTCATCAAGTCTTACCCTTGTTTACTTTGTATTTTGCTTTTCTAGTTTGTTCTCAGAGACTCACAGGATGTGTTTTCATATCTTGATGATTTATGACCCATACAAACAATCAGTTTGTATTCACTCCCTCCACCCATAACAAACATTTTGAAATAAATTTTCTTAAATAGTCTGCAAACAGTTCTGTCAAGCATGTTCACTTTAATATTCTTCTTCCATAGTATAAAATGTGCTCCTGCTTGCATTAACATTTGGCATTTGTTGATTATTCAACTAAGTAAACAAAATGCATTTTCTGTTTGAACAGCATACGCTTTAACACACCTCAGTGTGTTAACAGTTACAGTTTACAGTTTATCTTTATGTTAGATAAACTCATCATTACAGACTGAAGGTTTCAGGCTATTCGAGTTTTCTGTTTGCCTATTGTTCCTTTAATCCCGGATAAGAACGTCATACCTGTACGAATGTGAATTCACATCATTTATTATTTGGATAGGATATAAAATAATTTTATTATTCTATCTCAGCTAAATTAAACTGCTCAAGTTTTATTCTTCATTTGTACATCACTTTGCATTAATATATATAAATAGGCTACTAATAAATTAAAATCTCTGCAACGTCAGTTCAAGTGTCTAACATCATAATACAGTTGCAGTTTACATAGACCTTGCAAAATGAATCTGCAAAATGTTAATAATAATATCAAAATAAGAGGATCATAAAAATTGCATGATCCACAAGACAAAATAATAGCTGAATTTTTAAAAAATGACCCCATTCAAAAATGTACACACAGTACACTTAATTCTTAATACTGTGTATTGCTACCTGGTTGATCAATGACTGTTTTCTAATGTTATGCGATAGTTGTTCATAAGTCCTATGTGAAACTGCACACTGTTGTTCAGAAAAATCCTCCAGGTCCTGCACTTTCTTTGGTTTTCCAGAATCGTAAGCATATTCGGGCATATTTGAACCCTTTCCAGCAGTGACTGACTGTCTTTTTACGCTAAGCTTACTGCCACAACCGTAGATATTAATTTACAAACTGAACATCTGAGATTTGTGTTTAATAAAGTGTACATGTTTTGTTTCAGGGTTCAGCGAGAGCAGTTAGCTGCCATCTTCCAGCTGCTCAAAGACAAACAAGACACATTTGGTGAGGTGACAGAGAGCGATTTACAAGAACAGCTTAAACTCTACTCTGTTTAACAGATCAGCAGATAAGACTGTACTGGCAAACACTGTCTAGATTCAAATGATAGATTCAAATACCATTTTAAAGGAGTTTTCAAGTTGAAATCAGTGACCTCAGTGAACCTATTCCCTGAAATATCTGATTGTGTGAAAAAAGGGTTTGTTTATGACTTATATGTATATTATATGCATTTATTGGTCATTATTATATATAATATAAGTAATGAGGAATCAAAAAATCTGGAAACGTTCAGTAGAAAATTAAGTACTAGTCTTTTTGTCTTCTTTTTATTTGTGCTTTAGCTTCAATTAATGGTTATGGTGCATGTCAGTTCAAACCATGTTAAATACAGTATGAACTAAACTGAAATAAAATTCAAAATCAGCTAGTATTACTCACTCTAGCTGTCAGCTGTCTATCTTACGTAGTGACACTGTGCTTCTTTAAGTTACTTGTATGGACAAATTATGCATATTAGTTTTATTTTTATTAATAAAAAACACTTTTTGCTTTATTTTATATTTTTATTATTTATCAAATGTGTTATGTTTAAACACTGCTCATAGATATGTGCTGGCCAAAGGCAAATAATATTATTCATAGCGATGGGCGGACTGTAATGCAGATATAAACACCTGGTTTGATGATGTAATGAATTTGAATAGGTAGATTATAAAACACTGTTACAAACAGTAAATTCTTTCACTCAGTGCACAACACACATGAATAGGGCCAGACTGATAATATGAGTGGAAATTGGTCTTGAAATATGCAGAAAAATTGGACTGCTATTAGTCTCATTCTGACTTGCTGCGTGCTGCTCTATCTAGTGTTTTGGATTACTCTCTCAGAACAGTTTCACGGGTAAGAAAACGACTAGCTAAATATTTTAAAAATGTGTAATTATGGTGTAATTATGATATTCTAATAACTTGTATATGGGTTTTAATACTGTTTTGTGAAATATTTGTTGGTCTGGATTACCACAAGACGTTTATTCCTGTTTTTGCTAAACACTTGCCTCCTAATTAGCAAAACTGTCATCATTTTATCACCACTTGGAACTACTAGTTTGTACAAAACAGAAAAACCCATTTACCCCACTGAGCAAGAAGTCAACATAACACCTATTCCGGTTCTCTATAAGAACAATTTTACAAAACTTCCAGTGTGGGATTTCGAAGATGTTTATTTGCGAAACAATGAAGCAAGAAGACCTGTAAGTGCTACTTTTCCAATACCATTCTCATTGTGAAGTTGTGCAGTCATTTTGATCCTTTGAAAAATCACCTTTTCTGTAGACCTGTCCAAAGTCCCTTCAAAACAAAGAGGATCCCAAGTTCAAGGAGGCGACACTTCCTGACATTCAGCTGTGGCTGTACAAAGGTCTACTCAACATAACAGAATGGAATCGATTAGCACACTTCAACAATCCCTTCGGCTTCATGGAATACAAGTACAATGGTGATAACCTAAGGCAAATTAAAAATAATTCCTGGCGAAATATGGGTGTATAGAATCCTGAATATGTTTGAGAAAGGGGTGCAGTAGGTCATTATTAGCTTTATGTCATTGGCGCACTGTACCTAAACAATGGAAACGGGCGTCTGTTTCTTTACTTGAAACATTACGGCTTCAGTACAGGTTAAGCTTAAAGAATACAAGGGCACATGAATATAAAAAAAATGATGTGAATGAATAAATAATTTATAATGAACACTGCAATATTCCATAAAATTTGAAATTGTTGGGTGCTTTCACACTAGCACTTTTGGTGCGCGCACCCGGGTTTGATTGACATCAGAGTTCGGTACGTTTGGATGATGTGAACGCTGTCTTCCGAACTCAGGTGTGCACCCGCAAACCGTACCCGAGTCTGCTTAGAAAAGGCGGGACAATCATAATCAACATTATGCCACAAATGCTGTCGATTTATGACATTTTGTTTTTCTGATGACGTGTGCAGTAACCTGTCACTCACATGAGATCCCAGCAATAGCAAACAACAATGTTCCGATCAAATCCTATTGGAAAAAAAAAAATCAAGTCCGCTTCTAAATTTAGGGACAATAGGGAAGAAACAATGATAATGGTAACTTCCCTTTCATGCTGACTTTAAAAAAAGCTGAGATATGGGTTATAAAGGTAGTAAATATGGCAAGTCACTAAACTAAAATACTCTTTGAATACCGCAGTTGCAAAACATAAATGGTATGTGCTAACATTATTTTAGTGTGAGAAAGTCACTGATTTACTTTTTCTATGTGACGCAAGTTACTTTGTTGTCATGACAGCGTATCCCAGAAAAACCTAAAACAACTGTAATGAGAACAATTTTTTAACAGAAGAATTCATGTGTTTTTATAAAATTATACGTTTATTTTTACCCTTAAGTCCTCTAAAGATTTGCCCCAGTAAATGTTTCACTTTGTCTCATTTTATATAAATATATATAATTTTTTTTTTGCTAATAAACATTATGCCACAAACACTGTTGATTGAGCTTAACTCGCAACCTAAAAATATTCCCTTAGTTCTAGTTCCCTCTAGTTAATCCAAAAATTAATATTTGCTAAAATTATTCTTACACTCATGCCATTCAAGATGTAGATGAGGTTGTTTCCTCATTACTTGGTCATCTATGGATCCTCTGCAGTGAATGGGTGCCACCAGTAATGTTTATATAAGCTGTTTGGACTCTCATTCTGACGGCACCCATTCACTGCAGAGGATCCATTGGTGAGGAAGCGATGTAATGCTAATTTTTTCCAAATCTTTTGTGATGAAGAAACAAACTCATCTACATCTTGGATGGCATGAGGCTGACTACATTTTCATTTTTGGGCCAACAATTCTTTTAAGTTTGGATGACCTGTCCCCCATGCACTTTGCGTTCCTTGACGTGCATTTTTTTCCCTCACTGAAGAAGTAAAAGGAGCAGTGGATTTGATACCAAAGCCTAAATATTCAATATTACTGCCTGTGCCTGAAAGTTCAAAGGATGGCTGTATCCGCTGTGCTGTTGTGGGCTCTGGTGGCATTCTCAATAACTCAAAGATGGGCAAAGAGATAGACTCCCATGATTACGTTTTTCGGTAAGAGTAAATGTTTTAAAATAAAATTAGATTTGCAAAAAATGGCTAAGGTAGAGCTGACAACTGAATGAATTAGTTATGTTAATGATAATGCATGCCAATAACAGATTCTACAATAACAGTTATTCTGAGGTCATGACTGTGTGTATTCTGAAATTGTGTGTATTATTCTTAAACAGAGTAAATGGGGCTGTTACTCGAGGTTACGAGGAGGATGTTGGAAATAGAACATCAGTTTATGTACATACAGCTTTTTCCTTATATGCATCCATTCTGACATTAAAACAGTATGGCTTTCACAATATTCCACAAGATGAGGTCAGTATATTTTACAATTTTGCATGCAGGTAACTCACTTCAAATACACTGTGCTGCTGTGTTCATCATTGAGAATTATTAATATAAATATACTACACAACTGTACACTATCATTCAAAAGTTTGGGATTGGTAAGATTTTTTTATGTTTTTAAAAGAAGTCTCTTACACTCACCAAGGTTTCATTTATTTGATCAAAACAAATAATACACACAGTAAAATCACTAATATTGTGTAATATTGCAATTCAAAACAGCTGTTCTCTATTTGAATATATGCTCAAATGTACTTTATTCCTGTGATGGCAAAACTGCATTTTCAGCAGCAGTTACTCCAGTCTGCACTGTCACATGATTTTCCAGAAATCATTCTAATATTCTGATTTGCTGCTCAAGAAACATTTCTTATTATTATCAATGGTCACGACAGTTTTTTTTTCGTGGAAGCTGTGGTAGATATTTTTTCCAGGATACTTTGATGAATAGAAAGTTCAAAAGAGCAGCATTTATTTGAAATAGAAATGTGTAACATAAATGTCTTTCACTTTTGATAAGTTGGATGCATCCTTGCTGAATAAAAGAAAAAAAAAAATTACTACTGAACCGTAGTGTATATAACGTTTTGTTTGTTTTTGTGGTTCTGTTATTGTATTGTGTGTGGTTAAATTTTTAGTAACATTCTATAAACAACTAAAAATGTTTTTGATGAGAGAAGTGATACACTGGTGTTTTTTCAATAGGATATCAAATATGTAATGATTCCTGAAGGCCTGAGGGACTTTGAATGGATCCAAGGCCTTTTGCAGGGAAAAGAAGCCAATGGGTCATTCAAGGGTGAGAGGTACAGTATCCAACTCTAGTTCTCCCAACACAGTAAAATGATTACAGAAGTCTTTTGAGTTATATAAAGTGTCAAACTTAAAGGGGTCATATGATGTTGCTAAAAAGAACATTATTTTGTGTATTTGGTGTAATGAAATGTGTTTAAGGCGCATTATTGTTTCTCCTCTATGCCCCGTCTTTCTGAAACGCGTCGATTTTTACAAAGCTCATCGTTCTGAAATGCAAGGTGTGCTCTGATTTGGCCAGCTATCCAGTGCATTGTGATTGGAGACCCAACATTGCCGAATACCTCAAGCGTGTGACGGAAATGTTACGCCCCTTAACACACTCTGATGCTGTCTCCCGGCACGGAGAGACAAAACCAATAAAACCCATTATAAACGAGGCATTTGTTGCATCCAGTGGGGACATAATTACGGATTATAATGACTTATACTGTGTTTTACGCGTTGGCCGATACAAACGCTTTGTGTATCGCGTCGCAATACCATAAAAAACCATGTCTGCAGATTGGATGAGGAAATGGCAAACAGAAAGCGCTACTCGCGTTTGACTCCATCCGTGGCTACGTCTTTACCTCTAACAAATTCTATTAAAGACGCGACTGACGCCCTGTAGAACGGCGCGCCCGCTGTCTTGCAAAGTCTGGCCTGCCCACTGTAACACGCTTGACGCACAGGACGTACCCATTGTATGCAACTCTGGCCGGTTCAGGAAAACAGCTTCCCATAAAATGCGTCACCAGTGGCACACCACGGCGACAGGCTTGAGTGAGCGGCGAGGCCGGCGGCCCTGAGAAAGGCGGCGGGCGGCCAGCGTATCGACCGGCAGGGCTGCTGCAGCCAACCACGCATGTGCAAGAGCCCGGGACTGGAATCCCGCTTCTGTCGGCGACGTGAGTGAAAGCAGATCTGGCGATCACAGCGCCGAAGAGGAAGTTGATTTACACTTTCCTCAGCGACCAGCACCCCAGGGATCCAGCTTAGGCCTGACGAAGCCAGGCTATTGTCCTCTTTTGAAGGCCAAACAAAGTAGTTTCGCTTTCACAACGAACACAGCATCGTCACGACGCAGACATGGCAAGGCCAAGCAACAACAATACTACGGCGAGAATAAAAGTTACGCCTTCTATCTTTGCATGAATATTTGGGTGGCTTTATGCAAATCTTCCCACATCAGGACGTAGACATGTGGGGGCGTGTTAGAAAAAGCTGTTTTAGGTAGTTGTGGCTGACTCTGAACTTTTATAAAGAGATATCTCTTTGGATTTGAGACTTTACAACTGTCTTTGCAACTTTACAGATCTTCTTATGCACCAAGAGCTTGTAACACTTCAAAGAGAAAGGCAAAATATTTTAATTGCTATATGACACTTTAAGAACTATAATAGTGTAAAACTTTACTGTCTAAGCCGTGGAAGAAAAGAGCTACCAGTGGATATTCCACGGCTGGGTTTTTTTGTTTTTTTGTGCGTGGGTTACATATCAGATCATGATGCTTTTTACGTGCGCATGCAGATAGACGGCTCACATGATAAGGGCGGTGTGAAAATGCTATCATGTAGTGATTTGTTTTAAAAAAAAAACATCTGGCATTTATTCTCACGGCCACAGGTGAAATGATGATATTTCAATGTGCATTGTGAGCAGAGAGGAGATTCTAGTGTTCTTCGACTCTGCTCTTCGTATACATTCGACGAACAAGGTACCATTGTATGTTACAGTGCACAGTTTGTCTCGTCATCACACAGCGTTAAGCTAGGGATCTGATCTCTTTTACTAACCATTATGTTATCTATATACAACAGAACAAAATGAAAGGGCCAATACTGGGCAATGTACAGAGTTTCCCAGACCAATCGGAGCAGTTGCTTTGTTCTTGGGCTATTCCAAACAGTGACATTGGAGTAAAGGCATTATTGATCTTTCTATTCATTCGCTTGTTCTTAAAGGTTGGTAGTGTTTAACCACTGGAGAGTACTCTGTTTCTGTACTCACTGTTTGTATGTGCATAATTAGTTTTTGGAAGACACGACCTGAAAAGTTTTATTCTCAAATCGGGGGATGTCTATGGAGAGAGTAGACTCGATTACAGAAGGACCACCTACTAAGAATCATCCAATATTAACCGAATGGGAATGACTCTACAGTTACATTGATAAGAAAACCACAGTGTTACACTGGGTTTCTCTACTGCACACCTCACATCATGACTCTGGCCCGGGTAGATAAAGGACTTGAAGGCACTGCCAGACTATGGAAGCATTAGAAGCTGCTTCCGAAGGCGAACTATCTAACACATCAAAAAACAGGAAGGAGGCTGTTTCTGTTCTGTCTGCAGGCCACGCGCTGTGTTTCTGCAAACACGAGCTTTACTCTATACACAAACAAATAGGACCAACTTCAAAAATAAGTTATATTTAAATGAATTTTTAAAGTCATAATTGTAATATGCAATATCTCTATTTCCGTAATATGTAAATCCCAAAAAGTGTTCTGTGGATTACAGCCATATAGTAGCTGTTAAGACATACTTGAGAAACAACAGGACAGAAAAAGGAATAGACAAGAAGAAGTGAAGAATAAAGGACTAGCGCGTAACGTTTCTTTGTTGATTTCTCCATAGTAGTATAGAGCCGAACATCTTAAGACTTATTTGTTTAACTACAGTGTGCGATTGTAATATTCCAGTACAAATTCACTACATCATCAAACCATGTGTTTATTTGAGGATTACGAGAGACCAGTAGTCGTCATCACACTTTCTAATCCAGTGAATATTTGTCAGGGTGGGAACCTCACGTCGTGGGTGAAAATTCAATCCACGTATGTGGAGTCTACTTTATCTATTAATCTACTAATTTCTCATAGTGTTAGCAATTACACACACAGCAACACACCACAGCACACATTATAATAAGTACAAACCATTATAGAATATGGGCCTATAATTTATAATATCTACAGCAGATATATATAATAATATCTATATATTATATATGATGTATATGGGGTGTGTTATATAGAACATATATACAGTGTATATATATATATAGATATATATATAGATATATATATACTGTATATATATATCTATTATATAATATAATATATAGTTATATCTTTATAATAATTTGGTTGACGAATTTCTGCAATTTGAAACCTTTCCAACAATGACTGTATGATTTTGATGGAACAATGTTTTTTTCTATTTTACCTAAATTTAGTACTGCCGGGGGGGGGCCTTAAGAGCTACAGAAGGTGAGTACATGTTCCAGAGACAAAATAAGTGTCAATTACCGATCTTCAAATTCAAAAAGTACGTTTGCACCCTAATGATTGTTTTTCCTTTGGAGATCAGTGACATTTGACCCCCTTTTTGGAAAGTTGTGTATGAGTCCTCAGTTGTCCTCAGTAAAATCATATACATAATACATACATACACAACACATATAAGGATATATAATCTATATGATATATATATAATAGATATATACTATATATATATAATTGTATCTAAAATAAAATTGCTGAAAAAGAAAGAAAAATTACATTTACTCAGTAAATGGGGATATATTATACTGTAAATTATATATATAGACATGTACAGTATATATATATAACTACTCAAATACAATACATATATACTGGATATAAAATACTGGCAGCTACTGTGGCATTTCATCAAGGGAGACTGTGCATCTTCAAGATAACCCAGAAGTACTGATAATACGGAAGAAGGATTGATGGGGAGACAAAGTGGTCCGAAAATTGGTCAAATTCTTTACTATGCAGGACTAATAGTAGAAAATATCTGGTGCATCATTTGCTGCTAAAGGAGAATCTTAGATACTATTGTTTACTACTTTAAGCACCTGGCCTGCACGTCGACGAATGACGAGATTAGTCAATGTAGTCCATCCCAAGTGGAAAAAACATGATTTGTGTGTTATTAGTTTAGTCAGATTGTGTTTAGGGTTAAAGATTTTAGATTATTTAGCAATGCAGAAATTCAGATATTTTCAAAGGGTTCACAAACTTATTTGTGTCACTGCCCTGGAGACTAAAGACTATGATGAAGAAAAAAAAAAAAAAGGGGGGACGAAAAAGAAACTCTATGACTTTGGAATCATCAGACTCAACCAAAAACACAAACACGTCAAAGGCAGAAGACTCTGTATGCTTTTACAGTCTTTGTGAAGAACAGACTGTGTTTGAACGTTAATCTTTAATGTGTACGTTTTACAAGATTTTTATTTTTTATTTTTCCACAGCCAGCTCTGTTATACAACCATGTCAACAGTCAGTGTTTTCAAGAATTTCTCTGTCCAATTCAAAGAAAATGTCCAATTTAAAACAATGAACTGAAATTCAGTATAATTTTCAGTATAAAAGGTATATTTGGTTGAATAGGGATTACAATCTACACATAATCACTTATATATTAACTTGTATACACTTATATACACACCACTTGTCCTCTGTAAAGTCGTGGGCCTTAGAAAACCTCAACAGAGAGAGAGTACTGTAATATCCACCTCCGTCACTGTTTTTTTACTTACGCAGCGCTCCATATAAGGAAAAGAAGGAGGAGAAGAAATTGCGCACAAACCTAATTGGTTCTCGCCTCAATCGCCTATTTAAATATGCAAAAGTAAACGAGCTATGTGAGAGCTAGGCAGTGTTCAGACGGCGCGCTACACTTTGAAGACATCCAGTTTAAATAACGTAAATACTAAACGTAAATTTATAAAAAATAAAGGCATGTGTGTGTGTCTATATATAGGCAGCTCACTTGAGTCGTCGGTAATAGGCCTAATCAAGCTGTAAACTCACAGTTGCGCATGCGAAGATGATTTTTCTGAGGATATTCTTGGCTATATACTTTATAACGTTACTTCTGTTAATTTTTGTAACATTTTACAATGGAAACTGCACTATGTGTGGAGGAAGGCAATGTCGCAGATTCTGAGTTGAGGAGCCTGACTCAACCAACAGTTCAGCTGACTGACTCAGGAGCAGCAAACACTACAATGAGTTCTGACCGTCTTGGGACTCCGTTAACCCTTGTGGCCCCTATGAACAAGCACAACTTTACTGCTCTGCCCCAGTGGAAATTTGATGATATATATCGGTTGGATCCACAGTTTAAACGGAGTGTAAGTATGGTGGATAACAACAACTAGAGAAAAGTTTGTGAACATCCTGCTAATGTGGCTGACGTAACTGATGCAACCCTGCTGAAAAAGAAACGCATCTTAAACCAGACTAATTATGGTTTGCTGGTCTTCCAGACTTCCAGATCTGTTAACTGGTTTTACAGTTTTTTTTGGCACTTTTCTCTCTTGGTCATTTCTTCATTGATTAATTTTGGACTAGCACTGGATGACAATCACAACATACATAATTTGTTTTTGTTCTGTAAGAATGGATACAATAAATAATAGATAAAAGCAAACGTGACCACCTTCTTTTTTAGATAAACATAAAGCCCTACTGCATCATGTTTGATACAATTTGAAGGCCTCTAAATGATAAAAAATTTGCTGAAAAACACAATCTACTACATGCCTTCTGTCTTCTGACTGGTAGTTCATATCTTTTGCAAGTAAAAGGCCTTTTAGTGTAATTATAAAAATGTCCATCTTCAGGTAGTGGTTAAGCAATGTTCTGTGTGCTGCCAAAATCTTGCGACCCTGTTTTTACAAAGAAAATGTAAAAATAACTTTTCCATGGTTATTAATATCTTAAAAAGAACATTTACTGGACTGAGGCAACTTAGGTTTACTTGATTTCTCCATACATCATTTTTTCCCCCTAGAAAATGATACAACCCCATTTTCAAAAAAGTTAGGACATTTTGTAAATTGTAATTAAAACAAGAATCTCTGATTTGTTCATTCTCTTTCATATTCTTTCTCTTTTGTTAATTCTTATTTAAATGACAAAACTACAAAGAAAATATTTACAGTATTTCACTGATCAACTTAAGTGTATTAAATTGTAAATAGAAATAAATGTTGATTTTGATGGCTGCAACACACTCCAAAAAAATAAATTGGGACAGAGGCTAAATAAAAGTTTATAGAGTATCCAAGTTTAAAATTTTTTTTAGACATTGCTCAATAACCAGGTGAATTTGTGATAGGTGAGGGTATCTTGATAAAAAGTAACAACTGTACCAAACAGCAGATTTTTGCTCCGTTTGGGCTCTGAATAAAATTGAGGGTTTTCCCTCAAGCATGAGCTCCATATTCTCGCTATATCATTCTACATGAGCCATAGAAGCCTGATAATATGATACAAAGCGTAAAACATATGAAACATTTCAGACCATTTTTCATTTGTCAGGCTTTACAGAGTTTAAGGCATTTCCAATATGTTTTTCAGGAATGCATGGTGTCCTTGTGAAATTCCTCTAATCCTGTGTATAAGGAGAAATTTATTCCAAACATTCAGCTGTTTTTACAAAGTGATCATGTCAACATGAGTGAGTGGAACCGGCTTTATCACTTAAACAACCCCTTTGGCTATATGGGATTCAATTACACAGGTTTGTTTAATCAGAAAGCATAAATGTGATAATGTAGATGGTTTATTAAGACATGGTTCTAGAATAATGCACTATTTTCTCATTTTTATAGCCATAAAAGCAGCTGTTGACACCATCCCTAAACTTGCATCTACCCAGTTACTACAAGTACCCACAAGAGCGAAGGATGGCTGTATTCCCTGTGCTGTTGTTGGGACTTGTGGCATTCTCAATGGCTCCAGGCTAGGAAAGGAGATTGACTCTTCTGATTATGTATTCAGGTAAATTGAAAAGTTTGTTTAGCATATTAGATCAGTCACAGTTATTATGTGTAAATCAGAATATCTTGTCAAAGCTTTAACCTCTTAAAGGGATAGTTCACTAGTTCACCCAAAAATGAAAATTACCCCATGATTTATTCAGCCTTAAGCCTTCCTTCTTTCAGATGAATACAATTGGAGTTGATAAATGTCCTGGCTCTTCCACGCTTTATAATGGCAGTGAATGGTGGTCGAGATTTTGAAGCCCAAAAATAGTGCATCCATCCATCATAAAAAAGTACTCCACACTGCTCCAGGGGGTTAATAAAGCGATGCATTTTTGAAAGAAATATATCCAGATTTAAAACTTTATAAACCGTAATCTCTAGCTTCCACTAACTGTCGTACGCGCGTTCACGAGAGAGTGGCGTCCAGCGGAAGACGTAGGTGTAGCTTAAGCTCCGGTGAGAAGTGAAGAATGCGGAAGCGCAGAGGAGAGAGCAAAACAAAAAAATGGTCATGAATTAGAAGTACAAAGTGGGGTTTGTACAGAAAAATGTCGAGGATTTCGACTAAAGCAAGAGGAAACTTTGCTATTGTAGTAAAGGTTCAAGAGTGTGGAAGGAAGAAGGCAGGGTCGGCTTGCTGGGACGCGAGCTTTATTTAAATTTCTCTTGCACCACCCACAATACGGTGCTCATTCAGTGCTGTCAGACTCGCAGTCAATAACTCATAACAAACATAACACAACTTGCTTCCGTGTTTCTCTACATCCTTCTCCCCGGGTGGCTCGCGTTCTCAGTCAGTCTCTCTCCCGTTCATGTTCCAGGTGGCCCCTTTTATCCACACCAATTACTGAAACAAGACACAGGTGTTTATCATTTGCGCTTGACCCACTTACGCACCGCTCGTCTCCTGCCTCTCTCTCCCGATGCAGACCTCGCTGAACCACGCCCCCCCTGCCACATACCCCCACCGCCCGACTCAGGCCGGGGAGCCCTCCGGCCTGCAGCCCCCCCCATTCCGGGAGAGGAAGTCCGCTACTACCATCTGTACCCCCGGCCTGTGGATCACCTTGAACTTGAAGGGTTGCAATGCTAGATACCAACGGGTGATCCGCGCATTGGTATCCTTCATGCAGTGGAGCCACTGCAGGGGCACGTGGTCCGAACAGAGAGTGAATTCCCGTCCCAGCAGGTAATACCGGAGGGTGAGGACGGCCCATCTGATTGCCAGACATTCCTTCTCAATGGTGCTGTACATCGTCTCCCTCTTTGAGAGCTTCCGACTGATGTACAGCACCGGCCGTTTCTCCCCCTCTATCTCCTGGGACAGGACCGCTCCCAGCCCCCTGTCCGACGCGTCGGTCTGCAATAAAAAGGGGAGAGAGAAGTCAGGGGAGTGAAGGAGCGGCCCGCCACACAGAGCAGCCTTTACCTGGGTGAAAGCCTGCTGGCACTGCTCCGTCCACTGGACCGGGTCTGGGGCTTCCTTTTTAGTGAGGTCAGTCAGTGGGCTGGTGAGGTCCGAATAATTAGGCACAAACCTTCTATAATATCCCGCCAGCCCCAGGAACTGCCTCACCTCCTTTTTGGTCTTGGGTCTCGGACAGGTCGCAACCGCCGCCGTCTTATCAATTTGGGGACGCACCTGTCCGTGGCCCAAGTGGAAGCCCAGATACCTTACCTCCACCCGCCCAACCGCACACTTTTTCGGGTTGGCAGTCAGCCCGGCCTCCCTCAGCGACCGCAGGACCGCCCGCAGATGCTGCATGTGCTGCTGCCAGTCATTGCTGTAGATGATAATGTCATCCAAATAGGCCGCGGCATACGCAACATGCGGCCGGAGGATCCGGTCCATGAGCCGCTGAAAGGTGGCCGGAGCCCCGAACAACCCAAAAGGAAGCGTAACAAATTGGTGTAATCCAAACGGCGTGGTGAAGGTCGTCTTTTCTTTGGACATTGGGATAAGGGGATCTGCCAGTATCCTTTAGTTAAATCCAGTGTCGAATAAAAACGAGCTGCACCCAGCCGATCAAGCAGTTCGTCAACCCGCGGCATTGGATATGCATCGAATTTCGACACAGCATTCACCTTGCGATAATCCACACAGAACCGGACCGAGCCGTCCGTTTTAGGCACTAAAACTATCGGGCTCGCCCAATCACTGTTGGATTCCTCGATTACCCCCATCTCTAGCATCGCCTCTAATTCAGTCTGAACTACATTTTTTGTGTTCAGGCAAACGATACAGCCGACTGCGTACTACTACGCCTGGCTCTGTCTCAATATGGTGCTGAATGAGATCCGTTCGACCAGGTAGGGGCGAGAACACATCCGCAAACTCGGCTTGCACCCTGGCTACATCAGTGAGTTGGGAGGGCGAGAGGTGATCTCCTCCCGGGGCCAGAGCAAGAGATTGACTTTTGGTGTTCACTCCTGGCCTGAGAGCTTCCTCTCCGCTCACCGCCATCACCAGCATCACTGATTCCGCCTCGCTCCATTTTTTAAGGAGGTTGAGATGGTACACCTGATGTGCTCCGCCCCTGTTTGAGCGCACTACCTCATAATTGAGATCTCCAACTTGCCGTGTGACCTCAAATGGTCCTTGCCACTTTGCAAGTAATTTAGAACTGGAAGTTGGGAGTAATACAAGTACTTTTTCTCTTGGTGCAAATTTTCGTAAGCGGGTTCCCTGTTGTACAGCCGGCTTTGTTTGTCATGGGCCTGTAACAAATTCTCCATAGAGAGCTGCCCCAAAGTGTGGAGTTTTGTTCTCAGGTCCAGCACATACTGAATTTCATTTTTACTGTCCGAAGGTCCGTCTTCCTAAGTTTCTCGTAGGACGTCCAACACCCGCAGGGCTGACGTCCATAGAGAAGCTCGAAGGAGGAAAACCCCATGGAGGCTTGGGGGACCTCACGCATGGCAAACAAGAGGGGTTCCAGCCATTTGTCCCAAATTTTGGCGTCTTCGTGAACGAACTTCTGAATCATGGTTTTTAATGTGCGATTAAATCGTTCAACCAGACGATTTAATGCCCAAGAGTCCGTAAAGTTCGCGGAGAGTCCGTGACATAAACGCCGTGCCTTGATCGGTGAGAATCTCTTTCGGGATTCCCACCCGGGAGATTAGATGAAACAGGGCCTCCGCCACACTTTTCACGGAAATGCTGCGGAGGGCCACTCCCTCTGGGTATCGCATTGCATAATCCACTAGGAGTAATGCAAAGCGATGCCCCCGTGCCGATCGCTCTAATGGCCCGATGAGGTCCATGCCAATTTGTTCGAAGGGGACCTGCATAAGAGGGAGAGGGCACAATGGTGCTTTTGGGGTGGCCGGTAGGTTCACCAGCTGACATTCACGACAAGACGCGCACCACCTGCGCATTCACGTTCTCGTGAATGCCCGGCCAGAAAAAACGGGTCATTAGCCGATTCAGTGTCGCAGCTTGCCCAAATGTCCGGCCATCGGATTACAATGAGCCGCCTGGAAAAGCATTTCCCAACAGCTTTTAGGAACTAACAACTGGGTTGCATCCTGTTTTGTCTGAGCATCTTGGGTCACTCGATACAACCAGTCTTTTAAAATAGCGAAACACGGATAGGAGAGCGGTCGAGCAGGTTGAAGAAGCTGTCCGTCAATGGAACGGACCTGTTCAAAAGCATTTATGAGCATTTCGTCCTGGGACTGCTCCAGGGGAAAATCATCGGACTTCGCGAGGGTACCCCTCTCAACAGCGCTCCGTTCCCCTGGCTCGGTCCCCCTTGGTCCCAGCTCAGCTTCTCCTACCTCGAACCTTAACCATGCGGCTCCTATCCAATGCCTCCGGTTGAATCAGGCTTTGATGCATTGAGGTTTGGTTGCATCCCGAATCCACCAAAGCCTGATATGTACCCCCCCCAGCTTGATCGGGGGCAGCTTGCGGGGCGTCCGGGACCCGGATCAGCGTCCCCACCTCCATCCCTGGACACCGATCAATAAAATGACCTGGGTCCCCGCAACGCCAGCAGGCCGGCCCAGGCCTCCCCGCCGCCCTAGTGGCAGGAAGTGGGTCAAGGAATTAGTGTGGAGAGAGCGGCGGAACGGGAGCTGCGGCCGGGGTGCCGCCGGCCGGACCTGGCCCCCTGGGCAGCGTCCTCGGGGTGGCTGTGGGTTCCGTCCCTGGACCACCCCTCCAGCGGGGTGGGGCCCGGGGGGGAAGACTTTCTCGGGACCTGGGGAAAGGGACAGGTTTAGAGGGAGGAGACACCGGGGAAGGGTGAGAGAGAGAGACAGATGGCAGGGGTTCGCCGACCCCGGGGCACGCCACCATCTGGTCCTCCGCCAGTTGGATGGCCTGGTTCAGCGACGTCGGGCAGTGGCACTGGACCCACTGTGCAGTCTTCCTTGGCAGCCGTGCCACGAACTGCTCCAGTACCACTCGATCGATGATTTCCTCGACGTCGCTCGTGTCGGCCACCAGCCATCTGTGGCAGGCGTCCCGGAGCTGTTGCGCCATCACGAAGGGTCGGCCCCCCTCCGTGGCCGACCCGCTGGAGGATGGCGCGCTTGAGGTCTTTGTATACCAGGAGGTTCTGGACTGGCAGCTGTTGTGCGGCCACCTGCGCTTCCCCAGACAGCAGGGGAATGAGCCGCACTGGCCAGTCCTCCTCGGGCCACCCCACGGCCTCTGCCGACCTCTCAAACAGGTCCAGGAACACCTCCGGGTTGTCCTGGGGCCCCAGCTTGTGGAGAGGCACATGGGGGGGGGGTGGTGCTGGGGCAGATGTAGGTCCCCCAGCCCAAACCTCCCGGTCAATCCAGCTCAGGAACAGCTCGCGGTCTTCCTGCTGGACTTGGATGAGTGCTCGGAAATGCCGTTCCTGATCGTCCCTCATGCCCAGCAGTGCCTGATGGTGTTCCTGGTGAAGACCCGTGAGTGATTGGATGACCTCCGCAAATGGCGATCCTGGGGGGGACTGCATGATGGCAATGGCGTTCTTCTTCCTTCCCGGGTTTCGGCACCAGTGTAGTAAAGGTTCAAGAGTGTGGAAGGAAGGCAGGGTCGGCTTGCTGGGACGCGAGCTTTATTTAAATTTCTCTTGCACCGCACACAATACGACGCTCATTCAGCGCTGTCAGACTCGCAGTCACGAACTTGTTCCCTGGGTGGCTCGCGTTCCCAGGTCGTCTCTCTCTATCATCATGTTCCAGGTGGCCCCTTTTATCCACACCAATTACTGAAACAAGACACATGTGTTTATCATTTGCGCTTGACCTACTTACGCACCGCTCGTCTCCTGCCTCTCTCTCTCGATGCAGACCTCGCTGAACCATGCCCCCCTCGCCACAGCTATAAACAAAACTTTTTCCTTTGCTATAAACAAAACTTGGTTCTTGCGAGTCTAGCATATTGTCACGGCAGCTTTACAATACACCTACGTCATCCGATGGAACGCCACTCTCTTGTGAACATGTGTACAACTGCCTGCCAGAAGCTAGAGGATTACGGTTTATAAGTTACAGGGGTCATATGATGCGATTTCAATTAATCCTTTCTCTTTGGAGTGTTACAAGCACTTGGTGCATAAAGAAGATCCCTAAAGTTGCAAAGACTAAAGTCTCAAAACCAAAGAGATATTCTTTATCAAAGTGAAGACTCTGCCACGCCCCCCTAAAACAGCTTGTTCTAACACGCCTCAACATATCTACCTCACTATGTGGAAATATTAGCATTATGCCGACCAAATGTTCACGCAAAGAAAAAAGGCATGGTTTCAGGAACAGCAGTAGTGTTGAAGCAGCATGTCAGGGAGAACGCTGTGTGTTTCTAGGGCGGTGTAAAGAATCAGCTCATGGGAAATATGAATAAGTAACCATAACTAGTTATAATTAACTATTCATATTTTTAGATCCGCTGTAGATATTTACTTAACCTCTCAGGGTCAACTGTCTGTCAATTCAAAGAACGTTAATTTCCTGGTTAAAGGAAATAATTTCTACTGTACAATTCGACAAAAGTTGTTTTTTCTTTATTTTTTTTTTTTTTTTTTTTTTTTTTTTTTTTTTCTAGCGTAAATCTGATGATCTGACTCCGGTTATGAGCACACAATGAACACGTCAAGTGTGATACACGTAAGGTTTTATTTAACTACATAAACACTTAAACTAGTCTAACCTACTACATAAACACATCATATAAAGGGTCTTTATAACATAAACATACACACACACACACACACACAAATACAGGTTGGTATAGGAAAGGGTTAAAGTTTAACACTAAAGAAAGAGAAATAAGGAATGACATTTAGGGAACCATTTTGCATATTCAGCAGATCTAAGCCTTCAGGGATACGTCAGATTCTAAGTTCAAACACACCTTTGTAAAAAGGAGCAAATTATACCTAATGTATCAATTAAATAAGACTAAGTTTGAATACTTGCGCAGTCTCGCGGTTCGGGAAAAGAGACTGATGCAATTATAGGCCAGGATCTTGCGAAATTATTGATGAAGGAAACGTTTGAGGCAGAGATCTTTTGGTGAAGGAAAATCACAGGGCCGAAGGCCGGGCAATGAGCTTGATATCTGAAGCCTGTTCTACCATCTTCACTTAGCATCGACCGAACAACCAACTGGGGCAGGTCCTGGGCGGGCTTAAGGGTCATTTTGGAGACGATCCAAGCTCTCAAGATGGCTTATCCAATGAGAAAAGCCGGAACCCCAAGTGGGCGTTTTGAGATCCTGTGGAGTTTATGGCCCTTTGTTGGAAAGCATGGTAATTTGCGTATGGAACTTGGATCAAAATTACTAAAGATTATTAGAACACTAATATGTTGCATAGGTGTAAACATAAAATATACACTCTCAATTAGATCATCCAAATACAAATTCATAGATACTAGACATGGTAGATTTACTTACATGAATGAGTGGTTTATCATAAGCATGAATAAAAATAGTCTATAAAACAACAGATTAAATACAACACAGCAAAAATATACACAATGGCCTGAAGAAAATAGGTGTTCATTCAAAGAAGGTTTTCCTACGAATTAATTAGTAGAAAAATCCATTTCTACACTGCCTCTTGCCCTGGGACATGCAGGGATTTCCCTGCTTTAGATACTTTTGGCCAATAAACCCAGTGATATCAGCGTTGTTTGCCATGCAACAAAGAAGCCTGTTCAACTTCCTGGGGTGTTACGCATTCCGGAGGGAAGGGTTCATGGGTCCTCGTATGGATTGTTAACTGAGGGGGGTTACAGAGTATTTGTTAAATATAAAAACAAAATATATATTGTGTGTTTGATTGGTCCAGACGCTACCGAAGCAATAGCACTTTATTTGGCCTTCCAAAAGTGATGCATTTAGGAATCTTTAAGATTACAACAGAACAGCAATGCATTTTAGGGACGACCGTTTCGTGAACCTAGGAGAAGAGATAATTCTGACTTTGCTATGACAATCTGGGCTTCTGAATCGATATGTTTTGTTATTAGTTTAAAGTATTTGCTATTGACTGTTCAAATGCGGAGTTTTGTGCATCGTGTGTGTGCGCGCGCACCTTTCGGGCTCTGTCTTTACATTTATTTTTAAAGATGAAGCTCGCGATTATGGTAAGGGGCGTTACATTTCCGAAGAGTGCTTGCGGTGTTCGGCCAACCACAATGCACTTGGTCAGCTGGCCAATCAGAGCAAACTGCACTTGTCAAAGGAGGGGGCTTTGTAGAAAACAAAGCATTTGAGAGAGGCAGGGCATAGAGGAACTACAATAATGTACAGTATTTGAAAAAGAATGTGTTTTTTGAACATTAAAGCATGTCAACATGCCGCACCAGTTGCACCCCCCTAAGGATGGCCCTGATACAGCCCACCTGATCATTCCATACGGCCCGCAGGCCAAGAAACTGAAATCTAATGCAGTTGCCAAATTAACCACACAGAGTTGCAGTTACCAAACGAAAAGCTCCACATTGTCACACTTTGCTATGCCATGTAGGCCTACTATTTTTCTTTCTTTCCTTTTTTTTTGTGTTCGCACACCGGCAGCTCACAAAGTTTTCACATAGGGTCTTTATCTTTTTTTTATTTAAATAAGTTGCAGTTTTCTTAACGGCTCATGATGATTCTGAAAGAAATGTGCCAGGATCCTACTGTTAGGGATGTACTAGTAGGGATGAAACCAGTGGCGCCTGCAGGTGAATGACTGTAAGCACTGTGCGTACCATGAGCACTCGGACTGACCTGAGATTTGCCCCGCAAACATTTCAGCACTTATTATAGGCCTGTGTGTCCCTTTCTGTCGACTGAACCAGCCATGCCATTAATTATGAATTTATCAGTGTTTTGCATGCCAAAGTCAATTTCTGCATATAAATATTACGCCAAATAGAAGCAGAAAATCGTGCTATACACATTCATGAGATCATGTTCGCCTACAACAATTAATTTGTAGGTTATTTTACAAATGGAAATGCAACAAATTCATGACAATGTTTTACATTCAAGCTACCCGTAAAATTTATAGTGAAAAGTACTATAACCACACGCAACGTCCGGAAGGCAATCAAGGCAACCCACTTTTTCTGTAAGATTGTTTTTCAAGTATTTGCTCTGGATAAAAAAAAAAAAAAACAAAGGATAATAAATAATTAAGACAAAATTGCAGCAGCAAATCCTTTTAAAAAGCTATACAATTATTGGACAAAGTTTTACATATATGCCATTATAATTTGTGTTTTATTTTTTTAATTGTACAGAATTCTAAAATAAAATGAAAATTATAATCGTGCCTGTTTTAGGCTTTCCCTTATTTTTATATTTTAGACATCCATCAATTATGGTGGTGATAAAAAAAATGACTCGCCATCTCCTCATTGGACGTGCCTTTAGAGAGAAATGCACCTTTAGGGATTACATAATGAAAGAGTTTCTATTATTGCGTTTTAAAGTAGTAATTTAAAGCATTCTATATATTTTTATCATGTCTGTGAGGCAAGTATTCACTGAGTTTCGGTTCATCATTGTGAAGCGCTCAGCTCAAGACAGAGGACGCAGAAAGGCGTTTTGTATCTTTTATTTTATAAAAGCACAACGTTTTGTTGATTATTGTGAGTGCACACAATTAAAAGTAGACCCTTTATAGTTTAGAATGATGTATTACTATTACCTTTATGAGCAAAAAATGACAAAATATAAGTTGTTTCCACTGTTCGAAAAAATGCAAGTGATCGTGCTGGCACCTCCATGTCCTGCAAAGCGAGCTTTAGCTTCCACTCTCTGCACAAACGATTGGATATGCGTCTAACAGCGCACATTTATATAGGTTAAAAGTTTAAACTAACATTGTGATGTGCTTTAAGTATTTTATATCTATAGATTCTATTTTAGTCAAGTCGTGATGATTTGAAAAGGCTAAATTGATCAAACATATAGGCTATGATTAATTCACTGTCTGCCACTTACATTTAATGAATTTAACGATATGATTCACAACACTGATTTCACAATACAATTTTTTTGTATAATTGAAATATCAAATAATAAATCCCAAATCAAATAAATAAACAATGCAAATAAACTAAATCTCTTCATATGAACAAACTAAGGCTTTGCCTGTGCTCTTTCTACTTAAAATTAGAGGCAACCACTGCATTTTAATCACGATTCAATTTAACCACAGCAGGTGGCACTTATGGAACAGAAGCAATATAGTGTTTCCTCGGTTACTGCTGTAAACAAAGCAGAGCTGCTCTTAACTACGTTTATATGCATTATACAGAGGCCATATGAAAAGAAAATACTATCTAAACTTTTCTGAAGTTCCCCTCAGAGATACATTCATATAAACTCCCACCCTCAACTGTATCGCGATTCGTTTAACATCTCAACTAACATGAATCGTCACATATTTGTATCGATTTTCAACTAGCTCGTTACATCCCTAGTTACTACTGTAACGAACACAACTTTTATGCGCATCAGTTTAGCTGATAAACCGTGCAGTCTTATTTCTGTGTTGTCATTAATGTTGTGGTTATTTCAGCAGTTTGCTTCATACATTCAATTTAACATCAGGTTAAAGACGGCAAACTTTATCGTTCAATTTTAGACACTTAATGTATATTCTTGCTGTATCCATGAAATAAATGCACAACCTTCAATGATTGTGGTTTTCTAGTGTATTTAATTGAACTGCTCAGGAATGGCCCATTTCAGGGGTGTCCTGAGTTACAATTTAAAATCAATCGAAGCTGTAGAAATGTATCTACCACTAAATGATATAAGTAAAGACTCATATTTTAAGTAGGCTGCTGTGGAGCTTCATATTTCAAGTAGGTTGCTGTGGAGCAGGCGACCAGAGCGGAGTAGGTGACCAAGGTGAAGCCTGCGGAGAAGAAGACCACCAGAGGTGAGGAGGCCATGGTGGAGCAGAGACATGGACAGACCAATCAATGGCAGTAACACGACAAGCAGAGAGTTCATGAACGGCCTCCGTGGCCACGACATGACAGGCAGAATATCCTTGAACAGCCTCAGTGGCCGTAGCATGACATGCAGAGAAATTGTGAGCGACCTCCATTGCTATGATATAACAGACAATGTTCAGAGATGGCCTCCATAGCCGTGACAGGACAGGCAAGGGGTTCAGGGATGGCCTCCTTGGCCGTGGCAGGACAGGCAGAGATTTCAGGGATGGCGAGATTCACATGTTGCACCAAAAACAGGACTAGAGTCTAGGGCTTGAGTGGGCTCTGGAGCGGATTCATGGACTGGAGCAGGCTCTGGAGTGGATTCATTCATGCTGTCACAGGAAGTGCAGACGACAGTGGCAGAAACTCAGGGACTCCCAGACGTGGACTTAAGACCACTGGACAAGATCTGTTTGCTGCTCGCACTGAACTCAAAGGTTGAACAATAACACTGGCCATTAGTCTTATCGGTCTCGGCCCAAGCTCTGCATACGTTGGAACAGGCTCTGGATTGACAGGCATGACATGAACAGGCTCTGGCGGTCGTGGCATGAATAAATCCTGACATGACGGTCGGGACGTGGAAATGCTCTGGTGTAGCATTTGTCTGATACTCTTAGGCTGATGATACACGGGGCAACTTTTTAAGCAATGTTGCTAGGCAACTTTGGGCAATGTTGCTGCCAACGGGCAACCAGATGAGACACAGGGCCCACGACCGATCTAAAGTATCCAGATAGACATTTGTTATCCATTCTCAATGTGAAAGTGCCTAAACAACATTGCTCACAAAAAAAGTTGCACCGTGTATCATCAGCCTTCGGCTCTGATACTCTTAGCTTCTCAATACTCAAATTGATGCTTCCTCATTTCCTTGCTCCTCCATCCTCCAGCCTGTGAATGGAAACCGATCAAAGTTAGCCATGCTTTTTTTAGCCATCTTTTCTTATTTTGTATTTGTATTTTATTTTTAAGAACAGCATATTATAACAAATATACCACCAAAATAACTAACCAGGCCCCAGAGATAAACAGAGATTGAAGTAATCAAATCAAATCAAATAAGAAAAAGGAAATTGGAGCAAAGATTAGGATCATTAAATCAGACACCAGAACAAAACATTAAAGTACCAGACTTTTACATATGTACATAATCTTGTGCACCTTTCTACCCTTTCCTACATAATTTGTTAATTTTGTTATGTAATATTCTTGATAGTGGGCTCCATCTATCCTCAAAAATGTTCAACTGAAGTCTTAAGGAGTAGGTTATTTGTATATATCTTTGTATATACTGTATCTCTTAGACCCTTTGAACCCACTGTTCAAATGTGGGTGGTTCCAGCTTGAGCTATTTAAAAAGGACATCTCAGTTCTCTAATTGCACCGTGAGGAAGCTTCCAAAGGAGCCATACATCTCATATTTCAACAGGGCATCTTGCTTTCATAATAGTTATTATGAATGTCTTAAAAAACAAACTTTAACAACATAAGGCCAGATCCCATGAGTGCAGCTGATGACGCTTTGAAGTGACGCTTGAGTGATCAAGAATATTCTAATATACAAAGCTTTCCTTTGACTCCTCCATCTTCATTTTCTTTCCTTGCATCCTTCCCTCGCATCCTTTGGGGGTGGACCTAAGATGCAAGGAAAGGAAACAAGGATGCACAAATAAGAAATGAGAAGCACAATTAGATTAGTGTTGTTTCCACATTGTGCATCTGCTGTTGCCTTTCCCTCTGAATTTCCCTAAAATGAATCATTGAAATTTCACTGTGATGTGGTGAAATGATCACTACATCACAATGATCCACCATTGTATCAGTTTCATCCTCCATATTGTATGTTATCTGTGGTAAACTGTGTTGCCTTCCATTATGGGTGATGAATTGTTAAATTCAATTTTAACTGTTCTCACTGTTCTTGGCTTGTCTGATGTGATATTCTGTCCAATGTGGCCACCGACCCCAGATGAGTTCCCCACCCCTGTCATAAACCAAAAATGAGAGCAATTAATCTTTTTCATTTAAGTATCTGCCTTATGTTTGGCTGTTGTGGTTTAAATATGCCTATTGTTCAATGATTTATTATTATTTATTATTTTAAAGGCCAAGGAATTGCTACAGCGGGCATTTTAAAGAAAGTTCTTACTACATCCTCCATCCAGATTTTCTCAGATATGTGCGTAACAGTTAAGAGCTGAAATTTCCATACATGTGCACTCATTAGTTAATTTACCATATATTCAGTACATGTGGTGGTTTCTGCCTCTTCTATGAGAAATCACTCTGGAAGTCTTGAGATGTTGATGCCAGTCTATCTATCTATCTGGTTTTATTACGTTAAGTGCATTTTATTATATATATATATATATAATATATATAGATAATTATATATATAATATTTATTATAGCTCTATATATATATTAATTATATATGTACTGTAATATATTATATGGTTTATTCACAGTGTGATACGTGATTATTATATTTTGATAATGAAAATCACATATATGAAGTTGTCAGCTCATTATTTGTATTGGCCATGTCTTATCTTCTTGTTAAGTTTCTTGGGGAGAAAACAATTAAAAACAAAAGATGGGGTTGGCGGCACTATGGAGCATTACTCTTCTGCTGGCTATGCACACATGTGACATTGACGCGCTGTTTTTACTACTAATATTACTACTACTACTACTACTACTACTAATTATTATTATTATTTGCCAGCTTTTCTTGAAATCCAATTGTTAATTTAAAAGCATTCAGGTTTATTTGAACCAGCCTCTGAGCTTATTGTTTTATAGTAATGTCATGTTTTTTTCCTGCTCTCATGTAGGTGAGAGTCTATGGTTTTAGCACTGCTGACTATCGGAAATATCCAAACTACTACTATGACACCAAACCACACTAAAACTAGTGTTTTTTGCTAATCATGATTATCGTTTGGAGATGAAAACCCGGAAGGAATTTCATGATGACAAATTTATCTGGATGTATTTAGGAAATTCTGATAACTAAATGAATCTGTTTCTCTTGCAAGAAATTCATCATCTTTGAAATGACCCAAGTAATTACTACTTTGAAATGACTTTTTTTTTTAACAACCAGGAAGTGTATTTTTTTTAAATATAACTTTTTGTATTATTAGTTTTGTATTTATATTCTTGGAAAAAAAATCTCTCAGGATATTACAGCGTCCAGGCACCAGATGTCGCACTAACTTTAGAAACTTTAACGACTTAACATGGTAGTCCGAGATGTTTTCCTTGACTATATAGCCGAAATTACCATCAACGAATACGAAGGCCTTTGGGAAATAACTGCTAAATTAGCCTTGATTAACACTTATGGTATAAATGCAAACTGTAAATATAACATGGAATTATATAGAAATCTTTGGAACATTACATTCAGCAATTTGAACATACAGAGTATTTTACAGGAGATATTCGCATTTATGGAATTCCTTTTTTTCTGGAATATTTAAGAGTCTTCACAGCGCACATTTCAGGAAGAGAGAGCACCAGGGAGGCGCGTGATAGATCCGCGCACGCTCGCGCACGCTCACTTGTGCTGTGGCAAACACGTTCAATTATGGCATTGCTCTTTTGCGATTTCCCGAACAGAAACCGAAAACATAAACGGGATTATGCTTATTGAACTTCGTCGATTTAGTGGAATAAGTGGCTTCAAGCGCTTATATTGACCTGGCTACGCACTGGTGAGTATATATGTGATCCTACAGCTCTACACGACAAGTGTATTACTTCTTTACTATTTGATTAAATAACACAGACAGGTAACCGGTCAGGAAAGTTGTCATTAATGTCAAACAGTTGTACACAGATTCAAGATGTCATAAACTGTTTTCTTTTATGTACAAATATTATGTTAAAGTGTAAATGACTGTATAGAACCATGATAATACAGCATGTCTGTTTTCCCCATAGGTTTCGCTGTGATGTTTCTGGCTGTAAGGATGGCTTACATTCAGTATACTCCCGCTGCTCAAGAACAATCATCTACTTTATGTAGCATTTGTAGCAACTCGAAAACAAATTAAAAGCTCAGTGTGCTAAATGTTTAGACCATATGTGTAAAAAAGGATAAGGTAAACCAAAAGCCAAGTCCAAAGTTTCATGAACCGAGAAGATCATGACATTGTGAATCCAAATTGTAACACTTTTCTGGAAGCTGGACAAGAGCCATGGGCAAGGAGCAGGACCTTCTTCTGGCTGTGAAGAATGGAGACCTTCCTTTAGCTCATAAACTTCTGGCCAAGATCAAGACCAACAGAAATAGTAAGTAGGCTGCTTTTTAAACATATTTCTTCTTTTGGCAGCTGTTGTTGTGTGTTGATGACTATAGATTGCAGTATAGTGATGTGCAATTTTTAGTCATTTGAAAATATTAAACAAACTCATCATCATTGTCTGTACTGAGTCAATACATTATCAGCCACAGATCAGATTATACATCAATTAAGTATTTAATCTCTTAAAATTGTTTCACATTTAAAATATTTTAAATGAGCTAATCTGCAACCTGATTCCCTGTATGCTCATTTGTGCAAACATTGTTGTCATAGATTACACTTTAGTTGAGGAATTCATTTTCAAGCTCATAAGTTGTTGATTTCACTTGCGTAGATGTTGCTGTGTCTAATTTTAAAAAGGGGTCTTATGATGCTGCTAAAAAGAACATTATTTTGTGTATTTGGTGTAATGAAATGTGTTTATGCGGTTTAAGGTTCAAAAAACACATTATTTTCCACATACTGTACATTATTGTTTCTCTATGCCCTGCTTTTCTGAAACGTGTCGATTTTTACAAAGCTCATCGGTCTGAAAAGTGAGGTGTGCTCTGATTGGCCCAGCTATCTAGTGTGTTGTGATTGGCCGGATACCTCAAGCGTGTGACGGAAATGTTACGCCCCTTACCATACTGTGATGCCGTCTCCCGGCTCGACGAGACAAAACCAATAAAACCCATTACAAACGAGGCATTTGTTGCATCCAGTGGGGACATAATTACGGATTATAATGACTTATACTGTCTTTTTACGAGCTGCCTTGCATTGCGCTGTGTAAACATAAAACCATGTCTGCATTTGTGATCGGAGAATTGGAAACAGCAAACTGCTACTCTACACTGCAGAAACCTAGCAGTGGAATCACTCAAGGGCCCAAATCTTAATGAAATGTACTTGCAGTCTGTGAGTCAGAACAGCTGGCATTGTAGTCTACTCTCCCAGGATCATGAAACAGTCCTCCATAAAATGTGCTGCACACATCTTAATATTTGGGTTGAACTGTTCTGGAAACTGTGTTGTAAATACAACTTAGCCACTGATTTCTAGTCGTGTCCTTCCAAAAGAGCCGGCGGCTTGAGTGAGCGGCAGCGGGCGGGCTTGCGGCAACCACATGTGATGACCCTGGGCTGGACTTCGCTTCGTCCACGGTGAAAGCCTATATGGCGATCCACAGCACGAAGTTGATGTGTTCCCTCAGCAACCAGCACAGATCAGCTCTAGGCATGACGAAGTGGATATCGTCCTATTTTGGAAGGCCAAACAAAATAGTTTCACTTCCACAACGAAACGCCGGCAAACACCCTAAACTGCAGCGAGAATAAAAGTTACGCCTTTTCTTTGTGTGAACATTTGGGTGGCATTACGCAAATATTTCTACATCGTGACGTAGACATGTGGGGTGTGTTAGAACGAGCCATTTTAGGTAGGAGTGGTTGACTCTTAACTTTTATAAAAGAATATCTATTTGGATTTGAGACTTCAGTCTTTGCAAATTTACAGATCTTATTTATGCACCAAGAACTTGTAACACTACAAAGAGAAAAGAAAAATTTAAATCGCACCATATGACCCCTTTAAGTTAACCCTCAGGGATCGATTATGTAACATTATGAGCTGCAACAGCAATGGCAGTAGCACTAGACTAATTGCTTGAATCAAGCCTCTATGACACCAAACAGCAGCTGCATCCAAACTGAACTTGAAAAGACCATTAGCATCTATTGACCATTCCAGAAATGTATGCACTTAATGTAAACACTAGATGTAAATAGTTTCCTTCAGCCATCAACTGCAGTTAGACTGGTACAGTAAAGCCTTTTTTGGGGATTAAATTCAGTAGTCTGTCTGCTCACTAGGGGTCAAGGGTTGGTTATTTGGACATGTTGGTGCAGTGCACCTGCAGAGGATGTTTTCAGGACCGTCTGCGTGTCTTCCCCAAGCAGATTGAGACCGCTTCGTTTGTTTTTTGTATGTTTAGAATAGAGGGGAATGGCCTCTTGACAAAGGTTGGCTGAGGCCAAACAGGGTGAAGGCCTGCAGGCAGACGGTCAGTGACCTCCCTGATACTGAAGGTTAGAGGTCAGTCAAATTATGTCCGAGTTCTGCTACAGGAGACTTGATGTCCCCACCCCCCACCCCCCGTGTTGAACTCTGTAAATTAATAAATCTGAATTGGGTGTTCCTTGTCAGTCAAAATGCCCTATTGATCTTAATCACATCAGTGAGCGCCGGAAGAGGGAGGCACAAAGTGATAAAGAAGTGTCTTGGAGATTTTTGGGACTGGGTTTGGTTTTACAAAACAAGGCAAAATTAAGAGGTTCTCAGTAAGTAAAGTTCTCATGCAGAAGGGCCTCATTTACTTTAATTGTAACCTTGTTATTTTTCAAAGTTGCGATGAAACAAAAGTAACGACAGATCATCAAATCTTTTCTTTTGTATACATCTGAGTAAAATAGATGATCAGAAATAATGTAGAGAGGGGACTTGGTTCTGTGCATTGCAAGCTGATTGGATGCAGTCACATCTGAACGCGAGCGTGAAGTCAAATTTAAGAAAGTGGGTTAAGCGGACTAAATTAATGGAAAAGTCCAGCATACAAAAATCAACTTACATCAATAGCAAGCATTTAAAATAATGAAAAAATAATTTTTATTTCATGCCGACTTTAAGGAAAAAAAGGAATGGGTCAAAATAACGTTTATACTAATCAACAACATACCCCAAATTCTGTTGATTGAGCTTACTGTTTCTTGTACTGACTTAACTTAAAACCTGAAATTCTTAACAGCCTCCTTTCATTTTGCCAAAATCTGGAATTATGGTGTTCATTTCCACCTCCAACTGTCTTGTAAATCAGGGATAACCCATATGGCAAACTGACAGATTAACTTTAAAGAGAACTGGATTTCAACACACCATTCACAGTACCTTAACAATGTCAGTCAGCTTTGCTTTCACTCGCTTTTGTTCCCTAAAAATGTAGTAGCCCTGTAAATTACTGAGGTAAAAATACTAGTGAGACATGAGTTGACTGAAAGCTAGTGAGTTTTTCCACGCAAAGCATGTTTTACACAAGCATGTACACGTTTTAATACTCTCTCCTCTTGTTCATGACAGATGGGTCAGGCTAATCAGGATTGTTTTGGAATCTGCTCAATGAGTTAATCCATGAGTGATGTTGTCAGTCATCACTAGATCTAGTATAAACTGTGTAAGCCAACCGTTCCTTCAACTTAACAAACAGGTCCTGCATCTTACAGTCAGCTTTTAAATATTCATCGAAACTAGAGATTAAATAAAGGATGGACAGTGTTATTCACATTATGTGAGAGCTTGCATGCATTTTCTATTTTTAGCTTAATTAGTCTACAGAATAGAAGGCTACTGTAGAAAACACAAACAGCGCATATCAGAAGACATGTACAACATCTCACATCTAGGTCCTTACATTTATTTGTCTGTTAGAAATGACTGCATGTGAATGCACTCTTCTGCCTTTGTTTTAATAGTCTTAAGGTGATTGCTGACCTAGAGAGTAGGGCTGCACGTAATCGAATGCGAGTGTCATGACATTTTGATAGTATGCGGTCTGTAAATCAGCAGCGAAATCAATCCATATGCGTGCTTTCAGAGGAGCAGATTTATACACATAAGACAGTAGTTCACTGAAGTTCGCAAAAAAATCGCAGATGATTTTTTGCGCGATTATGAATCCGAAGAAATAAGTTATGTGTAATGACAAGCTGTTTGGCATAGCTTCTCCGTGAACGCTGGCTTTGTGAAGTAATGCTGCTCCATCGAAAATCGCATGTGAAAATACCAATTTACAACATATTTTCTCCAAACTCACTTCATAAAGTCAGTTCGTAGGTTTGTGATTAAAATAAAGCCTTCTGTGAGAGATGTGGCTTCTTAACAAGCATAAGGGGTCAACATGAGCCACAGGCAGCATATTCATAGTATTCTATAAGCAGGATAAAGCATTGCGAGAAGGTCTAAATACTTTATTTACTGAAACCATAGTCATGTGTTTATAAGGAGCAGTATGGATAAATGAAAAGCAGTTGATATTCGGTTTATTCAGCCAACTGCAGCGATAGAAGATTTTTCTGGCTTTCTTTCGACGAGGGTACTTGAAGTTCAAGCGTATGGCTTGGGATGGAGAGATGTACTGCTTGACACAGGACCGTGCTTCACCTGCACGATACGCATGACATCGCAGCTTCTTGTCGATCGCCCGATCTCGGATCCATTTTCGATTTGTGGCACCATCGGTGAAAGCCTTCTAGAGCGGATTTTCTTTTCCCACAAAATGCTAATAGTATCCGCATTCGCCCCAAAAGCGACTAAAACTACCTGACTTTGCCTCACCCAGGGTATACCCATTCCTAGGCCCTATGTACAATTCTTCGCAAAAGCAAATCCCATTTCAAATCTGTGTACTGAAAGAAACAAAGTTGACAAAATGATTTCATTGAAGATTTGGTAGATAATATAGAATTAATTTAGGTTTACAAGCGCAATTTTAAAGGTCCACACTGATGCCCATCAAACCACACAGATCTCCTCAACACATTAGCTCCAGCTAAGCCGTCAAACTTGCGAGCGGGCATTTTTAGGAATCATTTGGTTGTTGGTTTGGAGTCGTTAGCTGGTTCGGATGCACGCAGTGTGACACTGTTCGCAACTTGGTCAAGATCCTAGTGTGTTATATTGTGCCATGACGGACAAACCAATTGTTACGTTGGATCCAACATCACAGCGTTGCCTTTGAGTAGTGAGTACATGGTTTATTAGAAAGCGATTGTAGTAGCTATAATAAATATGGGACACTTAAGTAATCGGGTGAGGATATTTAGAGGTAGTTACTTAACTTGTCAGATTTGATTTGTCTTACCTTCTGTTTCATTAGGATTGACTTGTATGCAAAAGTAATGATAGCACAAAATCGCATTACTAGTAATGGTAGTTGTTGCACAGTAATTTGCGAAGCACAGAAATCACCACTTTGAATTACTAATCAGTGGCGATAATCAGGTCTTTTCCGAGCAAAGGAATAAACAAAATATACTTTCTAAATATTATCGCTCTTACAAGCATGTCCTTTTAGTTTGGATTATATTGACTTTGTGACCATGTTCTGTATTGTCAGCTGAATAATGATACATTGAGATTACAATCAATCTTTGGATCAAACCATAGGAGCATATGATCCACACTGGGCTTCAGCTCATTCAGATGACAAAGGATTTTTTACAAACTCCGGAAACCTCTTCTTGACGTGTTGCACTCTGGTTATTTCCAACAACATTAATTTCACAAAAATGATTAATTGAAGCTTCCATGATAAAAATGTCTGATTTGGAGGGAACACACCCAAATCATTATGCACAGATAGCACGTTTAAATGAAGCTTAATCAACGCTGATTGGTATCGGCAGCTCGGTTTACAGTCATCAGTACCCGGGAACCAACTTGTAAAAGGGCAGGGTGACGGAAACAAAATGCGGACTATGCAAGAGATATGAGATCAGAACACCATGTCTGCTTTCGTTGTAATGATTTTATCTTCATCCAAGTGAGTGACTAGGATCAATCTCTGAAGATTATCTTAAATACCTTCTTGCTAACGTCCTCATTCATGATTGGGTAAAGATTTAAATTTTGAGAAGGAATCGAAAGATAACCTTCATGGATATGCATGACGTCTTTGTTAGATGGCCAAAAGCCTTTTTTGTGTCACAGAGAATACCAATGTATGTGAAAAAAAGAGAAAAAAACGCTTCAAAAGCAAAATGATATGAATATTAAATCCGAGGCACGATGGTGTATTATTTAGTTTCCATATTAAGGAAAGCAAATAAATAAAGAGATTTGGTCAGTGCTCCGTTTCATTAATGTGGCAGAAAAAGGATAAAGGATAATTAATATGCATTGATTGTTTAATATGGACATATGGGTAGCCCAGTGTCGGCAAAATAAACTTTATTTTGTATTTCGCAGAATTAGAATATGCAGAATTTGAATTTATTAGTGAAACTTTGCCTTTCAGACATAGGTTTGATTGAGTCATTTGCGAGATCATTTTCATTATTTCAAATGTACATTCAGAAAGTAATTCACTTTTGTGCGCAGTCACTTGGTGTGTGTTGCATAACCTGGTCCTTCGTTTATCTCTGCTCATCCACTGACAGTAAGCTCAGACACCTTGACAATTTTCCAGTTGTTTTGTTCAGGGAGGCTTTCATCGTGTGGCAGAACGTTGTTTAAGACATGAGCCAAGATCCAGTGTTTTGGAAGGGTATTACAGCAAAGCCTTTTTCCTATTTTGTGGTGGTAATTCCCTTTGAACACACTGTCACAAAGGCTCATGGGATAACAGTAATGTGACTGCTGGGTCTGGTGCGCCACACATAAAGATGCTGAAATCCTCGTGGGTAAAGGTGTATAGCTAGGTGGTTCAACCTTATGCAGAGATGAAAACTCCTCTATCTACAGTCTTCATTTTTAATGCTAGCTTATTGAGAGGTTGCTAATAAGGTGTTGCTTATAATTTTACTAATAAGACAAGTTGTTAGCTTGTATTTCACACTGAATTGTTTACTGGAACAAATTGTTGGTAGGTCATTCAACTCTGTTAAACCCCAAATTACTTCTGGCAAGCCAAACCAAATCACTAGTTATCCATCTAATTAAAGTCATTATCTAATCTGTTGAGAGATTTACCTCCAACACCTGCTTCTGTTCCTGTACATTTCTGAAAAGTATTTAGTCTTTAGTAGTGTTCACACTTTTATGCTTCACTGTGTGTGTGTGTATATATGTTTGTGTATTTTTGAGTCATGAATATCAAGATGTTTATCAAGGGTTATTCTACTCCATTTGACATGAACAAAACATGTCTTTTGTTGTTGTCAAAATGTGTGATATTTTTAAAACCTTAATGACCTTGTCATTCTTTTTTTTGTCTTATTACAACAAAAATGGCAGGTTAGTGGCACAACAACACTGACTTTGATTTGATTGTCAAAAGAGTTTCAAGTAGGTATGTAACGATTAACTGCGAGCCGGTTGAAAATCGATTCAAATATGTGACGATTCAAATCGGTTGAGATGCTAAACAAATTGCGATTCATTTAGGGGTAGGAGTTTATATGAATCCATGTTTGAGGGGAACTTACTGTCTTTAGAAAAGTTTAGATGGTATTTTTTTCTTTTCATCTTGCCTCTGTATAGTGCACATTAAAGTTCATAAGTGCAGCGCTGCTTTGTTTACAGCGGAAACCAAGGAAATGCTTTAAGCGCCACCTGCTGGCAGAGAGTGAATCTGCGTCTCATTTAGCTCGTCCGCTGTTTCATGCAGATATTTTTATGTATAGTTTCACAAAACTGAAGTCAAACCATTCTGTTTTTGCTTCAAATTTCGAAATTGTACAATCTAATTTAGATTAAAAACGGATCATATTGCATGTATGCAGCATCTTTGTTTGGATCATGATTAAAATGCAGTGGTTGCCTCTAATTTTAAATGTAAAGAGCAGAGACGAGGCCTTATTTTGTTTATATGAAGAGATTTCTTTTATTTGTGTTACTTATGTATTGATTTGGGGCTTGTTTAAAATTTCGCTTAGGTTATTACATATTTTAATAATTTATGAATTTAGCAGACGCTTTTATCCAAAGAGAATAAACAAATGAGACAATAGAAGCAATCAAAACAACAAAAGAGCAACAATATATAAGTGCACGTGCTACAGTGGGGAAAAAAAGTATTTAGTCAGCCACCAGTTGTGCAAGTTCTCCCACTTAAAAAATGAGAGAGGCCTGTAATTTTCATAATAGGTATACCTCAACTATGAGAGACAAAATGAGAAAAAAAAATCAGAAAATCCCATTGTAGGATTTTTAAAAAATTTTATTTGCAAAATTATGGTGGGAAAATAAGTATTTGGTCAATAACAAAATTTTATCTCAATACTTTGTTATATACCCTTGTTGGCAATGACAGAGGTCAAACGTTTTCTGAAGTCTTCACAAGGTTTTCACACACTGGTGCTGGTATTTTGGCCCATTCCTCCATGCAGATCTCCTCTAGAGCAGTAATGTTTTGGGGCTGTCGCTGGGCAACACGGATTTTCAACTCCCTCCAAAGATTTTCTATGGGTTGAGATCTGGAGACTGGCTAGGCCACTCCAGGACCTTGAAATGCTTCGTACGAAGCCACTCCTTCGTTGCCCGGCGGTGTGTTTGGGATATTGTCTTGCTGAAAGACCCAGCCACGTTTCATCTTCACTGCCCTTGCTGATGGAAGGAGGTTTTAACTCAAAATCTCACCATACATGGCCCCATTCATTCTTTCATCCGTTTACACGGATCAGTCGTCCTGGTACATTTGCAGAAAAACAGCCCCAAAGCATAATGTTTACACCCCCATGCTTCACAGTAGGTATGGTGTTCTTTGGATGCAAATCAGCATTCTTTCTCCACCAAACACGACAAGTTGAGTTTTTACAAAAAAATTATATTTTGGTTTCATCTGACCATAAGACATTCTCCCAATCCTCTTCTGGATCATCCAAATGCTCTCTAGTAAACTTCAGACGGGCCTGGACATGTACTGGATTAAGCAGGTGGACACGTCTGGCACTGCAGGATTTGCAGTGTGTTACTGATGGTAGCATTTGTTACTTTGGTCCCAGCTCTCTGCAGGTCATTCACTAGGTCCCCCCGTGTGGTTCTGGGATTTTTGCTCACAGTTCTTGTGATCATTTTGACCCCACGGGGTGAGATCTTGCGTGGAGCCCCAGATCGAGGAGTCATTATCAGTAGGTATGTATGTATTCCATTTTAGTATAATTGCACTCTAACAGTTGATTGTCTTCACACCAAGCTGGCTTAACTATTGCAGATCAGAGTATCCCAGCCTGTGCAGGTCTACAATTTTGTTTCTGGTGTCCTTTGACAGCTCATTGGTCTTTGCCATGGTGGAGTTTGGAGTGTGACTATTTGAGGTTGTGGACAAGTGTCTTTTATACTGACAACAAGTTCAAACAGATGCCATTAATAAAGGTAACCAGTGGAGGACAGAGGAGCATCTTAAAGAAGAAGTTACAAGTCTGTGAGAGCCAAAAATCTTGCTTGTTTGTAGTTGACCAAATACTTATTTTACAGAGGAACTTACCAATTAATTCTTTAAAAATCCTAAAATTTGATTTTCTGGATTTTCTTTTCTCATTTTGTCTATCATAGTTGAGGTATACCTATGATGAAAATTACAGGCCTCTCTCATCTTTTTAAGTGGTAGAACTTTCACAATTGGTGGCTGACTAAATACTTTTTTGCCCCACTGTATATTAGTATATTATTATAGTGTTATATTTCAATTTCAAAAAGAAATGTGCAGCATTTTGTCCAAGCAATAATAAAAGGACACATTTATTTATAATTTGTCTTAAATCTCATTTAGTAAAAAAAATAAAAATAAAAATCGTGAATCGAATCGTGAAATCAAAATCGTGAAACGAATTGAATCGAATCGTGAGTTGAGTGAATCGTTACATCCCTATTTTCAGAGTGCTTTATACTTTTTAAATAAATGTGGACTTGGGCCCAAAGGTACTTTATCTCATTTTTTTCTCTGAAATTATAGTACAAAGATCATGCAACATGTCAACTTCCGCTTGAGAATTTCCTTTACAGTCGATGTTTTTAAACAAATGACTTAAAAGGCACATAGCCATTGCAGAAGTGATAGGACTAGGTAAGAGTATTCTTCTCACCTTTTTTTGTATTAGTTTTTAACACATTTTTGACATATCAGTCAATAAAAGAAAATGTGTCAAGTTCTCCGTAAGTGCAACATCTCATCGTCTTGTCTTCAGACATGTATAGACTACCGTTCAAAATTTTGGGGTTGATATGATTTTTTTAATGTTTATGAAAGTCTTTTATGCTCACCAAGACTGCATTTATTTGCTCAAAAATATAGTAAAAACAGTAATATTGTGATATAATATTACAATTTAAAATAACTGTTTAAAAACAAACAATATCCTTGGGTTTTATTTATTTTAAAATGTAATATATTCCTGTGATGGCAAAGCTGAATTTCAGCCATTACTTTAGTTTTTTAGTGTCACGTGATCCTTCAGAACTCATTCTAATATGCTGATTTGATTCACAAGAAATGTATTTTATTTCTTCTTTTAATTTGAAAATGTCATTAAATCATATATATTTATATTTTATACATATGTATGAAACATTGGAAGTGTGTACTTAACTATGTTGCAAAATCTGATCTTTTGCTGTCTTATCTCAGAAGTTGTGTTTGGTAATGACTTGGCATTAATTAAAGACAATCTAAGAGCTGACATTAGTTTGACATTTTCACAGATGCATTTTCAGTGACATTATTGTTAGCATAAACATGCCAAATGTATATTTAAGGCTATTGTTGATTATGCCTCAGACACGGTGTTCTCACATGTTTACATCCAAACTACAGATTCACTCAATACCTGTATGCTGTTGTGATTTTAAAGGTTTTTGAAGGGTGATTCTATTCATAAGGAAAGATGAAATGATGCCTTCAAGCATAAAAAACAAAACAACAACAACAGGCCCTGTGACAATGAATGACTTGATACAAGGTGTCCTTTAAATTGGCTCATTATGTTTATTGTGTGGGTTTAGGGAGTGGTTGAGTCCTGTGGCTCATTTCATTTGAGAGGTGCCCACATTAGAAGCAGCTTTTCCATTCAATGAGAAAAGACCACTGCTGACAGACACAAAGGGTGTTTGTGTTTGCACGCACACTTTTGTGTAGATACTGTGAGCAAGGGAGAGAGAGGGGGACATGGATGGAAATTGAGAGATTGGGTGGGTTAGCCATGTCTGGAATGTTGCCTCATGTTGAAACTCGAACTCCTCTTGAAAGACCCACAACATCAACTTTTTTTCCCTTCCCCTGCAGTGATAAGTTCATAGCTCCATTGGCATCGTTCTCTCTGCCCGCTGGCTGTGGCGTGTAGCCCTCAGTGGGGTGGTTCTGTCGGAGTACAACAGGGCCTGTGATTAGCCCAGCATGAGCCACAGGCATGGCTTAGAGACCCCTCAGATCCATAGGAAATCAGTGCAATGTGTGAAGCAAACCGTGTTAGGCTACTTGGATCAGCCAAAATAGGGTATAGCTATAGGATCTGCATTTATTTGTCTACTTCGCATGTATACTTCTTTTTTGCTTCTTGTTCAGTTTGCTTCTTGTTCTGTCACCACACTTATGCATACAAAGCTTACTCTTTCAGTTTTTATTTAAAAAAAAATTTTCCATGAAAGTTTGAGTTCGAATAGTTTTCTAGAGCACGAGTATAAACACAATGAGGCTGTAAAAGCTGGATGTATAAAATTGTGTGAATTGAAATGTGCTTTGTGTGTAGCGAAATTGTTTTAAAGACATGCAGTACATCTTTTCACATACACTCTTAAAAATAAAGGTTCTTCACGATGCCATAGAAGAACCTTTTTGTCTAAATGGTTCCATAAAGAACCTTTAACATCTGAAGAACCTTTCTGTTTCACAAAAGGTTCTTTGGGGCGAAAGAAGGTTCTTCAGATGATAAAAAATTTGAGAAAGAGATGGTTCTTTAAAGAAACTTTGACTGAATGGTTCTTTGTGGAACCAAAAATGGATCTTCTATGGCATTGCTTGAAGAACCTTTTGAAGCACCTTTATTTTTAAGAGTGTACAGTACTGTACACATTCTTGCTGATTCAATTTTTTCTGATTGGTTTTAATCCAGAAGATGTGGGGGGAGAAATTCATTGCATCGTGATGGCTCCCACTTTGCTGGAGGGAACAAATAGTTCTAGATCCAATTTCTTGAAGTTTTCTCTGATTTGGAGCAGAAGAGAGGATCTTTTGTGAGAGTGATAGATTTAGATATATAAATTGGATGGAAGGGTTTCTGAGCAGGTGAATGATTGGTGTGTAGAGGATGTAAGAACAAAAAGAAAAGTGTAGGTTTTTGGCATTACTTTAAAGTCAAAATGGGACAGGCAGCCTTTCCCCTCTCTCCCCCCCCCCCCCCTTCCCCCCCCCCCCATTGCTTTGACAAAAAAAGGCCAGCACTCTCTAAATCTCGGAAGATGTTCTCCCCCCCTTCCGTGTGTTATTGACACGGGTCGTTAACGCGCGGTAAACACAGTTTACATTTGCAGTTAAGACTCTTCATTTCCTCTTCACATTTTATCTCATGTTTGTTTGAGATAAAAGAGGTCAGATGCTGTGTAGCTCAGAACTCGTTTTAAATGATGACGCAGATCTGTGTTGTTTAGAGGACAGACTTGTCTACTGTCACTGACAGTTGGGACAGTCTTGCTCTGCATTCATTGCTCTTCACTTAGTGACTTAGATCACATTTTCCCTTTAGCGACAGACAAAATCTTTCAGCATTTTATATTTTTTGATGTTTACAATGCTTACAAAGATGCTCTTTATTCTGTAAATATTCTACTTTTGTTTTCTTTTACTTCTCCACATCATTAGAACATTCTAACTTACACTATAGAACAGTTAAAATAGGTCTGTTAATCTGATTGGTGAAGGAGCGTTTTTTTGATTCTGATAAAAACAGTCCAACAGCATTGGGACTTTTCACTGTTTGTATCACTTCACATGTCTGCATTTATAAATGTTCCAAAAAAGAAAACAAGGAACATTTATATTCAAGTTCTTTGTCATTTAGCATTAAAATTATTTGTGGTCACTCTCTATGTAAAACAGAAAATGCAAGCCACTTTTTTTGCTCTTGTCCTTATTCTATACATGGAAAAGTTTATTCAGAAAAGTTCTTCCTAATTTGGATGGTTAGGATCCTGCATGGCTGTTAAGACGGTAATATTTGGAAGGATTAAATAATGAGACCATCTTAAGTATCCTTTTAAGACTGAGTTTGAACTGAGTTGACTCTTCAGTTCATATGCAAAAAAAAAAAAATGTGTTAACATGCAAATATTGTTCAGATGACAAAATAGGCACGTAATGAATGTTTTGTTACTTACAGAGAAAAAAAAATAACATGACATAACCATCAATCTATGTTGTGTTTGAGTACAAAACCATTGCCTGTTGAAAGTTTGAAACAAGTGGTTTCATGCCATAATATCATCATGTAATGGAGGGATCAGCAGCTGACTGATTTGCTCAAAACATCACATCATGTCCTGACTTTCATTTCCATTTGTTTCTGTAGAGTTGCTGGGCTCCACAAAGAGGCTGAATGTGAACTACCAAGACCAAGATGGGTAAGTTCTCATATTTTCCATTCAGTCAGTCAAAATTGTGGAGAACAAGGAAACCATATATTATATATATAGTTTCCTTATTTCCCACATACTGTATATAGAAGATTTTCTTTTTCCTGAAGATGATAGTTAATGTTAATGTATTGGACTAAAAATAAAGCTTTTTATTATAAAGGTGCAAAAAAACAATCAATGATATCAATAAAAGATCAATGCAGCCAATTGCCAGTCAGTTCCAAAAAGAAAAGCAAAACATGTGCTCACTGAAATAAAACAAGCTGACAAAAAGACTGAATTTGAGAATAATATAGCAAAATGTGAAATTTACAAGCAGTTTTTAAAAGGCTGGTCATTTTTGACCAAGAACACCAAATTAGACCAGAAAGGATTTTAAGCACAGCACAAGGGATATATGCAGGAATTATAATATTTTGGTGAGTTGTTTTGTGAGTCCTCCAAACCTGTCCCCTTTACATTTAAAAATGTATGCAGTAAACTTGACTCAAATTCTCATATTTATGAATTTCCCATGTTTCATGTTGAGAAGCAGATTGAAGCAAAGAGAGTACATCAGACACAGCTACACAAAAGCTTTGGTCACATTTATGTGCACCTTTGACTCATCAGAACATTGCGTGTGTGTCCCACCTGTTTAAACACAGGAAATGTGCTGTTGTATTATGTTGACGTCCTTCTGTTTTACTAGAAGGTGGTCTATGCTTTCCAATGCCATTGCTAGTCAACACTTATTCAATTTCAAAACCCTTAACAATCTTGTTGAAAAAGAATTGTCACAAAAATATGAATAGGGAAAAAAATACCTATTTATATTTTTATTAATAGTATTTAACCTATATATCATTGTTTAACTATATGAACAAACATACATTTTAAAAATTATATATATTTTGTTTTTTTTAAAGTGTCTTGAAACTCTACAACAATCTATGCAGTGTTTCTGCTCTCAGAGAAGAGATGCATTCTAATCAATTCCTAAAGCAGTAATGGAGTTATCAATAACATGGATTAATTAAACATAGAAGAATATATTACCTGCAGGACATAACTGAATATTTGACTTATCCACTAATTATCATTTCCTCTGTGTAGAGTCTTCTGCATTAACAATTATGTTCCCCTAGTAAATTAATTAGTGAACAAAGATAAAACACTTGGCATTTAGGTAGGTTTAATCACTTACAGTGGGTACGGAAAGTATTCAGACCCCCTTAAATTTTTCACTCTTTGTTATATTGCAGCCATTTGCTAAAATCATTTAAGTTAAGTTTTTTTCCTCATTAATGTACACACAGCAACCCATATTGACAGAAAAACACAGAATTGTTGACATTTTTGCAGATTTATTAAAAAAGAAAAACTGAAATATCACATGGTCCTAAGTATTTAGACCCTTTGCTCAGTATTTAGTAGATGCACCCTTTTGATCTAATACAGCCATTGTCTTTTTGGGAAAGATGCAACAAGTTTTTTCACACCTGGATTTGGGGATTCTCTGCCATTCCTCCTTGCAGATCCTTCCAGTTCTGTTAGGTTGGATGGTAAACGTTGGTGGTCAGCCATTTTTAGGTTTCTCCAGAGATGCTCAATTGGGTTTATTCAGGGCTCTGGCTGGGCCGTTCAAGAACAGTCACAGATTTGTTGTGAAGCCACTCCTTCGTTATTTTAGCTGTGTGCTTAGGGTCATTGTCTTGTTGGAAGGTAAACCTTCGGCCCAGTCTGAGGTCCTGAGCACTCTGGAGAAGTTTTCGTCCAGGATATCCCTGTACTTGGCCGCATTCATTCATCTTTCCCTCGATTGCAACCTGTCTTCCTGTCCCTGCAGCTGAAAAACACCTTCACAGCATGATGCTGCCACCACCATTCTTCACTGTTTGTACTGTATTGGACAGGTGATGAGCAGTGCCTGGTTTCCTCCACACATACCGCTTAGAATTAAGCCCAAAAAGTTCTCATCAGACCAGAGAATCTTATTTTTTTCACCATCTTGGAGTCCTTCAGGTGTTTTTTTCATGTGTCTTGCACTGAGGATAGGCTTCCGTCGGGCCACTCTGCCATAAAGCCCCGACTGTTGTTTTTTCAACAGTGATGGTTACTTTCTTACACTTTCTCCCATCTCCCGACTGCATCTCTGGAGCTCAGCACAGTGATCTTTGGGTTCTTCTTTACCTCTCTCACCAAAGCTCTTCTCCCCCGATAGCTCAGTTTGGGTGGACGGCCAGCTCTAGGAAGGGTTCTTCCATTTAAGGATTATGGAGGCCGCTGTGCTCTTAGGAATCTTAAGTGCAGCAGAATTTTTTTTTTTAACCTTGGCCAGATCTGTGCCTTGCCCAATTCTGTCTCTGAGCTCTTCAGGCAGTTCCTTTGATTCTCATGATTCTCATTTGCTCTGACATACACTGGTGAGCTGTAAGGTCTTATATAGACAGGTGTGTGGCTTTCCTATCAAGTCCAATCAGTATAATCAAACACCGCTGGACTCAAATGAAGGTGTAGAACCATCTCAGGATGATCAGAAGAAATGGACAGCACCTGCGTTAAATATATGAGTGTCACAGCAAAGGGTCCTAAGTATTCAGACCCTTTGATATTTCAGTTTTTCTTTTTAAATAAATCTGCAAAAATGTCACCAATTTGTGTTTTTTCTGTCAATATGGGGTGCTGTGTGTGCATTAATGAGAAAAAAAAATTTACTTTTTGATTTTAGCAAATGGCTGCAATATACAAAGAGTGAAAAATTTAAGGGGGTCTGAATACTTTCCGTACCCACTGTATTACAAAATGATCTGTATAATTTTGCCTTTCTGCGTTTAAATGTGTTTTTTAAAACAATTATGATTTTATTAAAGTATGTTTTTTTTAGCCACTCATCAGTGTATTACGTTATTGGCATTATAATGTACATCGTGAACTACAGTATATAGGACATGGAATTGTTCACTACAGAATTCGGACAACATTACAAAATGTCTGGCATTTGATGTTGTTCACCGTATAGGTAAAAGGGAGATTATAATACGATATTTACTTGAGTAAATACTGAACTTACTTACAGGTAAGTCATGATTTTTGTACAGTAGTTTGTATTGTAAGAATTAGGGCTGTCTAAGTGATTAATTGCATCCAAATAAAAGTTTGTGTTTACACAAAATATTTGTGTGTGTACTGTTTATTTATATTAGGGCTGTCAATAGATTACAATTTTAAATTTTCTGTGATTAACTCTTTCCCCGCCATTGACGAGTTATCTCGTCTTTTAGAAGAAAACGCTTCCCCGCCAAAAGCCCTATTCGGATGGTAATTGTTTCTCAGGGGGACGTAAGTGATTTTCACCATTTACAGGGCGTAAGTCTGTGATTTAATTGCTGTCCAAATCCAGGATGTCTGTGTTTTTTTCTCTCACCACCCCCGGACGAATTACCTACTGTTTTTGACAAACACCAAGGTTGTGTGGTAATTTAATTGCCATCAGAATCCACATCTCTGAGTTTACAAGAAGAAATCGATTGAAAATTCAGTGTTTAAACCCTTTTTGAGCACTCCCGAACACTGTAAGGTAACGTTGCACTTCTGTGTAATTTGCATATTTAATTCTGAAATGCTGGAAAGTATTTAAAAGGGCAATACTTCATAACTGCTCCACCAGAGCGACTGGGAGCAGAAAGAGAAGAAAAGCACGTAAACATTTGAAATGGGTCTTTATTATGGCAGCAGCAGGTATGCAATACAGTTTTAAAATGTGTATTTAAACAGATATATAGGATCGCGTAGAATTATATAGAACTATAGCGCGTCTATTTTCCTTAAACAGGGAAAATAAAAAAAATTATTTTTACAGATCCATATGAGAAACAATTACCATCCGAATCGGGCTAAAGACGAGTTTTTACGGCTTTTCGTGTTTTCACTGTTACACACTCAGGGGCGCTATTACACATCTTCTGAACGAGTACAAAACCTCCCGAACAAAAACACATGTGAACAGGACGGAAAAACTAGCGATCTCTTATGTAAACAGCATATGAAAAATAATGCAATCATCAGCAATAGACAGCATATAAATGAAAACTGCATAATGTTTGGAGTAAAATGTTGATCCAGGAAGTGGTATATGTCTGTGCAAGCTGTGGAGGTATTGATGGAAGCGATTTACTGGATTTATGCTTTTGATTTAATCGTACTGAATATTATCCAGATGTCGTTTTTGATTTAAAAAAAAAAGTGATTTTCTCACCTTTTTGCTCAAAATTATGCGTTTTTATGAAAGCTACCTATATTCAAGTGTTGATAAAAAAAAAAAATTCTTTAAGCTAGAATAAAACAGATTTTTTTTTTGTTTAAAAGTAGAGGCTCTGATCTTTATTTTGATGTATTGCGTATTCAAATATTCATACAGCAAAATATACTGGAGGCCATCAAATTTTTGTGAAAATCACCAAAATCGCTGGCGGTGGCTGGCAACTTTTTTCAAAAATGCTGGCGGGGAAAGAGTTAATCAGAATTAATCGCACACTTCATGAAATTAAGCATAGACCATTTATCTTGTTTCAAATGTTTATTTTGTCATCATTTGCTATATTCAGCAAAGTAAACCAAAAGATTGAAGGGTGATTCTCAAAAATCTGTATTTTCTGCAAGCTTTTTTCAAGATAAATATAGAGGTCTTACCAAAAAAGGACTCTAAAAGAGCTCCAAAACTCCTAAAGGAAACTCCAAAAGGACACCAAAGAACCGAAAGATACAAGGAGCCCATATAAGCACATGTGATAGAAAAAAAAAGTTTTGATTTGAATTGTATAGCATGTGTACAGTGCAACAGCAAATAGCTTTTTTACATTTTAGAAAAGTCAAGTTGTGATACCGAACAGGAACACATGGTGATGCCAAAAAAACCCTAAACCAACCAACGGCTGACTGCATATATCTACTACAGTACACGGATCCATTCAGTATAACTAAACACAGCAACATACACATGACAAATCAAAACATTATCGTGAATGTGTGTGGAAACAATGTGAATGTACGGGAATGTCTGTGCCAGTACAATGTGCGTCAAGAGCACTCATAAACGCATTATTATAACGGACTCACATGTGTTAACTGTACGACTCCTGTACGCCACCGCAATCGTCTTTACCTTGATTACAGTCTTCATCCATCAAAACTTTACTAGTGAGACTGGTTATCAAGTCGAGAAACCATAGTTTGCATCTCATCTCATCTCATCAATCCGTTCAGTATGTACTTCACACAGCGCGAAGTGTTGCTAGCACTCTTCAGAGACAGTCACAGAATATGACAGAGCTTGTGTTTAAAAGCAAAGCACAGTGGAATGAGTAATTCACTGAAAACGCAACGCGAGTCTCTGTTCTCTCTGCAATCTCTGATGTAATCAGCCTGGTTTCCTTTATATTAGCGCTGTTTTGGACCGATTGTTTGAATGCATTCGCTTACTCATCACTGGACTGAAAACTTTCCCAGAGTTTAGTGACTTAAATGATCTGATTGCAAACAGAGAAGCAAAATTGGGTTAAAGGGTTAGAATAGAAATTGTGCTTCAGTAATTTTGCGTAAATTTTTTTTAACACAGTAAGGATTGTAAAATTAATCGCATGCATTAACGATGACAGCCCTAATATACAACCCATTAAAAAGTTGGGACACTGTACAAATTGTGAATAAAAACCGAATGCAATGATGTGGAAGTTTCAAATTTCAATATTTTATTCAGAATCCAACATAGATGACATATCAAATGTTTAAACTGAGAATTTATCATTTTAAGGGAAAAATAAGTTGAATTTAAATTTCATGGCATCAACACATCTCCACCCCAGTTGGGCCACGCCATTTTACCCTGTGTCTCCAAATGTTTTTTATGGGTGAAAGATCTGGACTGCAGTCTGGCCATTTTAGTACCCGGATCCTTCTACGCAGCCATGATGGTTGTAATTGATGCAGTATGTGGTCTGGCATTGGCATGTTGGAAAATGCAAGGTCTTCCCTGAAAGAGACGATGCCTGGATGGGAGCATATGTTGTTCTAGAACTTGGATCTACCTTTCAGCATTGATGGTGCCTTTCCAGATGTGTAAGCTGTCCATGCCACACGCACTCATGCAGCCCTATACCATCAGAGATGCAGGCTTCTGAATGGAGCGCTGATAACAACTTGGTTTGTCCTTGTCCTCTTTAGTCCGGATAACATGGCATCCCAGTTTTCCAAAAAGAACATCAAATTTTGATTCGTCTGACCACAGAAAAGTTTTCCACAGTCCATTTTAAATGAGCCTTGGCCCAGAGAAAAGCCTGCGCTTCTGGATCATGTTTAGAATGGCTTCTTTTTTGACCTATAGAGTTTTAGGCCGGCAACAGCGAAATGGCACGGTGGATTGTGTTATTAATACCCACGTATATATATATAGTGTGTACGGAAAGTATTCAGACCCCCTTATTTTTTTCACTCTTTGTTATATTGCAGCATTTGCTAAATCATTAAGTTAATTTTTTTTTCCTCATTATTGTACACACAGCACCCCATATTGACACAAAACACAGAATTGTTGACATTTTGCAGATTTATTAAAAAGAAAAAACTGAAATATCACATGCTCCTAAGTATTCAGACCCTTTGCTCAATATTTAGTAAAAGCACCCGTTTGATCTAATACAGCCATGAGTCTTTTTTGGGAAAGATGTAACAAGTTTTTCACACCTTGATTTGGGGATCCTCTGCCATTCCTCCTTGCCGATCCTCTCCAGTTCTGTCAGGTTAGATGGTAAACGTTGGTGGACATCCATTTTTAGGTCTCTCCAGAGATGCTCAATTGGTTTAAGTCAGGGCTCTGGCTGGGCCTTTCAAGAACAGTCACAGAGTTGTTGTCAAGCCACTCCTTCGTTATTTTAGCTGTGTGCTTTAGGGTCATTGTCTTGTTGGAAGGTAAACCTTCGGCCCAGTCTGAGGTCCTGAGCACTCTGGAGAAGGTTTTCGTCCAGGATATCCCAGTACTTGGCCACATTCATCTTTCCCTCGATTGCAACCAGTCTCCTGTCCGTGCAGCTGAAAAACACCCCCACAGCATGAAGCTGCCACCACCATGCTTCACTGTGGGGACTGTATTGGACAGGTGATGAGCAATTCCTGGTTTTCTCCACACATACCGCTTAGAATTAAGGCCAAAAAGTTCTATCTTGGTCTCATCAGACCAGAGAATCTTATTTCTCACCATCATGGAGTCCTTCAGGTGTTTTTTAGCAAGCTCCATGCGGGTTTTCATGTGTCTTGCACTGATGAGAGGCTTCCGTCGGGCCACTCTGCTATAAAGTCCCGACTGGTGGAGGGCTGCAGTGATTGTTGACTTTCTACAACTTTCTCCCATGTCCTGACTGCATCTCTGGAGCTCAGCCGCAGTGATATTTGGGTTCTTCTTTACCTCTCTCAGCAAAGCTCTTCTCCCCCGATAGCTCAGTTGGCCGGACGGCCACTCCTAGGAAGGGTTCTGGTTGTCCCAAATGTCTTCCATTTAAGGATTATGGAGGCCACTGTGCTCTTAGAAACCTTAAGTGCAGCAGAAATGTTTTTGTAACCTTGGCCAGATCTGTGCCTTGCCACAATTCTGTCTCTGAGCTCTTCAGGCAGTTCCTTTGACCTCATGATTCTCATTTGCTCTGACATGCACTGTGAGCTGTAAGGTCTTTATATAGACAGGTGTGTGGCTTTCCTAATCAAGTCCAATCGGTTTAATCAAACACAGCTGGACTCAAATGATGTTGTAGAACCATCTCAAGGATGATCAGAGAAATGGACAGCACCTGAGTTAAATATAATAGTGTCACAGCAAAGGGTCCCTGAATACTTAGGACCATGTGATATTTCAGTTTTTCTTTTTTAATAAATCTGCAAAATTGTCAACAATTCTGTTTTTTTCTGTCAATATGGGGTGCTGTGTGTACATTAATGAGGAAAAAAATTTACTTAAATGATTATAGCAAATGGCTGCAATATAACAAATAGTGAAAAATTTAAGGGGGTCTGAATACTTTCCGTACCCACTGTATATATATATACACGTAAATGTTTCTTAACTATATACATGTATGTGTTTGTATTTGTATACATATAAATATACACAGTACACACACAAATATATTGTGTAAACGAAAACTAATTTTGGATGCGATTAATAGTGATTAATCGATTTGACAGCCCTAGAAGAATCAACCATATAATGCATCCCAATGAATGTAGAAACTTGCCTTCTTTTTACAGTTAGTTTACTGTATGCCTCGAAATTGCATATTAAAGGCTCCATGTCATGAATTGTGTTTGTTTGTTGAGCCTAGCTGTGGTTTTGTCTGCTTTCACAGTGTGTTTGCATAGATTCTATCTATTATGCTGTAACACCTTCCTGCACAAAGAGGAAAAAGAAAGTGCATAGATGCTTGGCTAGGAGACAGAGTTGTACTTCTTGTTGTTGCTATTTTTCCTCAACATGTTACACAAACTACCAGCATTATAGATTTTCTGTGGACTATATCTTGGCGTTAGTCAAAAGCAATGTGACATGGTTTGACTAGTTTTCCCATGACTCTTCACATGATTCCTTTCTGCTTTGAGCTACCAGCAATGTTTGAAATTAAAGCTCAGATTATTAGAGAAAGCCACAGATCCAAAGCTTAACTCTTAAAACTACTGGACAGACACTTTGGGAAATATTGTCTGGGGTTGAAACCGCTATGTATATTTTGTGTGCATTTGAGCTCATAACCAATAAAGCAAGTGTACATGAAAAAAAGATTATGTACAGTGGGGAAAATATTTATTTGATTCCCTGCTGCTGATTTTGTAAGTTTGCCCAATTACAAAGAAATGAAGGGTCTGTAATTTTTATGGTAGTTTTATTTTAACGTATAGAGACAGAATACCAACCAAATAAATCCAGAAAAAACACATTATATAAAGGTTAGAAATTGATTTGCATTTGAGTGAGTGAAATAAGTATTTGATCCCCAAGCAAAACATGACTTAGTACTTGGTGCAGAAACCCTTGTTGGCAAGCACAGAGGTAAGACGTTTTTTTGTAGTTGGTCACCAGGTTTGCACACATCTGTTGCTTTTTGGACCTAGTCTAGTTCAGTGTTTGATGGCTGACATTATGGCCTCCAAAACTGGAACTTTTTATCTTTTGACAAAAATATTAGTTCGTACACCTTTGTAATAATTTAATTTGATTGTTTTCCCTTTGTCTATGTAATCGTGTTTAAAAAGCACAGGATTTCGGCAGGATTTTTAAGCTCAAATTTAGACTTTAACTTTTTTTTAGACCTGTGGATGGGGCAATGTTTTAATGACTTAAAACAGCATGATTTAACAGTTCAGAGACCGGTTTTCACAAAAATATGAAAAAAAACATTAAATAATTTCAATTTCAAACCATTTTTAAAGGGTAAAATTCAAATGTATCTATTAATTATATTAATGGTTTAAAAATTAATTGCTGGTTTATTATAAATTATTTAAACCACATAAGGTCTGTTTAAAAAAATCAATCCAATTCATGTCTCTGCCACAGGTGGCGCTTCAGAACTACTAAGATAGAATTTGAAATGTGCAGCGCTCATATTTATCCAATTAAATCATAGCCTTTTTCATTTTAATCACCACATTATGCTGTATGACAGTTGTCTTTCCATCCCCATTGTACTTTTTATGGCCTTAAATTTTATACAAAAGGACCACAAACGGCAATGTTGACATTGAGATAGCAAAAATAAATAAATTGGACAAATAAATAAAATATAAAAACTGTATTAATTTTCAGGTACAGTACAGTTAACCTTAATGCAGCATTTAATAAGAAATTTACTAATCAAAATCAAAAATAAAAGGCATATTATTAATCGTATGAATAATAGATTCTACTCATTCTCATATTAGGCGGCTGTACTAGAACTACATACTGCACAGATCAGTTACCCCCTGGGATTGCTTTTTCCCAGATGTTTACATTTGATTGAGACAAAACCAACTGTGTTTGTGAACCAGGGTGTTTTTGTCTCTCGGTTTTGGTTCGCAGTTCTGGGAGGGTCTTAGATCGTTTGGAGGGTTCACATATGGCCAAAATCACGTGGACGCACTCAGATGTCTGAAAAGACCAAGTGTTAAAACCCCCTATTGGATTGAGGTCTGGAGACTGGCTAGGCCACTCCATGACCTTAATGTGCTTCTTCTTGAGCCACTCTTTGTTGCCTTGGCGGTATGTTTCGGGTCATTGTCATGCTGGAAGACCCATCTTCAGTGTTCTGGCTGAGGGAATGAGGTTCTTGTCCATGATTTTACAGTACATGGCCCCGTCCATTTGCCCCTCAATGCGGTGAAGTCATCCTGTACCCGTAGCAAAAAAACAGCCCCAAAGCATAATGTTTCCACGTTTCCACCTTTTCCACCTCCTGTGCCTTGAATGTAGGGATGGTGTTCTTGGGGTCATAGTCAAAATTTCTCTCCCTCCAAACACGGCGAGTGGAGTTTATACCAAAAACTTCCATTTTGGTCTCATCTGACCACAGCACTTCTCCCAAGCCTTCTCTGAATCATTTAGATGTTCTTTGGCAAACTTTAAACGGGCCTGTACATGTGCCTTCTTGAGCAGGGGGACCTTGCGGGCTCTGCAGGATTTCAGTCCATTTCGGCGTAGTGTGTTACCAATGTTTTGCTTGGTGACTGTGGTCCCAACTGCCTTAAGATCATTAACAAGCTCCTCCCGTGTAGTTCTGGGCTGATCCCTGACCTTTCTCATGATCATCCTTACCCCATGAGGCGAGATCTTGCTCGGATTGATGGTTGTTTTGTATTTCTTCCATTTCAGAATAATCGCACCAACAGTTGTCTCCTCACCAAGCTTCTTGCTGATGGTCTTGTAGCCCATTCAAGCCTTGTGCAGATCTACAATCTTGTCTCTGACATCCTTTGACAGCTCTTTGGTCTTGCCCATGGTGGTGGGAGAGGTTGGAATGGAAGATACAGATTGTGTGGACAGGTGTATACAACATGCTGACATTAGGAGTAACTTCTTAAAGTGGCAGGACTAATCTGTGTTCCACATGGACACATAACCAGTCTGTGGGACCCAGAATTCTTGCTGGTTGTTAGGGGATCAAATACTTATTTCACTCATTGAAATGCAAATCAATTTATAACCTTTATATAATGTTTTTTTTTTTCTGGATTCTTTGGTTGATATTCTGTCTCTATCCATTAAAATAAACCTACCATAAAAATGACAGACCCTTAATTTCTTTGTAAGTGGGCAAACTTACAAAATCAGCAGGGGATCAAATAAATATTTTCCCCACTGTATTTGATTAAAAATTATTGAATTAAATGAATAATTTCTGAACAGCTGGATAATGTATTCTTATTTTAAGTAGCTCACAGATGATGTGACAAAGCATTCACTGCAAAAAATAAATCAAGAAAAGCTCACTCTGGAATCTCAGTAAACAAAAATATTACATGCATTAGTTTCAAATTGGAATGACATGAAAATGCTAAATGCACGTTGTTGATCTTACTGTGAACGATTGATTCATGTGTATGTTAATTATTTTTAATAAAAATGTCATATCGCAATCATTTGATGAAAACACAGACTTCTCTCTGGTGACATATGCTGAAAATCTCCAATCATTCTATCAATTCTGCTTAAACCCCACCTTACAATCGACCTTTGTAAGATTGTAAGAAAACCTTTCTTACAATCGACTGCTCACATTCAGATCTGCCACCATCCAATCAATAACTGATGGTTAGAACCAAGCCCCCACCCTACATTTTTTATTGATAACTTTAATAACCTCACCAAACTTACAATCAACAAATATCATTAAGTAAAAACATGAGCTTATCACCAGTTAACAAATACCCAGCAGTGATGATAAAAACAACATAAAACTAAAGTTAGCAACAACAGTAATCTGATTAAAAATGTCAGTGCGTTCATTCTGCAGTGCATGCTGGGAGCTTACATTCAGGACAATATTGAAACTATTTGTTAAGACAACTCTCTTTGGTTATTTGGGACAGCATTTGTGGGAATATTATTGGTTAGCATGGGTTTTTATGTAATTCTCATTTCTGGTGTCTGTGACTCACTGAGCCCTGTATGCTGGGTAAAATCGAATTGCTTTTGTACAGCGTGTGCACAGGCCGCTGTTTTTGAATCTGAGTGTCCCATTAGTCTTGAGAGACAAAACTGGCAGAAAGTTGAAAGCACATCCCGATGAAGTTGGGGGCCTCACATTAGCATGAGGGCTAATTTGTGATTTCATGAGCAGCAGGGGAAGAACTGAGAAACCGGCTCCTGAGGGAGCTGCAGCTGAGGTGGAGGAAAAACATTTCATTATTCATCACCGCTAATGGCGCTGTTCGCTTTCTTTCTTTCTTTCTTTTCCTTCTTTCCCTTTCTTTCTCATTAATTTGTTAATTTTTTGTTTCGTTCGTTTGCTCATTCTTTTCTTTTTCTTTCACTCAATTTGTTCATTCTTTTAGTTCGCTCATTCTTTTCTTTCTTCCTTTCTTTCTTTTTCATTTGTTCATTCTTTGTATCATTCGCTCTATCTTTCTTTTCCTTTCTCCTTCTTTCTCATTAAGTTGTTCATTTTTGTTTCGTTCGCTCATTCTTTTCTTTCTTTCACTCAATTTGTTAATTCTTTTAGTTCTTTCTTTCTTTCTTTCTTTCTTTCTTTTTCTTTCACTCGTTCATTTGTTCATTAATTGTATCGTTCGCTCATTCTTTTCTTTTTCTTTCACTCAATTTGTTCATTCTTTTAGTTCGCTCATTCTTTTCTTTCTTTCTTTTTCACTCATTTTTTCTTTCACTCATTCATTTGTTCGTTCTTTCTTTTTCTCATTAATTAGTTCATTTTTGTTTCGTTCGCTCATTCTTTTCTTTTTCTTTCTTTCTTTCTTTCTTTCTTTCTTTCTTCTTTCTTGTTCGTTCACTCATTGTTTTCTTTCTTCATTCCTTTTTTCTCTTCTTTCTCATTAATTTGTCATTTTTTGGGTAGTTCGATAATAGTTTTCTTCTTTCTTTACACAGTAGTTCATTTCTTTTAGTGCAATCATCTTTTATTTCTTCTTTTTTTTACTCATCCTTTTAGTTCGCCCATTCTTTTTTCTTTCTTTCTTTCTTTCTTTCTTTCTTTCTTTTACTCATTCATTCTTTCGCTCATTCATTTGTTTATTCTTTTTCATTTGCTCATTTCTTTTTCTTTCTTCATTTGTTCATTCTTCGTCATCATTTTTCAGCTTTCAGTCATCATTTGTCATTCTTTTGGTCACTCAAGTCCTCTTTTTCTTTCTTTATTTGGTCTTTCTTTCTTTCTTTCTTTCTGTTCCTTCCTTCCTTACCTTCCTTTACTGGAACTTTAAATCATACCGCCATCTGTATTATGGGAATAGAATATAATAATTTGTCAAATCCCGGTTTCATTAACTCTTTCTTTCTTTCTTTCCTTCTTTCTCTTTATTTCTCATTAATTTGTTCGCTCTTTGTTTAGTTCGCTCATTCTTTTCTTTTTCTTTCACTCAATTTGTTCATTCTTTTAGTTCAGTCATTCTTTTTTCTTTCTTTTTCATTATTTTTCTTTCACTCATTCATTTGTTCATTCTTTTAGTTCGCTCATTCTTTTCTTTCTTTTTATTTCTTTCACTTATTAATTTGTTCATTGATTCGTTCGCTCAATCATTCTTTCTTTCTTTCTTTTACTCATTCATTTGTTCATTCTTTCTTTCTTTCAGTCATTCATTCTTTTTGTTCGCTCGTTTTTTTCTTTTTCTTTCTTTCTGTTCTTTCCTTCCTTCCTTACCTTCCTTTACTGGAACTTTAAATCATACCGCCATCTGTATTATGGGAATAGAATATAATAATTTGTCAAATGGGATATTTTTAGCTTGCTCAGTAGTTTTCAGAGGGAGACATACTGATGTGCTTAAGAATGCCATTTAAGAAGTGAGGATCAGATAGTGTGTGCTGAACCATAGACTGAACACAGCATTCTTCAGATATGTGTCATATTAATCATAAGCGTTACTCACTCTCAACATCTGTGGCTGCTGAACAATAGCTGTAGGGTGCTTTTTCCATCTCTTATTTGTTAGTTTCACAAAACTCTCATATGGTTTTAAACTTGTATATGATTTTAACCAAGTCCCTGCAGAAGCTACATTATTGGGAGTTATTTTGGTGTAAAGTCTTTTTGGGAGATTATGTGTGTGAAGTTGTGCTCATATATGAGATAAAGGGGTCAGTTTGTCTTTTCTGCATGAAAGGGCTTGTAGGAGCACTGCAGCAATGCAATGAAGACTGGAGGAGGTATACAATTGGTTCAGGAAACCTTATGCGTCCTAACCTGGAAAAACCTTTAAAAGTAATTTGTCTTCCCACACTGACTGCAAAAATTTGATGTTTAATGTAAAGTTATGAGGAACATAACATTCATCACATAGTTGACATCATACACAATAGGTAATTTCTTCTTTATTATCGGTATTGGAGAAACATTTGAACTTTATATTAATCAAACAGTCCTGAAAAAAATCACTAGTTTTTAACATTATGATCGTATGAATTGTTCTTTGAGCACCAAATCAGTATATTAGAATGATTTCTGAAGTATCATGTGACACTAAAGTCTGGAGTAATGACTGCTGTAAATTCAGCTCTGCCATCACAGGAATAAATTATTTTTTAAAATAGATTAAAATAGAAAATAGTTATTTTAAATTGTAGCAATATGTAACAAAATCACAGTTTTTACTGTAATTGTTGATCAAATAAATGTAGGCTTGGTGAGCATAAGGGACTTTTCAAAAACATAAAAAAATTTAGTTGACCCCAAAATTTTGAACAGTGGTATATGTATACGTGGGGCATCTTCTGTATAAATATTTAAATATTGATAGATTTAATTAATTCGTCATATTTAACCTCTATGGGATTCACCATTTATAAACTGCAAGAAAATTGCATTTAACATACAATATAAAGGGTCAGAAACCCCCTGTCAGCACGGGTAGTTCTCACCAGAGCGCTGAGAAACTCAATGGCTCTGGTTCTCACTACAGTTTTAAAAAAATGCTAAAAAAGTGGTCGTGGTGCACAGCAGAGTGGAGGGGAAGAGGGGAGACACACACAGCTTCGCGTTCAGACAGTTTCATTTCACTCCCATCAAGTTAAAAACACAAATAAATGCACAGCAATTTGCAGTGCACTCTGCATCGAAAACATATATATGAACACGCTGTTGCACCTCTGATAACTTTAGGATTATTCTGCTGCGTTTATATAAGCCTTTTGACGGGTTGTGTCAAGAAGCTGTAAAAACGGTTACACTCACTAAGTGAATGAATCGCGTTTGTGCCGAACTCTTATTACAAAGCAAAAACAAACACTCTTCTTCCTTCGATCCATGAACGTTTCTCTCAGTTAATGTTCACAGTCTCACCGTCTGAAGCGTCTGTAATAGCAAATCAACACATGCTGTTGTGAATAATTAAGCAAAGCATCTTCTCATATGAAAAGAACACGCAGTCTCATGAATAATTTAATAGACACCGACACATCATCGATGCACTATCATCCTTTGCCACGTCACAAATTGTGACGTCAACACAATGTAGATTTTAAACCCGGAAGATGAAAATAGCGCAAAAAAGTTTAAAATTAACCAGTTTTCTCAAACAGTTAAAATTATCGAATGCTAACATTGTCTTCTATAATGTGCAACAAACACCTTTGCTAAAATCTCAGAAAAAGTAGTCTGGGGTTTCATGACCCTTTAATGTTCAACCAACTAAATTTTATTTTAGTGATGTCAAATAACATCCCCTTCAACCTGTAAAATTAAAGTTTATAAACCATGTGCTTCACATTTTTGGTAACTAAGTAGTAAAGGAGACATTAGCACATGTTTAGGTCACATGCTCTCAAGGCTCCATAGTGAGCTCATTTTAGACTAGAAAATGCATATAAATTCAAGTTATAAAAAATATAATTGTAAATCCAAATGTTTTTTTTTTTGTCATTTTTAATGCACTTTAATCAAAACAACAACTCGGAGACAAACAAATCTGAGCGTCATGCATAACTGACAAAGTCCTATTATGTGATGCATATTTTGTGTAGCTGGCACTATTGACCAGCATTGGCGGGCAGTATAGTAGCCTTTATGCATGTGTTTTAGGTTCATTTTTGTAAGATTTTTGTAAGATGGAGAGACAAATCTGTACTTATTTCTGAAAGTATTGATAATAGTGATATGAGTGCATCAGAAAATCAGGTTGTAGTAATAAAACAAGTTGTTGAGGACCAATGAGGATAGAAGCAATGAGGGTGAGGGCAGTGATGTCACGAATTCGTTCCATGGACTTCCGTTTATTCACCACCAGAGGTCACCCTTTCCTTTACATTGACTCTCGCACAACACAAACTGTTGCATATCACCCCTGACTACATAATCCCATCATTCATTGCACTGATTGCACACAGCACTGATTTGCAGCTCATTGCAAACAGCTGTTTCGAATACCTCATACTATATAAACCACTCTACCACGCTTTCTCGGATGCCTCACGATATAACACCCACTCTAACCACATTTCTCGGCTGAGTATTGTTTAGCCTGTACCCCTTTCCGAGTCTCCGTGTTTTCCTTGTTTTGCCTTGCCTGTTTTTGCGGTTTCTGATCTTTGCCTGTTTTCCTGGATTTTTCCCTCTCGTCTCGCCCCTGTGATTCTGTCTGCCGATCGGTGACCTGCGCTAGCCCTACGACTGTTCTTGTGTTTTTGCCCGCCATATACCTGTTTGCCATTGTTCGACCCTGCCTGTTATACCACGTCTCTTTAATAAAAGCTTGCAGATGAATCCACACGTCTCACGTCTCGTCAGCACCGTTACAGAATAGTACTCAGCCCTACAAGGACTCAGCAGCTTTTCTGAGGAACATTGGCCAGGTATGGACACAGCAAGGATTTTGTTAGCCCTTAAACAGGGTCCACGATCATTGGAGAACCATATCCGAGAGTTTTTAGCCATCGCTCACTATTCTGAGTTACCAGACTGTCTATTGATAGAGTTTTCTGTGATGGCATAAATCAACCTCTTAGGGCTAAGCTTAGATGCGAGGGTCCACGTTCATCACTCGCTCAGTTCATGGATTATGCTTTGTTGACTGTCGGATCTTTATTTACCGTGGGTGTCGCGGAGGAAGAATGCGACAATGTCTGTGATTGAAGTGGTGGCTCTACCAGAGCACGCTCACAAAATAGCGGCGACAGCGGAGCACACTCACAAGATGGCGGACACAACAGCATCTAGTCAAGTCACGGTTGATCATCATGAGTCAGGTCAAGTAACAGTTTATTATCATGAGTCAAGTCAAGTCACAGCTAATCTTCCTGAGTCAAGTCAAGTCACAGCTAATCTTCCTTAGTCAAGTCTAGTCACAGTTGATCTTCCTGAGTCGAATCTAGGCACAGTTGATATTCATGAGTCAAATCGAGTCACAGCTGATCTTCATGAGTCTCGTCAAGTCACAACTGATATTCATGAGTCAAGTCAAGTCACAGCTGATCTTCATGAGTCTAGTCAAGTCACAGCTGATATCTATGAGTCTAGTCAAGTCACAGTTGAACATCATGGGGCAAAACAAGTCACAGTTTATGATCATGAGACTAGTCAAGTCACAGCTGATCGTCATGAGTCAAGTCAAGTCACAGTTGATCGTCATGAGTCAAGTCAAGTCTCAATGAGGAGTGCCAGCAGTCTCTTACGCACAGTGATTTCTGCGGCTGCCATGTCTCAGCTGTTCGTCATGAGTCTCGTCTCGTCACGTCTCAACTGTTCGTCCAGAGTCACGTCACACCTCAGTTATTCATCCAGAATCACGTTGCATCACAGCTGATCATCCAGAGTCAAGTCACGTCCTGTCTGTCACACCCAGATTCTCAGGGTCAGCCCTTCGGTATCCCAGACTGGCTTCCAGCATGGAGGACCAACCGCTGGTGTCGGCACGCCCGCTGGGTATATGCACGCCACAGCTGGTATCCCCAACCCACTCACTCTAACCCCTCCATTCATGAATCATTCCCCGTCGCAGCACTTCCCATATGGGGGGTTGATTTATGGTGTATCTGGGCCGCGTACTCCACCTCCGATTTGCTAGAGGCAGCAGCACCGGGTACAACATCTCCAGAGTTGGCGGCTTACGCTGCAGAACCTCCCGAGGTAGCGGTGTCCACTGCTGTGCTCCCAGAGGCCATGGTGTCCACTGTAGTTTCTTCAGAGGTGGCGGCACAGGCTGCAGAACCTCCCGAGATGGCGACACTTGCCTCAGTTCCTTGCGTGGTGGTGGCACCCAGCAACGCACTTTCTGCCTGTTCTGTTCCGGCCAAGGAGGCCGCCGATGAACTCTCTACCTGTCCTGTTCCGGCCAAGGAGACCACCTATGAACTCTCTGCTTGTCCTGTACCGGACAAGGAGGCCGCCTATGAACTCTCTGTCTGTCTTGTTCCGGCCAAGGAGGTCGTCTGGGAACTCTTTGTCTGTCCTGTCACGGCTATAGAGGTCGTTTATGAACTCCCTGCTTGTCCTGTCACGGTTATGGAGGCCGTTTGTGAACTTTTGTCTTGTCCCGACCCAGCCAGGGAGGCTGCCCCTGAACGCTCAGTCTTGTCTTTCAACCCCAATGTTCTGTCTGTGTTGTTTGTCTCTGCTCTCTCGTTGTTACAGTCTATGGTCTCCTGATCGGTGTGGTTCACAGGGGGGGTTTCCTGTTCCCTCTGCTCGACCGTGGTGGTCCTCTGCCCCACCGTGGTGGTCCTCTGCCCCACCGTGGTGGGGATACTGTCTGGTTCTGGTGGTCTACTGTCTGGTTCTGGTGGTCCTCGGCTCTGCCGTGGTGGTCTACTGTCTGGTTCTGGTGGTCCTCTGCTCCGCCGTGGTGGTCCTCTGCTCCGCTGTGGTGGTCTACTGTCTGGTTCTGTTGGTTTTCTGCTCCGCCGTGGGGATCTTTGGTCCTGTCTGCTCTGCTGTGGTGGTCCTCAGTTCTGCTGGCTCTGCCTCAGTCCCTGGTCTCTCCTATCTTTGGACCTGGCCCTCCGTCCCTCCCCCTTTTCCGCCTCCACTCCACCGCCCTCCGGATTCGTAGAGGGTTTTGAGCGTCTGGAAGCCGCTACTTGGGGGGGGGGGCTCTGTCACGAATTCGGTCCATGGACTTCCGTTTATTCACCACCAGAGGTCACCATTTCCTTTACATTAACTCTCGCACAACTCAAACTGTTGCATAGCACCCCGGACTACATATCCCATCATTCCTTGCACAATTTGCACACTGCACTGATTTGCACTCATTGCACACAGCTGTTTCTAATTACCTCACTCACTATATAACACCCACTCTAACCACCTTTCTCGGCTGAGTATTGTTTAGCCTGTACCCCTTTCCGAGTCTCCGTGTTTTCCTTGTTTTGCCTTGCCTGTTTTTGCGGTTTCTGATCTTTGCCTGTTTTCCTGGATTTTTCCCTCTCGTCTCGCCCCTGTGATTCTGTCTGCCGATCGGTGACCTACACTAGCCCTATGACTATTCTTGTGTTTTTGCCCGCCATATACTGTACCTGTTTGCCATTGTTCGAGCCTGGCTTTTAAACCACGTTTCTTTAATAAAAGCTTGCAGATGGATCCACACGTCTCACGTCTCGTCAGCCCCGTTACAGATGATGAATTGGTCGTTGTGGAAGTCAGGCATTTGGGTACATTATTGTATGCCAGTTTGAAAGATGTGATCCATACAACAACCAGAGGTCAGGAAATATGCCAGTGTCTATTGACAGACAGCGATGCTCCAATCATGACTGCTCAAGTCAACATCTACTTATGTGTGGATTGTATGGGGTACTCTGAAAAAGAAGAGTCTTGTTGACTTTCACTTGTGCTACGATAATTGATTTGAAATTCCAAGATGAAACACAATGTTAAAGTTGTTTTAATGCTTTTGAAACACTAAGGGTACTTTCACACCTGTAGATCAATTGCCTTGTTCCGAAACAGGGATTAAAATGATTACAATGTTGCTTTTTATTCTTAGTGTGGTTAGCTTTCACACAGCAAAGTTTCTAAATGGACCAAATTTGTTAATACAAGTCATGCGCGAGTAAACTGTTCTCTCATTGGTCAAAGTTCCACGGTTTATTTTCCGGGATTTCATTTAGCTGTCAAGCATGTCATCCGTCAGGATGGAACGATAACAGCTTGTTGTTGTTTTTTTGTAGCTGTCGTTATATTAATTTATCATTTTAAGCAGGAGTCCAGGATTCATCGGGAAAACATTTTTAAAATGCACCTACAAAGAAGAGCAATAAGACGGCATTATAAAATAAAAATGTGCGCTTTGATTTTGAATGGCGAAGACATGCTCACCCACAGACATTCACAGGTTCATTTTGAGGTATTAGCAAAGCAACAAAGCTGATGCTTTTCACGGAACTTACGTAATTACCCATCATACATTGTGATATAGCCTGGTTCGTTGGTCCGTTGGATCGGATTGCTTTCTCACTACAACCGAACCGCTCCAGAGTTCGTTTTCAATCGAGCCGAGACAACCTCGTTCAGGCGATCTCGGACCGATTGTTTTGGCGCGGATCCGAGCGTGATTGCCATGTTCACATATGCCCAAACAAACCGAGCTAAGGGGGGAAACGCGCCAGGTTCTGAAACAACAGCCCAGGTGTGAAAGCACCCTAAGACATGGTTTTCAGGCAGTGAAATTGCATCAAAATTTGTGTAAAATTTTAAACATTTTCACGCGCGAGTTCCAAATCAAATATAGCAGCACAAGAAAACAATTGAATGTTCATAAAGATTTTTTATGTTTTTTGAAAAGAGCAAGACCTTTTCACTTCTTTTCAGGTAGTGAAAAAGCATTTGATTGTGTTTGAAGTTTCAGACAATTTGCCAAAAAAAGTTTACCCTAATGGGACAACATCAGTTATAAATGACGGATCCCTAAAAAAAAGGTCAGATGAAGAAAAAAAAATTTGGAAAATGATTTTACACCTAAATATAATTATGTAAAATATAAAGTCAATTATTTTTAAGCTGTAAATTCACAATTAGTCCTATAGAGGGTTAAACCACTTGAAATTTCCATCGTATATTGACCACTGAAGAAGTAATGTCCTCTCTTTCATTTGATCAATCCGTTCACTGTACTCTGTGCTCTGTTTAGGCCCTGATTCTCCCTTATTTTAGGTGTTTTTGGTAAAATGAGGCTATGACAAGTGCACTGTAAAATGCATGAATGTCTCATCCATCATGTAACTCAAGTCAGAGGGATTTTGTTGTGTTGTTGAGTCACACTTATGGACTGGAAAGGAATTTCTCTAAACTGATCCTTCAAACTGTTAAATAAATACTGAGCAACTTCAGTTGAAGCATCATTGAACCTGGCCACGTTGACACCAAATGACAGTACACTACAAAGCAAAAGCTAGCTGCTAGTGAAACTGGGACGTTTCCTCTTTGAGACAAGTATGTTTAAAGAAATCTTGGTATTCTCTTCCTGTGATACATTTTTAATACAAATTATATATTTATCTATCTCAGACAGAAGTGCTTTGTTGGGATTTGCACAGTTCTGCCAGATCCCCGGAAACTGAGACGGCAAGGAAAAGTCAGCTTCATCTAGGGAGCTAATTATATACTTATTAGCTGCACTGACACATTTTAATAGCTGTTCCTAGAACTGAGTGATGATTGTTAAAAGTTTGCCAGCTACACAACCACATATTGCCTCATAGATTAGTAACTGCTAAGTATAATTGTCATCACAGATTTGAGAAATGATAACCCTGTAATTCAGCTCTTTCACTTACAATAACAATCCCTTCAATATATCATATATCTCTAGATCTGTCTCGAACAGCACACTATTTATTACATTTATTTAAACCAAGACTTATATACATACGGAGAAGATGTAGCTTTAGTAGGCCTAATCCACATTGGTTGAGTTCAATCCTTTTAAATTATGTTGAAAATTTATTTTTTTTCTTCATTTTTCAGTCGTCTGTTCCCTCAAACACATGCATATTTTAGGAGCTGGACCATCCCCAGTCATAAAGTGGCTGTGAAAGCAGAGATCTATCTGCTAATTGGGCAGTGCGCTCTAGCTGTGCCGTCAGGACTGATCACAGTGTTGTGCTCAATTGAACTCTGTGACAGAAACAGTACCAGACCGGCCAAATATTTTCCTCCTCCACACCAGATGGATAATTTTTTCTGCTAAATGATATGCATATTTGTCATGTTCTGTTTGTAAAATCAATGAATGTCTTTTATAACATATTGATTCAGTATGGCTCATCAGGGCATAAAAATATATAATATTTATCAGTTTGTTACTTGCATCGGAAGAGTTACTGTTTGCCAAATGCTTTGTGAATTTAACCAAAAAGCATATTAGAGGTCTAAATACTGTAGCTTTTAACATTTTACTGTTTCTCTGTTCTACAGTTTTTCAGCACTTCATCATGCGGCTCTCACTGGCACTACTGACCTCTTGTCTCTGCTGTTGGAGGCACAGGCCACCGTGGACATCAAAGACAGCAATGGTGAGACACTGCCATTTTTATCCTCTAGCCAATGAGTTTGTAAAACATTTAGAATGTATTTCCTTACTTTTGTTTAATTGTTTTTTTTTTTAAAGAACCTTTTTGTCGGGTTCGTTATATGACATAAAGGATGGGGTATGTTTGTAGCAATAGCCAAAAAATACATTCTATAGGTCAAAAATCATTAGGATATTAAGACCATGTTCCATGAAGATATTTTGTAAATTTACTACTGTAAATATATTAAAACTTAATTTTTGATTAGTAATATGCATTGCTAAGGACTTCATTTGGACAACTTTAAAGGCAGTTTTCTCAATATTTAGATTTTTTTTTTTGCACTCTCAGATTCCAGATATTCAAATAGTTGTATCTCAACCAAATATTGTCCTATCTTAACAACTCATACATCAATGACAAGCTTATTTATTCAGCTTCGATGATGTATAAAACTCAATTTAAAAAAATTGACCCTTATGACTGGTTTTGTGGTCCAGGGTCACAAATTACAAAAATATGTTTTGGCGCATAAGACCAGTATGAAGTGATCATGGTCCTAAGTGGTCTAATATAGGCTTCCATATTATTTTCTTTAATATTTTCCAAAGAATTAACAAAAACATGAATACAACCTCAAAACTATACAATTGCAACTGCATTTTTTCATTTTTATTTTTTTGCCAAAAATATTAATAATAAATAAATTGCTTTTTTAAACATAATATCCAGAAAATATATGAAGACAACAAACATAGGATATTGATCTCTGTTATTTTCGTGTTCTGTACATGTAATATTGTGAACGTTTTGAATTAAAGAGATTTTGCCATTTACTCACCCTTATGCCATTCCAAACTCGTTCTGTGAATGGTGACCACAAATGTTCCTGTCCCCAGCCACTTTCATTGTATATGAAAGAGCAGCATGGACATTCTGCTAAACATCTTAGTTTGTATTCTATGACAGAAACAAGTCTTTGAGTCAAGATCTCTTTAATGTACCATCAAAACAAATTGGAAAAGTGTTGAAAGCCTATAAACATATTTATACAAATAGCAATTTATTCAAACTTCAAATACTCCAATACAATTAGAAACATACATGAATTGTGTTGCGCATAGACTGAACATAGGTAGTCATGATTTTTCCCATTTCAACATAACAAATGATTGCACCACCCGAGAAAGAAAGCGCAGTTTTTTTCCTGTCTAAAAGAACAAGTAGCTGTGAAAATATTGATTTTCTGCTCACTGTTGTAGGTATGCGTCCATTGCACTATGCTTCCTGGCAGGGGAAGGCTGACTCTGTACTTATGCTGCTGAGAGCCGGAGCTTCTGTGAATGGGGCTTCACAAGATGGACAGATCCCTCTCCACCTGGCTGCACAGTACGGACACTATGAGGTGGTATGTAGCACACTCCACTATTGACCAATTTGTGGCAGTCTATCCTAACAAAAGGGAAAATGTTGTCAAGAGTCAAATAGGTTTCAGACTTTCACCTACATCATGGCCCATTGTACCAAAGTTGGTTTGGTTGACGAGTATGGTGGGGACTTGAAATAATTACATTTTTAAAAACAGTCATAGCAATGTAGCAAATATATTGTATTCCTATTACAAACTATGAATTTGCATTTGTTATACTGCATCTAGTGATGTCCATCTTCCAACCCTAGCAATGTAGCAAATATATTGTATTCCTATTACATACTATGGATTTGCACTTGTTATACTGCATCTAGTGATGTCCCAAAATAATTTTCTTTACCGAAATCAAAAAAAGTTTTGTATTTAAATTGCAAAGCAGTTTTTTTAATATAAACTTTTTAATGATAGAATTGTTTCTATTCCAATTCGCTCTTGAAATATAAAAATTTGCCTGTAATAACTTGTTTTCATGACAGATTCAAACTTGCATGAAAAAATTAAGACAACAGGTTTAGCCTAAATATAACACATTTTTAATATAGTGCATAAATCTAGCAAAATGCTCATCTCTAGAATTATTTTTTTCTAGCTGACTAATATGAACATTGAATGGCTTTCCTGAGGTAATTGTAAAGCAAGGGCCATTGACCTGAAATGACAAATTCATTTTCGGCAGATTATTATAATCAAAGTTTCAGTGCATCACTAGTTATATCTCTTAGTAGTATGTTCAAAATAAATGAGCAAATAGGCTGAATGCAGCACTTTGATAGTGACTTAGGAATGTGCTGAGACTCAAACCAAAATATAGCTTTTGAGGCTGTTTACAGATCTCTGGCAGCTAGATAAAAAGGATGCATACTGTTTTATGTTTTCTGAAGGAAAATGTAAGACATGTCGTTGCACGCTCGAGGCAGAAAAGTGGTCCCCAGCAAAGATAGCATTACTTTGCAGGTCCAGGGCTTTGTTTAAAACAATGCATTTTTTAGTTAACCTTGCTGTGTATATGATACCTCTCAGAACCAGGTTAGATTGACCAGTTGTTTGGCTTGAAATGCAGAGTATTCTCTTTCCAAATATCCTACCTTTTCTCACAAAACATATTGCAGGATATAATGTGTGCCATATAATGCAATAATTTACAAAGAATCAACGGTATTTCTTTGGTCTTTCCCTCTCAGTCCTTGACCTTTTTGCATGCTATTTCAGCTTTTCATATATGGGTAGACTAAAACTGATATTGCTTTTGACATTGTCTTCTATTGTGTAATCCCAGAAACCTTATGTAGCCAGACGCAGCTCCTCTGCCCTCTCACGGTATCTCTGTGTTTCTGTGTGTCCCCCTCAGTCTGAAATGCTACTACAACACCAGTCCAACCCCTGTACTGTCAACAAGGCAAAGAAGACACCTCTGGACCTGGCCTGTGAGTTTGGCAGACTCAAGGTGAGCCGAGAGTGTCATTACAGTACATCTGTTGTGATGTCATAACTTGGCCTGCCACTATACCTTCTCAGTGCTATTAATATGTGCTTGAATTGTGAGTCTCAAAAAAACATTTATTAGACATGCCAATGTGGCGCAGCAAAAAGGGAAAGATACTAACTACATCAAACAGAATTAACTTTTGTTAATGAGTTAAAGGCTTTTTCTTAAACTCTTTCATTTTTTTAAAATGAAGTGAAAATGGTGGATTTAATCATAACTAAGAGGCAGAATATTCAGTTTGCATTTTTAAAAACAAGACCAACAAACAGAAATAAAATTTTAATTACATTTTATGGAAATAAGCTTGTGGGTCATAAATTGTCTCCACACATCCATTTGTGTTCGACTAGATATACGTTTTGTTGTTAGTAAAAATTAGTTCATTTTTTATGTCTAGATGTGTGATTGTATATCTGTGTGAATAATAATATATATATATTATATATATATATCTAGTTATTATATTCTAATTTCACTCAGATTTGACAAAAGTGCAGTTACAAGAAAAGGTGAGTGACATTGACAAGTAAATGTGGAAATTTTACAAGTAATATAAAACGAAGTAGTAACTGAAAAACAAACTATAGTAATCTAAAAATAACTCTGCAAGAAGTTTTATGCTACTTTTAGTATTTGAAAATCTTTTTTTACAAGTTTATCTGTTGCATCATCTAAAAGAGTACTTTTTTTTAAAAAGATAATATTGCAAAACAGAATATGATTAATATTGGTGCATGTAATCTTTTGCGAATCTCAAATCAAATATTCAATGTTACAAAAATGTTACATTACAATTAGGATGCCTAAGTTCATTTAAAATGATGGGTTTAGTTGTCGTGTCGTATTTTAATTTTGACAAAAAGTATCGAATTTATTGAGGAATTTGAAGTGATCGGCCATACTATTATAAATAATCAAATCAGCTTAGCATCAGCCAGCATTTTAATATTGCATATTTAATGTAACAATAGTGTGTACAACGTACAATATAAACCAGAGGGTAACACTGTATTTCCGACGACATGAGTAGGGGACTGGGTATCGAGTTTGATACTTTTAGTAGGGAATTAGTGCACCCGATGACTGAGCTCCTGTACGCGATTGTTTAAAATGCCCCCGATAACAAAGACCAGATACCACACAGCATGTGCTAGTGCCTATCAGACAAAGAAACAAGAAACAGAAAGCAGAATGGCGTTATTAGAGATTAAAGAGGTCTACGAAGTATGTGTATGCAATGAATATAAAACATTTAGTATTAATGCCTGTATAGCTGATTTTGCGCCAGCTGGTAAGCAAATCCCGCTGAGTGGATTGAGCGTGCGGCGGAGCAGATGCGCGAGCTTGTCGAGTGAAAATACCTTTATCACAGACATCACTGGAAAGTTTGTAATTCGGCCGGATATGTCAAAAAGAGAAAGTAAGTAAAACAATGCCCAAGTACTTAATTGTAGGAGAGGGGGGAGGGAGAGAGAGCTTGCGCACTTAGGTGTGTGATCTTTAGGATGGTACTCAATTAGCAGCATCATTGAATTAAAATAAATAATAATATAGGCAAAAAAGCAGAGGCGACATTCACTCTAAACATCATTTATTTTACCTTAAGCATACCACGCTTTCTGGCGAAAGTGAAACTAATAAAGCCTGTGTGAAAATTGACGCTAGGCTAGGCTACGTATTGTCCATCTCATTCTGACCAGTACAAATACGTGCACGCATTCGCAGGATGTTGTGATTGCTTCATGAATGTTGGTCTGCATATATGAGTGGCCTTTTGGAAAATACATTGCGGCCGTTTCAGATGAAAAAACCGACTCTCTCTTATGAAAAATCAAAGTTAGGAGATTTATAACGAGTGGTTATTTGCATTATTACAGCAAAGCGCGTGATTGCAGTACTGAGCCGCTGCAAAGGAGCAGCTCTAATGCTATTAAATTAAAGCTGATGTACCACAGAGCAAAAAAAATTAACAGTGAAAGTAACAAAAAACTTGTAAAATACATTTTAATGGGCATAATTAAGTGTGAAAATAACAGAAGGATATACATCAAACCAAAAATTAACAGAGGCCCAGGTATAATTTTTGATATTTTTTTACTAGTGGGTGTAAGACACTATAGTTCATTTATGTAAAGTGAGGATAGCAAAATAAACTAAGCTGTGATATAGTATACTAAAAAAAATATTTGTCCAGTGGAACTACCAGTAAAATTGATACGCACAAATTTGGGACCAAAAATTATTCAGACGGAGTCTACAGGCGGAACAAAATTAAGTTCAGGTTGCATGAACCCAAAAGACCAAAAAAAAAACTGGTGGGTGGACAGCATGCCCAGGAGCATCACCAGGCCGTCCTTAGGCTAAGGGGTCCCCTGAAAAAAGTATTGAAGTTTGGGTAATATTGCCAAGCGAGTATGAATAATTTTTGGTTGGTTGTAATCCGTTACATACCTTTCTATCAAAGTTATCTGACAAATCAAGATGAATTTGTTGGTACACAGTTTAACCTGCGTTCTTGTCATATTTTTACCATTTTAAACTATAGCGAAATAAACTGTGATAATGTGTGACATGTTGAGGTGTCCTGAAGAAGATTTGGTTTTCTTGACTATCTATTGTAAATTAAGTTACCACTCACCTTTACCTACGTCTTTTGGTTTCTGTGCCCTATTTAAAAAATGTACAAGAGCAGTGACCATATTGGGTACGAGTACCGGGTATCGGAAAAAGTACCAAATAAAAGTATCGGTATTGGGCGAGTACTGGAAAAAGTGGTATCGCTGCATCCCTACTTTTAGGCACTGGACGTTGGATAAGATACCATCGAGTATCGAAAAAAGTCTCGTCGTTCGGTACCAAATTTCGATAACTAAGCGGTTAATCTCATCAGCGTCAGTGAGCCAATAAACCTGCAGCACTAGGTGTGCTCGATTAGAAACGGCGCGGAGCAGACGCTCAGGGCCTTGAACTACGCAGGAGAGCGATGAGACAATGTACGGAGCAGTCTGCTCGTGGTACTATATCCTAATACACCGATAGGTCTGCACAGTTGGTCCGCGTCACGCGCCACACTCAGAGATGTGGCTCACACGTGAGGATTTAGTGTGAATGCGTCCCAGCCCCCTAATATGTAAGGCTACATTTACACTGGTGCATTTTTGTTTTAAAATGAAAACGATCCTCCTCATACTGGCATTTCCACTGCATTTCAAGCCGGGGCGGACATTTCCACTATATCCCGACAAAGACAGAAACTGCACAGTCCGTCGACCATTTCCACATGGAGCGTAGCGAGGGATATGACAAACGAACGAGCTGATGCTATGTGACCATCATGCACACTGAGCATCATGCTACATGAGAAAAGGGTTTAAATTGGCTGTGAGGCCGTCTGGGGCAGGGCCGTCTTGCAGTGGAAACGCAAAACCGTACCGAGCCGAACCATGCGTACGGAGACCGTTGACCGAGCCGAGTTGTACCCCGCAGTGGAAAAGCACCAATAGACTCAGGATGACATTTAACACTTCATTAACGCCAGACAGGTAACATGATTAAAATATCAGTAACCAAAAATAACTATGTAAACAACAAAACGCAATATTATTCTGATGTTATTACATTTAGAGTAAGTGGCGAATAATGGGTATGTATAAAATGCATCTATTGACAGTATAAGGTTGCGAGCTCCCGCAGCCTCTCCAGGAGAAATCAAAACACGCAACACTAAGAATCTCGGCATCCTGAGGTAAAAATTCAAAATAGAAAGTTTTTATATTTAAAATACAGTTAGTTAGTCAACATCACACAACGTTTTCACCATTACGACTGTTTAATAGTTCTATAAACATTTCAATAAGCAAATACAGTAATATTAGATCACTTACATTTTTGGTGGAAACAGCGCATCTCACAGCAACCAGACGATTAATTGCTGATTGATTCGGTGATTTGAACAAATCAGTAGAGTGAGTCAAAGTTTCATTAGCCCATCCATAAACATCTGATGAATCTGCCGTTTAAACGAATCGATTGAATGAACGACTTGATGACTCACTCATTAAACGCTCACTACAGGCACCTACTGGCCTTTTAATTTCGTTGAAAAGTATCATTTCACCATCATTTCTTGTTTGTATATTCAAAATATTTAAAATAATCTCATAATAATTATTCAATGCAGTTGTATTTTTCAGTGTAATGATTTCATTTGATAACGTATAGATAATAACATGATTATAATTGAATTTATAGATCAAATGGGAATGACTAAATCATTTGCACAAAAACAAAACCACACACATGTTACACCACACACACACACACACACATCACACACTACACAACAACCCAACACACACACACACACAGGATCGACCTTATATATATCTAAGCTCGATACCCATGGACCCCCCCACATAACAAATCCCATTTAACGTACTGCACATTCCCAACGACAACCCTAACCAGAAAATACTATTCCGCTTTTACTCAAAAACTCACTTTTTAAAACCACCATCAACGTGTTTGTAATAACTTCGATTGCAGGTGTGGGGTTTTGGCCATGGTATTGTTCTGAAATTAAATGTGTATACCTACTGACGTGTCGGAGCAGCGAGCAGGCGGATCATGGAAGAGCGCACAGGCGTAGACAGCGCTAGGAAACTGCTAATGCTACATCAGTAAATCAGTGGGAAAATGATAGAAATGATGATCTGTCTGCGATATGCGTTTTAAAAATGATCGCGAGCACTGATAGTGTCATGTAGCTACAGAATGGGTAAAATGAAGACCATTTGAGCGTTATTAAAATCTATTTGCAAATGATCTTTTTAGTTACATTTTGTTCTTTGTTGCAGGTGTGCTCAGGATGATGAGGCTTCGAGTCTGTATAAACTTCAACAAGCTGAAAAATAAAACCAAAGGTTTTTTTTTTAGATAATATAGTCTTGTTAAAATTGATTTCATAAAACTCCTATCGAAAAAAGTATCGTTCAGGAACAGGTATCGAAGCCAAGGTATCGGTATCGATATCGAAAAATTTTTAACGATACCCAGCCTTAGAATGAGATGACATGGGTGCAGGTGGAATTGTTCAGCTATTGGTATTGTGCATCATATAGTTAGGGCTTCAGATGATTTAAAAAGTAGCTGTGCCCTTTATACCATCTATCTGAGTTATCCCAGTATCAATGGCATTCATTCAGTAGACATATATATTTCCACAACTGCGATCTCTATAATTATAAGCAGGATTTCATGACATAGCAGAGCTTGAACAAGATTAGTTTTTTTTGGCATAGACTGTATTAACACGTTCAGTGGCAAAGGATATCAGTAAGCTCATACAAACTGCCTGCACAAGCCACAAGATGGACAAATGGAGATGAAAGGCTTTAAAAGATGGCTTTCCTGATGACGGTTTTGTTGAGAGATCTTTAATTAACCTTAAACTAAATTTGCCAGGGTGAACTATTTCTATTTAATCTTTCGCACAAGTCATTTGGAATTATAGAATGCAAATGCTGCAGAGAGTTGGGCTGATGGAATGAGTCTAATTTAGCAGCACACCAGCGAGTCAGTTGCTGGGCTGCTGGAGGATTCTGCCCCAGATGGAAACTGAATTCCATTTGACAGATTCTCAATGCCAGGGAGTACAAAGTCATATGCCTGGGCTGACAACTCAGGCCGGTTGCGTTCTTGTATTTTAAATTGGCAGTGACATCTTGTTTAGGCATTAGTAGGCAAAACTGGAGCACTTTCTGGCTGAAGGTGCTCTAGTTTTGGATCGCTTCCTCACTGTTTCTTAATTCTTCCCTCCAGGTGACCCAGCTGTTGTTGAGCAGTAACATGGTGGTAGCTCTCTTAGAGGGGAACGGCAGGGATAACACCCCCCTGCATCTTGCTGCCCGCAACGGTCATAAGGACATCATCAGGTCTACTTCTCACTAAACCCTTACTTTTATATCCTGTTGTGTTTTCCTACATCTTCCTTTCAGTCTATATATTTGCTTTTCAAACTGATGTCATAGTTTCAGAGGAGAGGAACATAGGTTGACATAGGTAGGTGTTTTTAGCATCCTAACCATCATGGAACCTCGTAAATGGATAATTTGGTACCGTTACATAGACAGCAAGTCTGTGTTCCATACCAAGGGCTACAACAGAGTTTGATGTTAGCATGTTGCTAATCTAATAGCTTGATAATCTAATAGGTATAAAAAAATACATTGTGCACATAAACATTGGGTAAAATATCCAGTTTTTAATCACACCAGTTTTATTCCATTTTGACTGTTCTTGATCAGTTTTATCAATTATTTTCAATGTTAAGTGGGAAACAAGTATATTTATAATTATTGTATTTTATTGTTTATTTGTTTATTTATGATTACAATTTCTATTGTATTCTAAGTTAAATTAAATAAGAATTGTAATTATATTATTATTAAAGGGGTCATGGACTGGCTTTTTTTATTATATTATACTGTTATCTGAGGTCCACTTACGACGTTTGCGTGGTTTTTACATTCAAAAACATAAAAAAAACAATAAGTAATAGGCTATTTTCTACCCTTGTTTTGAGGCCGGCTCAAGAAACGCTCAGATTGTATGGGCGTGCTGCATTGAAGACTTGGAAGAAAACGCCCACTGCTATGATTGGATAAAAGTTTTGCATAGTAAACTAACTTTCTGTGTGTCTGTTTGACAAGCTACGTCCTTCATAGTTGGAGTTGACTTTGATTAGACATGTACACATAAAATTAGGACATATCAAGCGATCTCTAACAAAGTAATAGTGATACATAGTACAAATATTTTTTACTCACATAAGTGTGCTGCGCCATTGCTTTGTAATCTCATTCTTCTGCGAATCCATCGGCGACCTGTGTCTTGTTTACAAAGGAATCCGCGGCGAAATGAAGCGAACAAACGCTCAATGTTTTACTCACGTGAGCTGGAACTTCATTAAAAATAAAGTTCAACCACGCATTCCTAATATTTGAATCCGAAGGAAGGTTATGCAGTGACTGTGTTATTCCACAACCAGGCACTGCACAATATTTTGCAATCTTCAACGGCATGTTTATTTCTTGGTTGCTCGATTCGTTTTCACTACGATGCCATATGTGAATCAGTGGGCGGGGCTACAGAATTAGGCGTTGATATTCTTCTCTGGCGGCGGTTTTAACCTATCTATTATGTCATAGGTAGGCACATTCCAGGATCTTGCGTTCGCTCGGCCTGGTGTCAATAAAAGCTTTGATTTCAGTAACAAGGACGTTTTCAGGTGTTGTGTGTATGGTAATGTAATAGTCACATTGTGTGTGTATATATATACACACACACACACTGTAGTTAACATTTGAAGTGGATCAAAACCTTTCATAAAAGTTGTCCTAAAACCTAAAACCAAAATGCGTTCTTGTCTTAGGACAACTTTGTGTGTATATTTATAACAATATTAATGTTTTTTTTAAACAATAATACATTTCTAATAACTTTCTAATAATATATATTAGTAATAAGTGTGTGTATGTAAATGTATGTATGTATATATACATGCGCACAATGTGTATGTTATTATTATAACAATAAATATTATTGTTTATTATATACAGTGGGTACGGAAAGTATTCAGACCCCCTTAAATTTTTCACTCTTTTTAATATTGCAGCCATTTGCTAAAATCAAAAAGTAAATTTTTTTTTCTCATTAATGTACACACAGCACCCCATATTGACAGAAAAAACAGAATTGTTGACATTTTTGAAGATATATTAAAAAAGAAAAACTGAAAAATCACATGGTCCTAAGTATTCAGACCCTATGCTCAGTATTTAGTAGAAGCACCCTTTTGATCTAATACAGCCATGAGTCTTTTTGGGAAAGATGCAACAAGTTTTTCACACCTGGATTTGGGGATCCTCTGCCATTCCTCCTTGCAGATCCTCTCCAGTTCTGTCAGGTTGGATGGTAAGCTTTGGTGGACAGCCATTTTTAGGTCTCAATTGAGATGCTCAATTGGGTTTAAGTCAGGGCCTCTGGGCTGTGGCCATTCACCACGAACGAGCGACGTCAGTGCAGGTGTTGTTGAGCCACTCTTCCGTTATTGAGCTGATGTCGGCTGTTAGGGTCATTGTCGTGTTGGAAAGGGTTAAACCTTCGGCACCACCCTGAGCTCTGAGGGCGGTTCTCGGTCAAGCATCTACATGGAGAGTTTTAGGTCCAGGAAATCCCTGTCACTTTGGCCGCATTCATTTTCCTCGATTTTGGCCAAACTCACAGCTGCGTGTTCCACTGCAGCTGAAAAACACCCCCACAGCATTATGTTGCCACCACCATGCTTCACTGTTGGGATTGTATTTGACAGGTGATGAGCAGTGCCTGTTTTTTTCCACACATACCGCTTAGAATTAAGGCTCAAAAGTTCTATCTTGGTCTCATCAGACCAAGATAGAACTTTTTTTTACCATGCTTGGAGTCCTCATGCGGGCTTCATGTTGTCACTTGCACTGTAGAGAGGCTGTCCGTCGTGGCCACTCTGCCATAAAAGCTCCCGACTGGTTGGAACGTGCGTGCAGGTGTCATGGGTTGTGTGACTACATGACAAACTTTCTCCCATCTCCCAACGGCATCTCGAGCTCAGCCACAGTGATCTTTGGGTTCTTCTTTACATCTCTCACCAAGGCTCTTCTCCCCCAAATAGCTCAGTTTGGCCGGACGGCCAACTCTAGGAAGGGTTCTGGTCATCCCAAAAGTCGTCCCAAATGTCTTCCATTTAAGGTTTATGGAGGCCACTGTGCTCTTAGGGACCTTAAGTGAAGCAGAAATTTTTTTTGTAACCTTGGCCAGTTCTGTGCCTTGCCACAATTCTGTCTCAAAGCTTTTCAGGCAGTTCCTTTGACCTCATAAATCTCATTTGCTCTGACATGCACTGTGAAATGTAAGGTCTTATATAGACAGGTGTGAGGCTTTCCTAATCAAGTCCAATCAGTATAAGCAAACACAGCTGGACTCAAATGAAGGTGCAGAACCATCGAACGATGATCAGAAGAAATGGACAGCACCTGAGTTTAATATATGAGTGTCACAGCAAAGGGTGTGAATACTTAGGGCCATGTGATATTTCAGTTGTTCTTTTTAATAAATCTGCAAAAAATGTCAACAATTCAGTGTTTTTCTGTCAATATGGGGTCGATGCTGTGTGTACATTAATGAGGAAAATAAATTAACTTAAATGATTTTAGCAAAGGGCGGCAATATAACAAAGAGTGAAAAATTTACGGGGGTCTGAAT
>JADLZN010003480.1:0-21387 GCA_018155175.1 Sinocyclocheilus anophthalmus
ACTGATCCGTGTAATGAAAGAATGAATGGGGCCATGTATTGTGAGATTTTGAGTGAAAACTTCCTTTCATCAGCAAGGGCATTGAAGATGAAATGTGTCTGGGTCTTTCAGCATGACAATGATCACAAACACACCGCCCGGGCAACGGAGGAGTGGCTTTGTAAGAAGCATTTCGAGGTCCTGGAGTGGCCTAGCCAGTTTCCAGATCTCAACCTCATAGAAAATCTTTGGAGGGAGTTGAAAATCTGTGTTGCCCCGCGACAGCCCCAAAACATTACTGCTCTAGGGGAGATCTGCATGGAGGAATGGGCCAAAAAAACAGCAACAGTGTGTGAAAACCTTGTGAAAAACGTTTGACCTCTGTCATTGCCAAAAAAGGGTATATAACAAAGTATTGAGAATTTTGTTATTGCCCAAATACTTATTTTCCACCATAATTTACCAATTAATTCTTTAAAAATCCTAAAATTTGATTTTCTGGATTTTTTTTTTTTTTCATTTTGTCTCTCATAGTTGATGTATTCCTATGATGAAAATTACAGGCCTCTCGCATCTTTTTAAGTGGGAGAACTTGCACAATTTGTGGCTGACTAAATACTTTTTTTCCCCACTGTATACGGACATATAAAACACACAAAGGCTAGAAACTGTAGATTATGAAGACGTTTCTCCTTCCCCTTTTGACTTTTTGTACATTTTCATTTAAATAAAATGGCATTTTCGGTTTCTGGCAAAAAAAAAAAGGCCTAAATTCTTGGCAGAATATGTAAACAAGGCATATGCTTGTGATTCTGTGTGTTTAGAGAGACTCACAAACCTCAGTGAAGCTACTGCTATGGAAGGATACTGCAGTAAAAATGGAAAAGCGTTTACAGATCTCCGTTAGTATTTGCATTTGCCTAGTTGCACATTTAAAGTCCCTATGATCTCTAGAAGCAAAGCAATTGATCTCATGTTATTATCACATCAGTAAAGAGCGTTTAGCCGGGATTGAGCAGAAGGTTGTGAGGCTGTTTTACGCAAAACAAAACAAACCATCTCATGTGAAAAGTCAAGGAAATGTATATGTTTATAGTTTTTTAAATTGTGTATTCTTAAGCACTTTATAGAAATAGAATGTGCAAAAATGACAAAGAGACAGAATTATTATATCCATCAGTCTCAGTAAACTCATCAAACATCACAAACACCTCCAATCCAGCTTACTCCTAACACCAATGACGAAGGCAGTTAAAGTGCCCCTATTATGCCTTTTTTGAATATTTCCTTTCATGCAGTGTGTCATGTAGCTGTATGTGAACATAACCTATCTGCAAAGTTGTGAAGCCGACAATGCACGATAAATAAAGTTATTGTCTATTAAAAAACAAAAAAAAATAGTCAGCCTAAACGAGTCGTCAGGAATTCGAATCTTATTCGGTAACGGCTCTACGTCACAAAGTAACATTTGCATAATGTCTGCCCACGTTCTAAGATACATCGCCAACTTGCCCGCCCACAAACAGTACAATTTCCGTGTGGTTTACATCATGTCGAGAAGACGCTGTATCCTACGCTGTGAGAGTAAATTTGTTTTGTCATCTTATAATTACCACAAACTTGTTGACACTTGACACTTACCACTGAGAAATGTCCTGCTCCAGTCGTGCTTGCGAATCATTGTCGATCAGCCACTTCAACAGTTTCATCATCAGACTCCGGCTCGAATCGGTAAGGTACAATCGATACCATCTTTTCTATGTATACTATGTCTTTTCCCAAGTCTCCAGGGCTGTCATTTCGTCATGGCAATGGGCGTTTCGTTTCCGACACGCGCTGTACGGTGTAACCCAATCCAGAGCCAATCTCTCTAAAAACTGCTCTTGGACCAATCCAAAGGACTGCGCCATCTGACCAAGCACAGCAGTGAGGGCTCACGGAAAGGAGGGGTTTAGAGAGACTGATTCTTCAAACTGCTTCTAACGAATCGTTTACGAATCATTTCGATATGATCAATTAACTCTATTTTTTGAGAAAACTAACATGAAATTTTTTGACTTTGCATGCAGGTACACCTGTTTTGGAGACCCTACAATATTAGCAACCACCTTAAAATGGCATAATGGGCACTTTCATATGCAAAGGCAACCATACGCACCACCTACAGGACAGTTTTTTGTGTTTATGTAGGTGCATTTTATATAACTCACTCTGGCTTTGACTGGAGTTGCCGCTCAAGCCTCCGGCCAAGGACCATCTCTGCTGCTGAATCTCTGCCCACGTCTTCTTACCAGACCTCTGGATGGCAGCCTCATACCGCTCCTGAACATTAAAAAAAACAGTGCCACAATGAGTATCTCTTTAAAATGTAACAAAAGTCTAGAAAACACTTTACAATGCACATTTAAATATAATGGGCACTGGGAATAACAGAGGAGACGGTATTGATCTTTCAAAGGGGAAATCTTAGAGCTCTGGTACAATGTGCTCCACTTTCACTGAAAAACAACTCATCTAGCATCATTTGAAGAGCTGAAAGGGAAAACAATGCCTGGCAAGTTGGCAGGAACCTCACGGACTCTGATCCTGTGTAAAATTAGAGGAACAGGTTGTGTCATGTGGGTTTGCACTGACCACCACTACTCCCTCACCTTATTCTTCTCAAGTTTCTGTCTCTGTCTCTCCTCCAGCTCTGTGCGCCGTCTCTCTGCTTTCAGCCGCTGCTCCTCCAGCTTCCTCCTCCGCTCCTCCAGCTGCTGTTCGCGCACCTGCCGTGCCCGTTCCTCCTTCTCCAGCCACTGAGACTTTTTAGTAGCTACATTAGAGAGGGGAAGAGTTTGTGAGCTACCAAAACCAGGCCAACATCTTGACCTTCAGTCATCAGTGTTTGAACAGAATTCACACACCAGTCATTCAAATTTAGACACATTCCCAATTCCTAATGCATGTTTATTTATTAAATATTTGATCACATGTTTTTGGCTATCAATAAGAGTGAAGCCCTCTTAGGTCCATTTTACCATATTAAATTGAACTGATTATTTGGGTTCGGAATGACACAAGGGTGAGAAAATTAAATAATTTTTATTTTTGGGTGAACTATACCTTTTTATATATATACATGAAAATTTGGGTTGGTACGAATGTTTTATTGTTTTTGGCAAGAAGTCTTCTTAAGATCCCAAGGTTGCTTTTATTTGATTAAAATACAGTAAAAATTGTAATATTGTGAAATATTACTACAATTTTAAATAAATTGTTTTCTATTTTAATATATTTAATAATGTATTGATTCTGTGATGAAAAAGCTGCATTTTCAGCAGCCTTACTCCAGTCCGTCATTGGGTCCAGAATCTTTTCAGAATTATTCTATGTTGATTGTATCAAGAAACAGTCTTATCTATTGACAATGTCTGAAACAGTTGTAATGATAGCAAGTTCAAGTAGAACGCATTTCTTAAAAGATATATTTTTTTATAACAATGTAAGTTTATTGTTTGACTCTACTGACCCCAAACGTTTGAATGGTAATGTATGATTAAATATCTTACAAGCTGTCAAATTTTGTATTCCCACTGATCCAGTTTAAATCCTAGCCAAGCACTACTTTTATAGAGATAAATCCAAATCTGCATTTGTTCGCATTTGTTCTGTGTCTTAAGCATATAATGTCAAAGAATCCTTTTGGGATATGTGGGCATTTTTCATTTATGAAATGCAACATCTATTAAGGTTATTATGGTGTGTGACTTCATAAAATGACAAAGACAATGGTGTGATTTCAAACCAGCACAAATGTGACAATGACAGGGCCACTAATATGTTACATGCGCCACTCTGCACAAAATATAGGAACAGTCTAGAAAGAAAAGGAAAACATAATTTTAAAATAGCGATGGCCTGAGAGTGCCCGGGTGACGCTCTTCATCAAACTTCCATAATCCTGCTGGCAGATAGATGAGCTGGAAGATAACCCACAGTCTGAAAGACTACACTACATGTCCTACTATAAACATTTGACTCACTCAGCGCAGCCCACACAATTATTAAACATTAATGTGGAGGTCCATGGTGATGGCAGAAGAGATGGATTGATGAATTTGATTGACTACGTTCTGAATTGTTAGGTCTAAATGACAAACTTCACACTCATGTGGCTGGAATGTAGCAGGATGTGTTTATCATGATTATATTCACATCAATCCTGATTTATTCACAGTTCAGTGACGTCAAGGCAGCAGCAGATGTTATTTCTGGGCCTAAATGAATCCTGCAGTTTGTAATTTTGGGAAACTTGTAAAACCCTGCTATGAAATCAAGCCTTCTGAAAAACACACCAATGTGAAGGGAGGTTTTAGCGGTCAAAAGTTCAAATTTGGTGGACCTATGATCTATAACTGACCCCAATGCTAAACAAAAGGAATGCTGTGTATCATGTTATTGTCATTCATAAACAATGAAACAGATTATATATGACAGATTCACTGAAAAAATGTGCAAAAGAGAATCCCAAATAAACGAGATTTTCTTTATGCATTTGAGACAATAACCTAAAATTCAGTGTAAATTGGTTGATTTACAAATTTCCAGCCTATTACCGACAAGCCTCATCATGTTTGTTGTATGAAATTCACAGTGAATCAATTGTAAAAGCAAAGCATTAGGGTAAAATCAGAAGGACAGCTGACCCTGCTGGGAAAAAAACTGGTCATTCTTCAAACCAAACATATGTTGTGGCCAATATGGGCCAATTCACAGACCAATGACCCCAATGAGCTGGGTTTTTTTTAATGAATCGATGTTTGAATCAATCAGATAAATCACTGACTGTATGAACTTCCTGAATTCATCTAAGCAGTTGCTGAGCCCGCTACGCTAATTATGTCTCTATTTTTGTTTCTCTGTTTCTGCTGGGATTGCCATCCCGTGGTAACTAGGATTTGCACAAGCTTCAGTCTGGATCCAGAACAACTGAGAAGAGATGATGCAACCCCTCAGATGACCTCAGATGATGCCAACCCTGAAACAACATATAGAACTACCACATTTTGTTATAAGTTTGATTGCAACATATAATAATTTCTGTTAATAGTGTTCATCGTCTGTTTGATTACCTCTTAAATGGGTCAAATGATGTTGCTAAAAATAACATTATTTTGTGTATTTTGGTGTAATGAAATGTGTTTATGCTGTTTAAGGTTAAAAAAAACACATTATTTTCCACATACTGTACATTATTTTTTCTCCTCTATGCCCCCCCTTTCCTGAACTGCGTCGATTTTTACAAAGCTCATCGCTGTGAAAAGCAAGGTGTGCTGTGATTGGCTGTGGATTCCCTGTCCGGCTGATCGCCGAGACAGAAACATTAAAACCCATTATAAACGATGCATTTGTTGCATCCAGTGGTGGCATAATTACGGATTATAATGATTTCTACTGTCTTTTATGCGTTGCCTCGCGCCGCGTAAACATAACACCATGTCTGCATTTGTGATCGGAGAAATTACAAACGAGCGCTACTCTACACTGCTCAAAACTGCGTTTGAATCATCAGTGGCAAATCATTTAAATATAAAAATTAAAAAATAAAAAAAACGTACACAGTCTGTGAGTCAGAACAGCCGGCATTGTAGTCTTCTCTCCCAGGATCAGTAAACAGTCTTTCATAAAATGTGCTGCACACATCTGATATTTGGGTTAAACTGTTCTGGAAAAGTGTTGTAAATAAAAATTAACCACTGATTTCTAGTCGTGTCCAATTTTGGAAGGCCAAACAAAGTAGTTTCTCTTTCACAACGAAACACAGCGTCACAAACGGCGGCCTTGAGTGAGTGGAGGCCGGAGGCCTAGAGTGAGCGGGCGGGCTTGCGGAAACCATTTGTGACGACCCCGGGCTGGACTCCGCTCGTCCACGGTGAAAGCCGATCCGGCAAAAACAGGGCAAAGTTGTAGTATTTCCTCAGCAAACAGCACGGATCAGCTCCAGGCATGACAAAACAGATATCGTCCTCTTTTGGAAGGCCAAAAGTAGTTTCGATTTCACAACGAAACAAAGCGCCTTCACGACATGGCGGCAGCAAATACTACAGCGATAATAAAAGTTACGCCTTCTTTCTTTTTTGTGAACATTTGGGCGGCGTTATGCAATCTTCCCACATCGTGACGTAGATATTTTGGGACGTGTTAGAACGAGCCGTTTTAGGTAGGGGTAGCTGACTCTTAACTTTTATAGAAGAATATCCTCTTTGGATTTGAGACTTTAGTCTTTGTAACTTTACAGGTCTTCTTTATGCACCAAGAGTTTGTAACACTTCAAAGAGAAAAGAAAATTTGAAATCGCATAATATGACCCCTTTATTTTATTTTTCCATACATTTCTGCAATATGCACATTAACTGACAGACACCACTGATAAGCTACTACTAAATATTGTAGAAACTTCATTTTCTGTAAAGTTGCTTTGCAACGATTTGTATCGTGAAAAGTGCTATACAAATAAACTTGAACTGAATTGAGTCAACTCACTTTCTGAACCGTAAGTCACTACTTGATTATAAATCTAATTCTACAATATTCTAAAATAAACTAAATTAAATCTTTAAAACACATTTAAAAATTTTTATTAAATTGTAATTTGTAAATGTATTACCATATATGATCATTGTACAGAAAACACTGACATATTTAACCAGCCCAACCAGGTCCTAATCAGCTTAGTCAAGGTGGTCTACTAGCTTGACCTTTGCCAGTTTTCTTTGGTAAACCATCTTATCGACCACCTAAACCAGCTTGAACCAGCTAATGACCATAAATTGCCAGCTTTGACCAGTTATGTAGAAACTGGTATTCATCAGAAGTTTGTTTAAGCATCATTTTCCAGCAGGGGAGTGTGACAGCTTTTCACTCAAAATTAAGGCACTCAACAACCTTTCATTAATTATGATTATGAGACACGATGGAAATGGAGCTCTACAAGAGAATAAGCATTTTATAGAGAAAGGGATGAAGCGCATCAGTCACCGACACCACCAGAGACGGGGGAGTGGCTTACCTTGAGTCTGGCTATGCTGTTCTGGGGAGGGAAGGTGAGAAAGAAGACAAAAACATTGTGTCAATCATGCAGAGCAGCACAGCACAGCAATCTCAGCAGCCATGACTAGCACAGTGATATGATGGACAAACAAAACATGGAGCATGTGAGATATTTATAATTCTCTGTAGAGAAAAAGAAAATCTCACAGTGCTGGTTTAGTAAAGACACAGAAGCAGTTATTTCAGTCAAAATTGTTCAAACTCGGGAAAAGGTTTATAATATTAGGATTTAGGAGCCTAGAAAACAGTAAAAAGAGCTTGTATGCAACCAAGCCAGAGGTGATTTTAATAGTGTTTCCTGACATTTATTTGAATACATTTTAAAATAGAAATTATTAAAATTAATAAATTAGGCTTGAAAATTATAAACAATATTATATATATAAATATAAAACAAACCAACACAGATGGTAAATATATCTGTAAATACATTTACATAAACTGTAAATACATGTTATCTATAAATTGTTTAATATTTAGCCTAAATATTATTAGCATAAATATCCAATATCCATTTCCCGAAACTGCTTTTACTGGAAACGCTTGTGTGTCCCAGGGGTATATACTTTTTATAATAATATTACTTAATAAATAAATAGGAAAGTTTAATATTAATATATTATAAATTATAAAATATTAATACAAATTTAAGTATGTATTTAAGAGAAAAAGAGATATATAGAATGGAAAAAGATTTAAAAATGTGGAAAACTAAAATAAATAAATAGGCAAAAATGTAAACTGCATGCACATGCTTGCGAGTCTGAAAAATGTGATTTTACACCTCTAACCAGTTAAAATCTATAAAAGTCATGGAATGTCTGCATGTATTTCTTTACAGCCTTCCTGCACTTTTGCACAAGCCTCCGGAGTTTGACGCATGAATGACATTAATTTTGTCCAAACACATCTAGACATCAGACGGCAGAGGGTGCAGTCTCACTGTCTGCCTTGTGTTGTCTTACCGAGATATTTGGCCCTCTCCACCCTCCTCTCCTTTGCCTGTTTCTGCCGCTCATCCAACTTCATTCCATCTGAGGAAAGAGGCAGAATCAAAAGTTTAGTTTTGGTGAAACATTCCGAAATTGCCAGACTGTTGCTTTGTGGGTTTGTGAGGTTGTCTTTCTTCCCACTAAAGCTCTCCTGGACGGAGATAAAGAGAGATAGAGACAGTCAGACAGCGGGGTGCCGGGAATGAGAGAGGTTATTGTGTGGTAGAGGCTGCGCTCACATCTGCAGCAGTATAAAGCACTGGAAGCTGGCAGCATTCACACGCTCCGACTGTCAGCAGGAAGCCCCGAGGACTCACAGTACAGATACAATCAACTCAACGCCACACAATTAACATTCATTCGGAGTGAACCTTTACCTGGACTGAAAGACAGACTATTAGTTAGTTAATTCGTTTTACTGTATTATTAGTGGAACTTGCTCAAATGCTTCAACAACCTAGCAATCACAAATAACACCCTAGCAACCACTTTGTAATGCCCTAGTAACCACTTAAAACATCCCAGCATTGTGTTAGGTTTGCATGACCAAGCACCCCTTGCATTTTCTTTGAAAATTGAGACAATTATAGTGTGTATTTTATCATAATAATAATAATATAATTAATAAAATGTCTTAATTCACAAGGCTGCATTTCTATTGATCAAAAATGACAGTAAAACATTAAAATTGTGTAATATTATTACTATTTAAAATAACTATTTTCTATTCCGGTTTTCTATTTTAATATATTTTCAAAATGTAATTTATTCCTGTGAAGCAAAACTGAATTTTCAGCAGCCATTACTTCAGTCTTCAGTGTCACATAATCTTTCAGATTCATCTGTGTTATATATATCTAATATATACTAACACTAACTTGCTCTATTCTTTTCCTATTCTATCTGTTTTCTTTTTATTTAATATATAATAAAAAAATAATAAAAAAAAACTTGCTATGTGTACTGCATTAAGCTAACTGAGACGTGTTATAGCACTTGCATATCATTGCTCTTTTTTTGATTTTGATTGCTTCCATTGTCCTCTTTTGTAATTCGCTTTGGATAAAAGCGTCTGCTCAGACTAAATGTAAATATATGTACATATGTATTACATGATTAATATATGATATATTAAGGCTGAACAACATTGATCCATGACAAATATTTAAAGCAATTAGAGCTATATTTTAATGAACCAGCATTTAATAAAATATATTCATCACTTGCTAAATTGTCATCATAAATTCAACATAATTTATTAAGCAGCAGCACCCAACCATATTTGCCATTTGTCACACAACAGCTTCACTGATATTTGTCCATACACGTTCCGATCCCTGTGCACCTGATTTGTTACACAACACATTAAAACTAATACACAGTCACAGTTTCCTATTGTTACGCCTCTCACAGCACGTGTAGTGCAGAACACCAATAAGAAACCTGCTTTATACTAATTACACATTCAAACCAGTTCACTCAGAGTTCAACACTTTAAACTGCACCCCATTGAATTGGCCCCATGAAGTCTTTGAGTTGGCATCTCATGACCCACAAAGTCTAGTACAACTTTTATCTGATGACTCAAACTCATTAATAATGATCATAAGACTCCAGCAGTGTTCCTCTTCATGACCTGTGCTCCACTTTGATTCAGTATTTATAGAGCACAGGAAGCTGAAGAGCAGAGTCTTGTGGGCCCTGACAAGTGGCCCATGTTCCCATTGATGAGTCACTGAGCAGAGACAGAAAAAGCAGCAGACTGACCCAGAAAGGGCTTCCCGAGGGTCTGAGGCAGCAGAGAGATTGCATAAACACTGACCTTACCATCTTCAGTGATTTTCCATGGCTGGAAAGCTGTATTGACCAATCAGCATTTAAGACCAGAACTATCCGTTTTAAATGACATAAAATCAATATAAAAAGCAAAGTACAAACAACAATTCCAAAGGTGTTTTCCTCTCTCAATAAAACCACTAAAGGAAAATTACAACATTCTCTCTGCTCTCTTCAAATGGTGATGAAGCCTAATGGTTATGGATCCTAGCACTAACAGCATCATACCCTAGAGTAAGAAATAGATATGGATATAAATATTATGCAAATATTGAAAGGCCAGTGGCGCTCATCACAAAGTGTTTTAGAATATGTAAATATATGTTAATATTGAAAATTATATAATAAACATAAAAAAGACAATACCATGTTTTTAGTAAGAGTAGATATATATATATATATACAGTGGGTAAGTAAAGTATTCAGACCCCCTTAAATTTTAAATTTTTCACTCTTTGTTATATTGTAGTCATTTGCTAAAATCATTTAAGTTTTTTTTTCCCCCTCATTAATGTACAACCACAGCACCCCATATTGACAGAAAAACACAGAATTGTTGACATTTTTGGAGATTTATTAAAAAAGAAAAACTGAAATTTCATATGGTCCTAAGTATTCAGACCATTTGTTCAGTATTTAGTAGAAGCACCATTTTGATCTAATACAGCCCTGAGTCTTTTTGGGAAAGATGCAACAAGTTTTTTCACACCTGGATTTGGGGATCCTTTGCCATTCCTCCTTGCAGATCCTCTCCAGTTCTGTCATGTTGGATGGTAAACGTTGGTGGACAGGCATTTTTAGGTCTCTCCAGAGATGCTTAATTTGGTTTAAGTCAGGGCTCTGGCTGGGCGATTCAAGAAACATTCACAGAGTTTTTGTGAAGCCACTCCTTCGTTATTTTAGCTGTTTGCTTAGGGTCATTGTCTTGTTGGAAGGTAAAACTTCAGCCCAGTCTGAGGTTCTGAGCACTCTAGAGAAGGTTTTCGTCCAGGATATCCCTGTACTTGGCCGCATTCAGCTTTCCCTCGATTGCAACCAGTCGTCATGTCCCTGCAGCTGAAAAACACACCCACAGCATGATGCTGCCACCACCATGCTTCACTGTTGGGACTGTATTGGAGAGGTTATGAGCAGTGCCTGGTTTTCTCCACATATACTGCTTAGAATTAAGGCCAAAAAATTCTATCTTGGTCACATCAGACCAGAGAATCTTATTTCTCACAATCTCACAACTCCATGCGGGCTTTCATTTGTCTTGCACTGAGGAGAGGCTTCCGTTGGGCCACTTTGCCATAAAGCCCCGACTGGTGGAGGTCTGCAGTGATGGTTGACTTTCTACAACTTTCTCCCGACTGCATCTCTGGAGCTCAGGCACAGTGATATTTGGGTTCTTCTTTACCTCTCACCAAGACTCTTCTCCCCCGATATCTCAGTTTGGCCGGACGGCCAGCTCTAGTAAGGTGGTTCTGGTCGTCCCATACGTCTTCCATTTAAGGAATGGAGGCTACTGTGCTCTTGGGAACCTTAAGTGCCGCAGAAATTTTTTTGTAACCTTGGCCATATCTGTGCCTTGCCACAATTGTCTCTGAGCTCTTCAGGCAGTTCCTTTACCTCATGATTCTCATTTGCTCTGACCTGCACTGTGAGATGTAAGGTCTTAAAAAAAAAAATACATAGACTGGTTGTGGCTTCCTATCAGTCCAATCAGTAATCACACATCTGGACTCAAATGAAGTGTCGAACTCATCTCAAGGATGATCGAATAAATGGGCACACCTGAGTTAATAATTAGTGTCCCAGCAAAGGGTCTGAAGACTTAGACCAGGTGATCTTTCAGTTTTTCTTTATTTTATAAATTTCAAAAATGTCAACAATTCTGTGTTTTTCTGTCCATATGGGGTGCTGTGTGTACATTTAATGAGGAAAAAAAAATAACTTAAATAATTTTAGCAAATGGCTGCAATATAAAAAAGAGTGAATAATTTAAGGGGGTCTGAATACTTTCCGTACCCACTGTATAATATAGAGATATAATTATATAATAGATAATATATATATATATATATATAGCCTGTAATATACTATATATATAATCTATATATACACACACACCACACACTTGTAAATAAGTTTTAAAAAAAATAATATAATATAAATATATTATACTTTACTTTTAGGTGTGCGAAGGCTTTGTAATCTTTTCAAAACTAAGCATAAATGTGAGGGAACCAAGCCATAATACTAATTGTAAATTTTTATTATTTTGCAGGATGCCGCTGTAATTTCCAAATCCTTCCCCTCCTACGTTTACAATGTGAATTTAAAAGTCATCCAACAAAACCAGAATAATGTGAACTGCAACGTCCGAGGTGAGCAAAAAAAGACATGATTCAGCTTTGCCACACCAGCGATTTGGAGTCGATGTCTGAACTTCACTCTTCCTTCGCCTTCAGTCTCCTGGATGTTCTTTCGCTAGCTATATTCATGAGTGAGGCAGCAGCGGCCAGATCCGTGGAGACAATATGTCGTGGGACACAGTGTTCAGTTTTAACAGTGTTCAGGAGCTTGACAGCCGTAATATATTTATATAGATGCTGAATGGCCACCACCATTATAATGAAGACAATCTATATATGAATGATGACATAAGCAGAACTAAGATAACCAAAAAATATACATTGTCAATTAAATTTAAAATAAGAAACCTACAATTAACTATTAATTGACTTACTGGTAATACCACAAACACTAGTAATAATACCACACATGAAATAATAAGAAAGTTGAACTGAATTGAAATACAATCCAACTGGTATTTTTTATTTTTATATATTTTTTTTTTTTATTAGTTTTTTTTTTTTTTTTTACAGTTTGACATTTTACTGTATTTTAATGCATTTAGATTAGTATGAATTTAAAATACATTCATGTTTACTGAAAAAATGCTTAATAATAATGCACAATAAATGAATAATAAAAAAAAAAAAATCGCAGATAATTAAAAAAAAACATTCACTCTGATTGTTTGAGTCATTCATTTTGATAATTGTGTTTGAGACAAAACTGTTCCCAGAAGCCCCGGCATGTAATATGTTCGCTTTTGCATTAAAATAAATGTTTAGTTAAATACGGCTTCATTAATTTATGGTTAATTTTGTTTACTTTATGGTTAAAGTGATTCCAACATGTCACCTCATCAAACATTGGTTTTCCTCCCAAACTCTGCCTTTACAGTTGAGTGATTCACAAATGCTGTGCAAATCAGCAGGAATGGATCATTAAAGGAACCAGATCAAAACATCATAACAACATACCACTAAATTACAACTGCATACACAGTATCAAAGTATAAATAGCTAGTAAGACACAGCCGAACCAGCTTTTCCCACAAAATTAACAACCGCCAAGCACTCTACAACCACATCCTCAGTAGTATAAAGAGACAACAATGAAGTAGGCAAAGAAAAGCTGCTTACATTTTCAAACCCAAACAACCCTCCCATTAACATTTATCTACATGTGCTCGTACAAGTGAAGGCTTTATACTATGAACCTGACAGAACCAGGAAGGTTAAATCCCTCCAGTTGGCACAGCACTGTGAAATGTGACGCCCAGTCAGGTTTCATTGCTTAACCTCAGCTGATGACCAGAGGCGATTAGGAACTGCCTGTCGCCAGCCTCCACAAATCAGCATTAGCACCAACATCTTCCTCACTAAACGGATCCATTTCTACATTAATGTAATACAGCCGAAATAACTTAATTCTGGGAGCATTTACAGAGGCCTGACCATGGAAATTCTTTGTGGGTCAATAAACAAATGCCTCTGTTAGCGTTCAAGACTTTGGTCAGGGGTAAATCCTCAGTGACTGGCCTCTTTCTCAGGAGATTTCCCGAATGCTTCTCATGGAAGGGAAAACTTTTTTGAGTTGAGAGAATTTAAAGCACTTAAATGATTTATCGCCATCATTGTTATGTTGGAAAAAGGCCATTCTGGGTTATAGAGGTCAAGTAGGTCAACAAGTTTTGTGTTAGAACACCTTAATCACCTCAAAATGGTCCACCAACCCAAACCAGCTTGACCAGGATGGTCTGTCAAGCCAATCTGGGCACCATGGTGCTGCTGATCAACCTCATAAATCAACTAAAAGGCCATAAAAAAACAACTAGAAATCATGTAAACCCTACTTTCATTCTGATCTTCAGTTTTGGGGTAAAAAGGTAATTAAGAGGACAAAAGTAGCCATTTCCTGATCATAATGAAAACTATTAATACAAAAACCAAATATTGAACTACAGTCTTCAGGGCACCCACCTTTCTTGTGTTGAGGGCTACCACTCGACCTTAGAGTGGGTGTCGCAGGGGACTTTGGAATGACGTCTGGCCGTTTCGTGGTAGCCGACTTCCTTGCGGTGTCCATCTCTGTAGGCGTGCTGGCTTCAAGGCCTGATTCTGTTTTTGAAGGGGTGTTGACTTCCTCGGAGCTGGGATCACTGGGATTGGCCTCTGGAACAGCTGGGGGATCTAAGATAGAAGACCAAAAAAGTGACAAACGTCAACCAAGAGATGAAGACCAGTCGAACTTCATTCCAAAGCTACAGCAAACACTCAAGTGTTTTTGTCTACTAGATGTGTGATTACACAGAAGAGTCATTCACAGTTACATTCCACAGAGATTAGCCTAAATCCAGATCGATTTGTTCGATTTGCACACATGATCCATAACAGTATGTTTTGGTAGAGCAAAGACTATATGAGTAAGGGTCATGCCTCCAGACAGCTCGATATGAACCTCAACTGCCCTCCAAACAATTGATTATTGGTAGTTTGAAGGATTGCTCTGTAGACACAAGAAATTAATGGTGATCTTGCCACCTTTCACTTCCCTCAAGAACATCAATTTAATGGATAGGAGAAACACAATCTTTCTTACTGATGATCAGACCCTGGCCAACTCCATTAGTAATTGCTCCAGACTAAACCATATGATTTACTTTCTGCAAGTGGAAAACATTCCAACGTCTGTCAACTCATAGACATTAGATGACCACACAAACGCCAAAAGTTCCATCTTCATGCCATGGGGTCATTTATTTTTCAATAAATATTGAATAAATAATTAATACTAAGTGCCATGCAGTGTGCAATGCTGTAAAAACTGTGTTTCAGTGGCACATATTTACCAAAAAAAAGAAGGTGCAACCAACATTCTGCATCATTAATAACATTTAAAAGAAACACAATCACTCTCTCAAAGCTGATCACTGTTGTGCAAATCTGCATTAAACTACACACATAACAGAAGAATTGCCTCAGATTCAAGGTTATTTTATTTCTAATGGTGAGTCATTTATACAGAATCATATACTTGAATCTGAAAACAGAATTTTGCAATGTGTCGCCTTAATCAGCAATAGATCATGACTTCCTGAATCGAAATCCAATCGAAGTGAATCGCGAGGAGCCAATGATTAGCTAGCCCACTGACAAGCGTGTTGCTCACCTGGATACTTCAACAGACTAAAACTCTAAATCGAAAATTTCTTCCAAGAAAATGAGCAAGAAAACGAGTTCTGGATGTCTGAGATCTTAAAGCCATGATGTCATGTCGAGACAGTCCACACTCAGGGAGGAGGTTCAACAGATCACCTGATTTTCACTGATAAGAGTGTGACCTGGGTTAGAGTCCGATTTGATGTTGGCCAACATAACAGACTCAGTAAAGCGTCTATGTATAAACACACACAGAAAGACAGACAGATGTCAGAGTATGGTGTGGCAATATAACTTACAAAAAAGAATACTCAATATTTTTCAGCCATTTTGATGATATTAAATACATATTTTTCTTTTTTATTATTATAATTTTAGGTGCCAATGACATTTAAATGTTTGAAGCAAAAACTGAAGCACAGTAAAAAATATAGAAATGATTAAGGCAAATTGTCCACTCGCTAAACAAACACAAGGACGAATCACAATCATTTTTATGCCTATTATGCACCAATATAATAAAACGTAGCAAATGTAGAAGTGACTTATGACTAAAACATGTTAATACATGACGAATATGCCCTAGCAACTTTCAAGTAAACAAAACTGAATCAATACAATGAAACAGACATTGATTTGATTCACAGAAATGATTTAACTTACCAACTGAGGTTAAAATCAGAGACATCTAATGTCTTTAAAAAAAAACGTAAAGGTCAAACTTAAAAATATGTAATTTTGTTGTTATATAAAATAAAAGCATCACAAATATATCATGGATTTTCAATATATCATCTAGCCCTATACATACTACACCCTATACAGTAGAAATCAGCGAAATCAGTAAATATGAAAACATCCTGCTTTCACTCAGAGGGACGGCTGTGTTTTCTCCACCTCAACATGTCTATTCAGCTGCTGTGAGGCAGAAGAGTTATTCTGACAAAAAAAAAAGTGGTGGCCTGTTTTGTCCCTGGGAGAATGAGATTGGACGGTATGGCAATGAATGAATGGGGGTTTGAGAATTTTACAGCAACTAATATTTGGAGATTTCAGCTCAAGGTCTGGTTTAACTTTCAGGTGTGCTTAAGGCGAGAATCGACTCGTTCTGATCCACCCTGAATCCCTTTTCATCTCGGCACTGGCACTGCACGCTGTCCGGGACAAACCAAGTAAATGCCACCATGCACTGCATTATTCATGTTGAGCTAAAAATACCATTACCATCAGACACAAAATGATAATAAAGACATTAAGAATAAGAAAAGATCTTGGTTGCATGCATAAAATGCTGAGATTTAAACTAATAGTAACTAAGAGTACAGTTTCATAGGAAAAATTCTATAATGTGACTGCTGATTTCTGTTGCATTATGCATCTGCTTGGTACTCATTATCATTTCTGAAAATAGACTGATACCATAGCAATGTACAATGCTGTCAATCAAACAACTGACAAATACTAAGGAAGAAATATTAGAAGCAATATATCCAGTTACCAACGTAGAGATAAAGTCTACTTAATAATTCAATTAAACACATCTGAACTGTATAAAAACATTTACATTGCATAAAACTGTTTTTATATCAACTTTTTAATGACATAATTATGTTTCTACTACATTTCATTGTTTGAAATGAACTTTTTAAAAACAGTGGCTGTTTTCATGACACGATTTATTCATACCTTAAATAATGAAGACAACGGTTAAGTAAATAATATAAGAATATGTAAATAGTTCCTACAGCAATGCACCTTCTTTTTCTAGTTTACAGTTTTGCCCCAAAAAAAAAAAAAAACCAGAAATTATTTTTCGGCAAATATTTTCAGTGCCAAAAGCCTTGTGTACCCCTATAAAACCGGGCAAACATATTTTCAATTATGACAAAATCTTCAATTTTTAACAGCATACTGACATTAAAAGCTAAAAAAATAAAATAAATCATGACTAGCTATGAATGTGCTATGAATCATATAATACACATAATATGGGTCTAGGTCTACAATTCAGTATAAAACAGTCTTTATCTTTTAAAAATGAAAATAAATGAATAAAAACAAACTAGAATTTCTACTTTAAGTACATCTGTCACTCTTTTTCAAGGACATCATGCCATTATCCTGCCCTAGAACCACAGAAAACCGGTTAAATGAAGAGCTGCAGAGCAGTCTTGCCAAAAAGGGTGCATTGATCCTGAAGGGTATAGTGCTTGGGCAATGCTCTTTTTCAAATATGGAAATGAGACAAACAAGGAGCCGGAAGTGGAAGCAAGCAGCGACCATTAAATCAAAGATCGGAAGAGGTGAGTGGGGGGTTGGGGGAGGAACAGAAGAATTGGGAGGCCGACTGAGAATGGATCTGCATCTCATTAGAGGCATAATGAATTACCTCATCCTCAACCCCCCCGGCCCCTCGCTCCTCACCCTGTCAGTTCACCGGATGGATGATGTAAGCAGGGGGAAGTGTGTTCTGGGGGAAGTGTGAGGGAGAGGAGCAGACTCACTGGAGGCCCAGAGTAAACACCAGCTGCTGGAACAAAGCCAAAGAGACAGAGAGCGAGACTGTGAATTGTGCTCCAAAGTTCTGACTGTCTGGATTTGCTAAAATGTGATGCGTCAAAACAAATTTACTTAAGCCCCTCAGATTCAAGCTTGAGGTGCGATCCAGTGCACTGTACCAGTGAACGACTGAGTCACTGCATGCTCAAAGAATGCACTTAGGATTTTCTCGACAGTAGCTTTGAATGTCTCACATTGAAACCTCAAACTTGTTTCTCTGTGGTCTGTTTGTTGTGAGGGAGTGTCTGAGAGAGTAAAGAAGATCTGGGTGAGTAGCAGTAGCCTCAGGATTACCTTCAGTTCTTCAGCTTCACTTGTTTCTGTTATGTTAAAGGGAATAACTATCTTCTATACTTTATATATACATAACTTTTTAAATATAAATCTACATAATTTTAAACTACATATCTTTTATGTGTCCGCGAATGTTGATCTCTTTAAAAAATGTAACAAAAGTATATAATGTATACTCATTTACATACATACACAAATATTTACATATTTACATGCATGTAAAATGTGTGTACATATAATTTCCCTGTAACATAAAAGAAATGCTAAATATTGTCATGGTTTGAGAAACTTTATAGTACTGCAACAGAATAAATTATGATGTAAGTGTTTTATATAATAAATAATGAATAACCATGTGGTAATGTCTGCTTTTGGACAATCTAGTGAAACAAATACATTAGACAAGAAAAGTTTCTCATCTCATTTTCATATTTTCTTCAATTGGAATTTGGGGTGCAAACCAAAAGAAAAGATGCAAAAGTCTGGCATCAGTGAAAAACTGATGTAACATTTGATCAACAAAAAAAAAAAAAACCACTAGTAGTAAACCTCCATTACAGTATAAAAACAAAAAAAAAAAAAACCATCATATAGTTCTAAGTGTGGATTCTGATTGAAGCCACTGCAAAATAGCCAATATGTGCACATCTGTTGAACTAAATTCTATATCAATGTGAGAAGTTATGATGTTGCTCGACAACTGTAAACTCTGTTGTGCAATGACAATGATGTTTACCATTCAGAGACCACTTTCATTACTAAATAGCAGTATCCCTCTTCAAAACCACAGACACAATGATATAAGATGGCTGCATGTGGTCTGAACCCAGCAGAGTTCCCTTGGGTCTGTAACCACAACGCTCCAACATGTTTTCCTCCAAAGTATGATCCTCAGAGGAAGTGACAAGGCCATTTGTGGCAATGCTTCACATGGATGGCCATAGCTGACATGCAGCGATGGATGCCATTCATAACTTCCTGCTCTGTCATGATGCAAGATGTCATCTTTGGTGACTAGTGCAGAGAGAAACACCGATTCTGCTAAATTCAGGGTTTGGGTTTCCAGCTCCAACCAACAACCCAACGGCCATCCTTGCAGCAGAAGCCTAATTATGGGATCCACATACGTACCAACCTCAGCACTAAAGCACTTACATGTACTGTAAGCTCTCTCACACCATGAGTGGGACGAAACCAGAGCCAAGAGCAAGATCTGCAAACTGAGAGCTAAACTATCATGTGGGGAATTAAAATCACGAGGCCTTCGACAAACATTTCGAAATTTGATCAAATCATTTAATAGTGAATATTCAACCTCAACATGTTGAGGCTATTTTGGTTTGACCAACAAAATGGTCATATGATTTGAATCGATTGCTAAATTTATGTACTGTTAACATCTGTATCTAGCTAATGTAAGCAGTGTGCTGCTGATTTGATGGCCAAAACAAAATATAACAACGATCAAGTGATGTCATAAAAGCTTGATATCTCCATGAGTGGCTTCTAATAATTCCATCACATTAAGATTTGAGGTTGAATGAATCTTTTGTCAGAATCACATCACCTTTATAACTTATTGACGTTTTTGCTTTGTGCTTCATCAAGACTTTTCAAACCGCACCCGCATGTTTCATGTCCCAGTTTTCTTATAAAAAATGTAAAGAACGTTTGGGAGGCATAATTTAATGGAAGCATATCGGTTGTTTGGCACATATTAAATATTTTAATTTATTGCTGTCGGTCAATGGATATATATCGGCCGATATTGGATATTTAATTATACACGCTCTTTCCCCGTGTTTTTTTTTTTTTTATTACATTGAATTCCCTTGCTACCATCTAAACATTTTTTGAAGTTAATTTACCAACTCTAATGTAACTTTATAAATTAAAGTAATTTAATTGATACAAATTCCGTCATACGCACATTATAATGTCGTATGCCAAATGTAACTCATAGCATTTCCCTTGATTTCACAGCAAATTCTTCCACATTTTTCAGACCAAATATACTACTGTAATATTGACAAAATAATATGACCGTAACCTGAAATAACTATGAATTATCGTAATGGCAGAATTTTAAAATTGTGTATCCCTAAAGAAACTACCATGTAACCCAGCATTTGAGAAAACCAAACAAAAAAACTAATTGAAACTTATATCATAGGCAATTTATTTGTAAACAAAAGGTATTCTGTGACAATAAATCATACAGCATAATACGGTGTGACATTAATTCATATGGCATGAAGTAATTTGAATGTCACACTGTATGAAAAATCAAAGATAGCAACATTTGCTAATGCTACTTCATATTTTTATGCATGTCATTCATCTATTTGTTAAGTGTAACAGGCCATGCTAAACTGAAATGAAGAGTACACAAGTACAGAATCACTGAACTGTAGACTCACCCCTCAGAAACCTTATTCAGGGCTTTCTGTATATCTGTATCAGTAAACCTATAATCTAGTTACCACCCACAAATGTATATGCGCTCAGTAAGTGAGAAATGCTATCAGTTATACACTTTATTTTCTATATTTTTAAAACTTCTCCTTTATTTTCTCATTGTATCCAGATACCCCTAATAGATCATGTCCACAGCCCAGTGCCTCTGCTCCTAGCCTGTCAGCCCCTTCACAAGCTGTTCCCAACTTAAAGTCCAGCAGGTCTTTACGGAGACAGTCAAAAGCTGTGGTAAGAAATAAATACACTGCTGTAAATTCTGATAACAGTTGGTTTATTATAACAACAAAACATTTGTAAAGTTCTTTAAAAGTAATTTACTTTTTTCAGTTAATTTCAAAACATAACTGAAATGACACAGATTACTCTTAAACTTAATACCCAAGTAATCCCAATAAGATTATCAGTGCATTCGGCATATATATACATTTTAATTAGTTGTTCAGATTTACTTCTCTATTATAACATTATTGTTATAACCTCATAACATTTACAGGTTTCTGTAATTACTCACAAATAATCAACCCTAATATTGACATTTGTAATCATGAACATTTTCACATTGAATCTCAAAATTATTGTGGTATTTTAAATAATTCTTTAATGGAATTATACAAATTCAACGTTACAGAATAATTGAAAGCCAGGCTTAAACTGCAAATATA
>JADLZN010003481.1:0-40508 GCA_018155175.1 Sinocyclocheilus anophthalmus
TTTTTCATGAATGTGTATTAAATTATTTCCAATGGTCTATTCTCTTCAGTTCATAGCTTTCCTCTTGGTTGCACTGCTTCCAGCAGTTTATGTTTATATTAGAGCTTTTATCCAAACATATTTCAGCAATCGTGTTGCCAGGGTCAAAGAAATCTACCTTAAGGCCTTCAGAATCAACAGTGCAGGCGTCTGTTCGCTTAAATCAATGGCAATTGGCAATAATTTCACTCCTTATAATTGGTAAGACATAGATAGTTGTGTATGTATTTATATATTGTATGTATTTTAATGTTCGTTATTATTGTTGATGAGCTCACCAAGCAAAATTCCAACAACTAGGGTGTTTGGCCATAAATAAATAAATAATAAATAAAATGAAACCGTTGCTTTAACCAATCAGATTTCGAGTTGGCAACACAAGGGACATCTAGCTGGCTAACGATAACGTCAGCATTTTCTCGTCCTTTGATTGGATGGTCAGCATACAGCATCACTGTAAATCATTTTATTTCATTTTTATTAAAACTTAGTAAAACTTTTATTTCTGTTTCTCAGGTTTAGATTTTTAGTGCATTTTGAAAAAATATTTGCCTGTTATATTTAGTAAATCTAAAAACAGTAGTCCTAATGACTGCGAAAAACAACCACACACCTCCTCGGCACCGGCTCTGTGAAAGACTCGTGAAGGTGAAAAACCACTAGAGTATGGTAGGTTAATTTTCATTTTTGACTCTTTTATCGCTTGATGCGTTGTATGCTGATGTTATTTGCGCGATATAAAGCCAGGTTTAAGTTTCCGTAAGAATATCTCAGTTTCCCGAGTGGAGCTGTATTAAGCGTTCTTTTCCTCCGGCCGCAGCGCCGCTTGCAGAGGCAGACCAGCGGGGAGATGAGTCACAGAGGTATGTTAAAACACATGTATACACTTTTCTTCATTGTCTTGTGTGAATTATTTTAATGTTATTTGCTCACTTTCCTAGTAAAGCTGTGCTAACCAGTATTTTCCTCCCGCAGTGCGCTGGCAGACCGGCGGGGAGACTCGTGAAGACGAAATAAAGCAGTAAGAGAACATTAAATTGTTAGGTCAACTTTAAAACACATCACCTTATTTCTTTTATACCAATGCTATCTGTATATAAGGTATAAATGCGTTTGGGTGAATAAAAGTCTGTAAGAACATCGGATGGACTGTATCTGTGTAATTTTGTTAGGTTAATGCTTCAGCTACAGCTGATGTGTTGCGCAATTGTTAATTGTGTTTCTTATCTTTCGTAATGTCATTCCTTCTCGCTACATACATCCATGTCTGTGATGTCGTTGCCCTGTTATACTGCTCCTGTGTATATGTTGACGGTGCATCTCAATAAGTTAGAATGTCGTGGAAAGTTCATTTATTTCAGTAATTCAACTCAAATTGTGTAACTCGTGTATTAAATAAATTCAATGTAAATAGACTGAAGTAGTTTAAGTCTTTGTTTTTTTTTTAATTGTGATGATTTTGGCTCACATTTTTCAAAAACCCACCAATTCACTATCTCACAAATTAGAATATGGTGACATGCCAATCACTTAATCAACTCAAAACACCTGCAAAGAATTCCTGAGCCTTCAAAATGGTCTCTCAGATTGGTTCACTAGGCTACACAATCATGGGGAAGACTGTTGATCTGACAGTTTTCCAGAAGACAATCATTGACACCCTTCACAGAGTGGTAGCCACCAAACATTTCATTCCAAAGAAGCTGGCGTTCAACAGAGTGCTGTATCCAACATGTACATGAATTTGATGTGGAAGGAAAAAGTGTGGAAGAAAAAGATGCAAAACCAACCGAGAGAACCGCCTTATGAGGATTTTCAAGCAAATTTGATTCAAGAATTTGAGTGAACTTCACCAGGAATGGACTGAGGCTGGGGTCAAGAAATCAAGAGCCACCACAGAAGGGTTGTCGCCATAAGGCGCACAGAATATCATGGAATTTGTCTACAGTTGTCGTATTCCTCTTGTTATGCCACTCCTGAACCACAGACAACATCTGAGGCATCTTACCTGGGCTAAGGAGATATTAACAAAACCTGCAAAGACATTTCCCCCATATGATGAATTGAAGCCTCTTGTTAAGTGTATGCACGCTCCGCCTTGCAAGAAGCCAATTGGAAGATCGCCACTTAGGATGGTCGGCGGCTTAATCGGCCACAGGACCAAAGTCCCCTTGTCACCTCAGATTCAATTGCTTTCTCGCTGTTTTACCTCTCTCGAGTGAAGACATTGGCCCGCTTGCTCCTCATCCGAAAGCCGGCTACTTCGCCCTTGTCTTTCTCTGAGCATGGGGCCATTGTCGCCGTGTGGCGACACTCAGGGAGACCCGATCCATCGAGAACTACCAAACACTCTCAGTTGAAACTTTCATCGCAAACCTACTCCAATCTGCTGGCGTCACAATAGACCAACGCAATTCCCAAGGGAATTCCCACATAAAAGGGACGCCCATTCTGACGTCATCCGCGTACCATCTCCGAAGGGAGTGCCCAGAAATACGTCACCAGACGCCCAGAAACCCCAGCACAACGCAATCAAAACCGGGACTCCCCTCAGGCCACGAGGAAATCTCTCAGACTTCTCAAGATTCAGCGAAACGCAAGTACAAAAATCTTACAGCTGCTGAATTCGGTGCTGAACGAGTAGAACTTGAGTTTAATCAGTAAACGAAAACAACCTCTGCTTTGCGTGCCGAATCTTCTCTCCGCGTGAATTTTAAAACACCATCGGTGACACAAACGAGCTATAAAACCTTTGAAACTTCATATAACTCTTCTACTCCGTCAACATCTCATCCTAATAATCTGTATGTATGGGTGTGTGTTTTAGCTTATTTTGATGTCAATCTAGATGTCCCATAAAATTATGTTTTCTTTATACAAGAACGTATTGTCTGGTTCGTATAATGGTAAAAGTTAAAACATACCTTGCCAAGCATTACTTACCTCTCTAGATGCTGACCAAATTCTTACTCTAATCGTATTGACCTATAGCCAGTAAAAATACAAAGATTCAGTTTTGTTAAAACTATAATAAAGATCGTTCACTTCAGGCTCGCGGCTTCCCTTGATTTTTACTTGTAAACAGCAATGGTTCAGCTTGAACTGTTTGCACCTCAGAAGGTCAATTCGAGTCCTGGCAAAACCGGAGAGAGAAACTCAAAGTAATGAATGATTCCCCGTGATAGAATTCCCATTAACTGACCAGTGTAAGCTCACGTAACACGCTCGTTTAGATCCATCGAAGAGGATTCATAGATCGAATACAAGGAGTAGATGGCACAGATAACGTAAGATGACAGGAACGCGTGGTTCCATCATAAGCCTGCATAAACAGTATACAATATCGAAGACCATATACACAGGACAGTAACAACATAACACAAGGAAGCTGAAGATGGGGCGGTCATTCAAAAGGTTTTCCTATAATGATTAGCGACGAGGTCCACTTTTACTGCGTATTGTGTACTTTCCTCTGGAAAATGTATTGAACAGTGGAGAACTCTCAACATGCCTTAGGATCGTCAAAGTTATCGTCGAGCAAGGGATGTCGTTGGTGTGCAATTTGATTAGTTGTTCGGATCAGAAAGTCCCCAGAAACCGTAGAGATATCCTGCACCCAGTATGTTTTGTGGGCATATCGGAGGTCAATGTGGAAAAACAAAAACAAACATATTTGAATTAATGAAAGCATAATACGACTGATTTTTACATCTAATGAAAAACGTGAGTCGATTGGTCCTAACGCTTACACAACTGTATTACCTGCTTGTAAGCCAGACATGTAGCTTTTAAGTTATTGAGCTATTTTACTGATAAAATTGCCAGAGGGGCGCTGACGCTGACAACATGTTTCTGTGCGCGTGTGCGATTGTGTGTCTGCACTGTATGTGTGTGCGTTTGTATGAGAGAGCACTGGAGAAAGAGAGTAGCCTATGTGCTTTCTGTACATAATAAAACGTAATTTTGTTGCAAAACATAGAAATAATTTGATTATATTTATTTGCTTGGTCAGTGTCATTGTGGATTTTGGTTCTTTTGCTGTTGTAGGCTGTAACTGTAATTGTGTCAGACCTACCTGGAACTACTTTTAGCCATACGTTTCCCTAAAATAATTGCACATCAAGCCTGAGAAACTTTGTCAATCCCGTTCAGGATCAAGCATTTCGGCCTGTCCCGTATTGTGTATGTGTGGTGTGTGTGTGTATATATTATGGGGTCTTTACGTGGTAGACAGTGGGTATGTTATGTTTTGGTCAAATGGCACTCTTGTAAGATATGAACAATAGTTTATTGCTGTAATCACTTACAATTAATACACTTCTATATATATATAACGAAATCATTTTAAATAACAAAATAACTAGCATAAACATATGCAAATAATTACACTGAACAATTCTCAGGTTTGCTTTTCATGAGAAAAACATCAAAGATCCCCTTCCTCCCAAAACGAATTTCTGCACCTGTCTGCAGGTGCAACAGTGGTTTGTAGCTGTTTAATTTGAAATGTTTAATTTGACTTGTTGAAGATCTCATAACGGATACTGAATCGCTATTTCTCAGCATGGAATTGCAGACACTGCCATACAAATTATGATGACGCTAATTACCTTACCGTTTAAATTGTCAGTCAAGCAGAAATGTATTACTTATAGCACACTGAAAAGGAATTCAAATGGACATTTACGTTTTTGCATTTAGAAAACACTTTATCCAAAGCAAGTTACAATACATTCAAACATACAAACACACACACATATAATAAAAAGTATATTGTTTATTTTTATATCTTTTTAATTTATTTAATGTATTACAATATTATGTTTATGATCAATGATATAATAAAAGAGACAATTATAATATAAATCTATCGATTGAAACGAATTCACGCAAGGCCTTCTTTCTTTTTTTTTTTTTGTTTCAGTCACTTTGCAGATTGTTTTTTCCCAAAATTGTTCTGACTCATCACAACTGTTACATGACATAGATCTGAGTCCATAGATTTGAGGAGCTTATAAATCAGACAGCATTAGAGAAATCCCTCTTAATCGGATTTAATAGGCCTGGGCTTTGAAATGAGATCCCAAAGTCTGAACTGAAGAAACTCTTCCTTTTCCAAATGTAATAGCGGCATTATGATAATAGCAAAGCAATTCAATTTCTTTCACTGATTCTGAGTGCTTCAGCTCTTTATGGGGACAGTAGTGTATGAAACATGATTTAAGATGCATTTTGGCTCATACAACAAATCAACAATGTCTCTTTATTTTTTTAACTCTATTTCATCCCCTGTGATGCTACTCTTCAATTGCATCAAGTATCAGCAATAACTGTTACACTAGCAGTTAAAAGATGAGCAAAAGATGACCTGTGTGGCAAATTAGCCCAAAATAGAAATATGCATTCATTAATTATGATCAATAAAAGTATTTGAAACAAGTAACTCCAGACAGAATCAGTCTTAGACATCCCAACAACACTCGTCCAGTGAATGATTAGTGAGAATGTCTAAAGACCATAGAATATACCCTCTTGGTATAGTTTAATATCTATACTGATCCAAATCACTTCTTAACAGCAGGGTATAGTGTGATCGGCATTGATTTAGGCATCACCCCAAATATCCCAAACAATGAAAAACGTCAAGTGTGATACAATTAAGACTTTATTAACTACACTAAACCCTTAAACTAGTCTAACATATACACACATATTCTGGTAGAGGAAGAGGTTTAAAGGATAAAAGCATGAAGTTATGGCAGTATGTGATACTCAGCAGATCTAAAGCCATCCGTTTCTTAGTTCTAACACATCTTTGTGAAAAGAGGTAGGTGATACTTAATGTATCAATTAAGAAGACTAAGAAGAGTTTTTTACTTGCACGTCTTGCTTGAAAGAAAGTCCTGATGCAATTAATTCATGCTCCAGTTTTAGCTGCTATGTTCTTAGACAGTCATGTCTGAAGCATGAAGACATCAGACCCTCAGGAGGCGAGTGAGCCAATGAGGAATTGCACTTTCGGAGGGAAAGTTTGCATATTTTGTCTTCTAGCAAGGTGATTTGCATACGAAATTTAAGTGGGTGATACAGGACTAACTTCACGGTTCTCATAACACTAAAATGTAACAAAATTAGCTAATTGTAGTGTTAATGAATATTCAGGAAATTAAAATTGCAATACATAGATACTAAACATGCTATACATGTTATCTTGATTAACTACAGTAGCAGTTCTAAAACATTAATTCAAAAGAGTTTGGAGTGATACAAGGGCAAAACAATATAAAAGGAAAATCATGAGATGGGAAATATCGGACATATTGTCTGATCTTTCTTAACATCTCGGTTATACATAAATGTATCGTATTAGTTCAAAAAAAAAGATCATCTTGCTGACTGCCGGTGTATGGGTTGACTGCTAATGGTCAGACCCGTCGTTTTTCCAGGCGCTGGGTTTTTGGTTTGCAGTTTCGTGGTTCCACTGGCACCTGGTGTTTCTTGGTGGTGCGGGAATTCTTTTGATTACCTAACCTATAAAAAATATCTAGTTTCGATGATCTGTCTCAGGCCACTACCACAGAGATCCTTACTTCAAGTTTTCAAGTAGGTATCCGCTGATTAGTGTTCCACTCAAATATAACACTAGGGAACACATGCGCAGCGGCAGGTAAAGTTAGTGCGTTAAGTACTCTTTAGGAATCAGTAGCCTGCTGTCTACGATGCCTTGAGGTGACGAGGTGTAATAACGTGGGTAGCAAATTACGCAGTAGCCGTTCCTGAGTGAATGGTTCCTCTTGATATAATCCACAGTTCATATCATGGTGTTATAAACTCACAAACAAAACGTATATCAATGCAGCTCCGTTTCTTATGAACCCTTATGAAAAGGTGTGAATCGTTTTGGTCACTCCTGCAACCTTTATCGTAGCTAAAAAGATCTAGCACAAGACCAGGGCACACTTTAATATCAATTATTGGAGAAATTCCGTGGGTCCGCAATCTGATACATAGCCTCCTTCCTGTATCTGTCAAAGGCAGTGAGAGGTTAATTGGATTAACTTTACCAGAGTCTTCCCCCTTTCACTAACCAATTTAATTTGTGCTTACTGCCCTATAGTATTCAGTCTCATTTAACCATTGATAGATGAATGTATTATAATGTTGTGACTTATATCCGGTGTAGAAGATTGGGGGAGCTTCTCAAAAGAGGTAAATGCATTATTATAGTCAGAATTCAACACACCCTCGCGCTTGTCATGCTTGCCAGATTCAATGATTTGTGAACCCAATTGTATCCTCTCTCCACTCCCCTCATTTTTGTCTTATCTGCACAGTCTCAGTAAGTCCACTAAACAATATGATACCCAAATAAAACTGTCCCTAATTGCGAATCTCTTATGAAACCGCGAATTCGTGCCCCACAATTAGTCACCCGGCACAATGTGCACACTTAAAGGTCCCGACCTCTCCATTACCAAGTTAAAAACATGTTAATTTGCGCCTAATTACGCCAATCTGTAACTAATTATGGAGAATCAATAAATTAAGTGACCGTCAGTTCACTCAATGCATGTACTTTATTTTAATTACAGCTGTGCTCGAGCCCCTCGAAGAACAAAAGCACTTATATTTGCATATTAAGGACACTTGTGACGAACTAAACCAGTAAGCACAAGGATATACTGTCATGTCTCCAACGGTCTAACGGATAGCATACCCTGGCGTACAACTACTCCCTCTTACGAAGATGCTCTGTTCTGAGAGTCACCTTCTTCCTATGCCCGACACCGCGACACCTGTTCTTCATAATATCCGGAAATGCCCTGAAAGAGCTGTGGTTGGAATTTCACCATAAAATCTAATGAATAAACACATTTTTATGAATGCTATAAGTAAACAATCAATGCCAACAGAACACAATGTGCTAAAAATTATATATTTGTTCACTTCACTTTTGAATTGAATTAAAAATAGGACAAATACAAAAAAGTTACAAATCCAAATTACAGAAAAGTTTTGTTAGGAATAAAATGATTAAGGATATTACTGATGCTGTACTACCTGAACTGTTGAGAAACACGCATACACCCACACACACACACACATTACATTAATTGAATTATCATTGATTTTCTGTTTCTGTATGTACTCTAGCATCACAAAACATTTTGTTTTACTCAGTTTGAGTGCTATTGTGTTCCATAGTAATCCATTCTAAATACAGATTGCAAAAAAAGTGAAATAAATCCTCTCAAAATACCACATATGTAACGTGGCACAGGCATGGTATTTCCCATCCTACAAAATAAGAGTATAGTGACTTGATAAATGTGCATTAGGGGCAACATTAAGTGCAACAGGTGCATTAGCTTTTTGATGTAGGAAAGAGAGTTGGGATATTTGCCAGCCAGCCCATTAAGAAGAATCATGGTTAATCTAATCGCATAAAGACTATTGTCCTAAAATACAGCTCTAGTGCCTCAGAAGCACCAACATAATCTTTTAAGAAATGGAGCAACAGTAAAGATACTATCCCAAACTATGTTATTTGTCTCCGGAAAGAAATCCCCGAGGTCTTAGGTTCAGCCTACAGTTACTGTTAAATCAAAATGTACAATTCTAATTTTTGTACACAATAAAACAATAAAGCTGTCCTGTGGCCAGACAAGTTCCTTACCTCCAGCAGCCTGTCACTCAAATTAAACAAACACAGCAATTGGCAAATGACAACACTTTCCACAATCTAATCAACTCCCAATAGAGAAAATTAAGTCTTGTCTTACATTTTTTATTTCTTGGTCTAAAAGAAATTTAACTCGGATGTAAGTCACAGTAAGGACAAATGTTTTGCCCACAATGTTTAATTTTATTGACAGTGAAATTAGAGAGGAGGATTGGAATCATTACATGTTGCAGGCTGGATTTGAACCCCCATATCTAGTTTGAGCACCAAGGCCCAATATCTGGAACACATTTACTAACTGATTAGCCATAATCTAATTACCTATTTTTTTAATCACAATTCTTCCAGGCGCCAAATTCGTATGGGTCTACACATTTGTACCATTTTACTCTTCTCTTCTAAAAATTACAGGAAAGTGATGGTGTTTCTGTCCCCCCCCCCCACCCCCCCCCCCCATACTTTTTGCATTTAACAAAACCCATCCAGTGCACCCGCACAGCAGTGAGTAGTGAGCACACACGCACACACACACACCATGAACGAACACCCGGAGCAGTGGGCAGACATTTTTCCTGTGGTGCAAAAATCCCTGCCAGTACTGAACCTCAAACCTGCAACCTTTGGGTTACACGTCAGACGCTTCTAACCTTATTCTCACGACGTAAGCCGCAAGAGGAGAGAGCATTTTTGATGGACGAGAACAAGGGTGCCTACTGTGACAAAGTCTAGTTAATTGTCATCTGAGCTAGGATACTTGAACATCTGTGCAATAAATGTGTCCTCTGGGAATCAATAACCCTGTGAATAGGTCAAATTCCATAGTTCAATAGAGAAAATGGGAACAGTTTTATGGAAATGAACCTTTGTTGAACTAGAAAGACACTTCACAAGTTTTTAGCAAGCTTATGACTGTCCTTGAATCTGATTTTCTATCTCTCTTTCTCTCTCCATTTGCCTCATTCTTTGTTCTCCTTGTATCTCTCTGATGGCTGTGATCATGTGACGAGAGGTTTTTCCTGCTTATTACCCTCTTCACTGGAGCACTTCAAGGCATCATCTTTTTTTTTATTGCAGTTCCTCTCTGTCTCCCCTTTTTTCACTTATAAGAAGGTCACAAACACTTGCCTTTCTTTTGGGGTCAATTTCATTCTTTTTCTCCTCTTAGACACTCATCTCACTTAATCTCTCATATGTTAAGTTTGACCTGTGCCTCAGGTTGTGGATTCAAAGAGACATGAATTCATCATCTGTAATTTTGTATGGTAGTTTAGCTTCAGTTTAAAGTGCCTGATATATCAGCCAATCGTCCACATTTTTAGGCTGGTTTGCCTCAGTGGTCTAACAGCACTCGTCAATGTCAAAATAACTGAGGATGGCCAATCCAAAGCAAGAAGACTTTACTGTTCACACCCACACACACACACACACCCACACCGTTAATGACAGACCTGTTAATACAGACGAATGTCCTGTGATGCACTACTTTTTTTCACTTTTTCCACTACTCTTTCGAATCAAGTAGGCTATAAATTTATTGACGATGACTGTAAGTCATAGCTGAATGTGATGAGATAGATCCATTAACATGCAATTTTCAATAATTTAGGTACCACATTGAGAAGAGTGACTGTTGTATCAGGTAACGAATAATATAATATTATTATGCACATAGTTCAAACTGTTTACTTTACAATAAATTGTAATTATTTGAATTGTCTTTATTCCCTTAAATCCATTTAAATCCTTTAAAACTTTAAAGTTATTTAATTCAAAAGATGACAAATTGACGAACTTTTTTAATCTAAAATATTTTACTATTAAAATGTGTTCCAATGTATTTATTTTCTATTAAGGAAAGTGTAGGTTTTAAAATGGTCATCTCATTTTTTTAGATAAGTATCTATTATTTGAATGATTGTAAATAAGTGTTTGTCTTCAAACATTTTTTTAAAGTCAGAGTAGAGCAGTTATTTATGCACATACCTGATAATGTATATAATATGGTGCATTGTACAGTAGGTTATTAATTATGTAACAATTATCCCAGCCTCTCCTATAAATATTCAATGCTAACTCTCAATTAACATGAGGTCAAACTGCATGAGCAGCAATAATTAGAATACAATTAACCATTTTAAGAAATAGAATGCTATTTAAAACCGTTCAAGACGTAGAAAAGCATGTCACGTTGCAGAATGTTTCAAGGTATGAAGCTGTTTTGACACTTTATTTTCAACCATTAGATTTCCATATGCTGCATTCACACAGATATGTACAGCTGCAACTTGTTTCATGCTTATTAAACTGAAAATCTCGCTTTCTTTTAAGTGGAGGTGTAAGTGCAGGACTGAATTAACAAACATGGCAGACACAACAAAAAAGTGTTTTTTTACCATACCAGGAGCCGAAGCATGCGCCGCCACCTCGGGAGGTTCTGCAGCCTCAGCTGCCACCTCTGGAGGACCTGGAGAGAGCACCACCATCTCAGAAGGTTCTGTGGTAGTGTACGCAGCCCAAACACACCAAAAAGCGATCCCCATCAAGGGAAGCTCTTCAGACAGGGGAATCAGTTCATGAACAGAAGGGTTAGTTTGAGTGGGTTTGGGGATACCAGCGGTGTGTGCAGACACCAACGGTGCATCCCTCACACTGGATACCAGACTGGGATACGGAGGGACTGACCTTGACAGTCTGGGTGTAACAGACAGGACGTGACATGACTCTGGATGATCAGCTGTGATGCGACGTGACTCTGGATGATCAGCTATGATGTGACGTGAATCTGGATGAATAGCTGAGATGTGACTTGACTCTGGATGAATAGCTGAGACATGATGTGACTCTGGACGAACAGCTGAGATGTGACGAGGCTCTGGATGAACAGCTGAGACGTGACGAGGCTCTGGAAGATCAGCTGAGACTTGACTTGACTCGGGAATGGAAGCTGTGACTTGACTTGACTCATGAAGTTCAGCTGTGACTTGACTGGACTCCTGAAGATCAGTTATGACTTGACTTGACTTGACTCATGACAATAAATTGTGACTTGACTTGCCTCATGAAGATCAGCTGTGACTAGACTTGATTCATGGCGATCAACTGTGACTTGACTCATGAAGATCAGCTGTGACTTGACTTGACTCATGACGATCAATTGTGACTTGACTTGCCTCATGACGATCAGCTGTGACTTGACTTAACTCATGGCGATCAGCTGTGACTTGACTGGACTCAGGAAGATCAACTGTGACTTGACTTGACTCTGGAAGATCAACCATGACTTGACTTGCCTCATGACAATCAACTTGGACTAGACTTGACTCATGACAATCAACCGTGACTTGACTGAACTCAGAAAGATCAGCTGTGACTTGAATTGACTCATGAAGATCAGCTGTGACTTGCCTTGAACTCTGAAGATAAACGTGTGACTGACTTGCTACTCATGATGATCATCTGTGACTTGAACTTGACTCATGAAATGCACGCCTTTGACGATCGACTTGATTCAGGAATGGTCAAGCATGTGACACGACAGGGTCTGGTCGGTGTCCTCCATTCATTTTGTGAGTGTTGTCCGCGGTCGCCGCCGGATTCGCATGTAGCGTGCTCAGTGTGGCTCGCCATTTTTGCGAATGGTGGCTCCCTCTGGTTTGCCGCATTTGCGATCGCGCTCTTGGGTGCGAGCCCTCTCTGCCATTTCACGAGCGGGTTGCATCACCGGAGTAGCTATCAGTAAACTTGAATATCCCGGAGCTTGTGATTGACTAAACTCAGCAGCCACCATTACAGGCACAGACGCGGTATCACGTTCTTCCTCCGCGACACCCACAGTAAATAAAGAGCCAACAGACAACAGAGCATAATCCACAAAATCACTTAGGGAAGAACGGGGACCCTCACGGATTAATTGTGTCTTTTAAAGGTTCATTGATACCCTCACAAAAAAGTCTATGAGCACACAGTCAGGCAGATCAGAAAAATATGCAAGATCCAAATACTCTTGTACATAATCCTCGAGCGCTCGCAAGCCCTGCTCGAGGGTAAATAACAGTCTTGCAGTGTCCATACCTGGCCAATGCCCACTTGAAAAGCCGCTGGATCCTTGTGTTGCTGAGTATTCTGTTACGGGGCTGACAAGACATGAGACATGCAGATCCATGTGCAAGCTTTTATTAAAGCAATATGAAAGGAAAAAGTTAATTTCAGGATCATACTCAAATGTGCGAAACTTGTGTATTAAATAAATACAATGCACACAGACTGAAGTAGTTTACGTCTTTGGTTTTTTTAATTGTGATGATTTTGGCTCACACTTAAGAAAAACCCACCAATTCACAACAAATTAAAATATTTCATAAGACCAATAAAAATTTTTTTTTTTGTGAATTGTTGGCCTTCTGGAAATTATGTTAATTTACTGTACATGTACTCCATACGTGGTAGGGGCTCCGTTTGCTTTAATTACTGCCTCAGTTCGGTGTGGCATGGAGGTGATCATTTTGTGGCACTGTTGAGGTGGTATGGAAGCCAAGGTTTCTTTGACAGTGTCCTTCAGCTCACCTGCATTTTTTTGGTCTCTTGTTTCTAATTTTCCTCTTGACAATACCCATAGATTTTCTATTGGGTTCAGGTCTGGTGAGTTTGCTGGACAGTCAAGCACACCAACACCACTGTCATTTAACCAACTTTTGGTGCTTTTTGGCAGTGTGGGCAGGTGCCAAATCCTGCTGGAAAATGAAATCAGCATCTTAAAGCTGGTCAGCAGAAGGAAGCATGAAGTGCTCCAAAATTTTTTGGTAAATGGGTGCAGTGATGTTGGTTTTAAAAAAACTCAATGGACCAACACCAGCTGATGACATTTCACCCCAAATCATCACATTCTGTGGAAACTTAACTCTGGACTTCAAGCAATTTGGGCTATGAGTTTCTCCACCCTTCCTCTAGACTCTAGGATCTTGGTTTCCAAATGAAATTCAAAACTTGTTCTCATCTGAAAAGAGGACTTTGGACACTGGGCAACAGTCCAGTTCTTCTTCTCCTTAGCTCAGGTAAGATGCCTCTGATGTTGTCTGTGGTTCAGGGGAGTGGCTTAACAAGAGGAATGCGACAACTGTAGCCAGATTCCTTGACGCGTCTGTGTGTGGTGGCTCTTGTTGCCTTGACCAACCCAGCCTCAGTCCCATTCCTTGTGAAGTTCACACAAATTATTGAATCGATTTTGCTTGACAATCCTCATAAGGCTGCGGTTCTCTCTGTTGGTTGTGCATCTTTTTCTTCCACCCTTTTTCCTTCCACTCAACTTTCTGTTCACTCTGTGAACAGCATTCTGAATGAACAGCCGCTGAGTGGCGGGGGTTGGCAGATGATAGATTGTTTACGTTAGCGCCTGCCTGTGAAGGGGTGTCATAGTGATTGTTTCTGACAACTGTCAGTAATCAGCGCTACGTCTTTCGCCCATTGAACATTTGTGTACCACGAGTGAACCAAAATTCAATTGAGAGACCATCTTAATGAAATGCGTCAGGAAAATTTGCACAAGTGTATTTTGAACAGAGTGATATCGCTCGATTAGGTACGACTCGGATTCACACAAAGTTCCTAGATTTGCATTGAGATGGAGATTTGAAATTGGTGGTGGCTTGATTGGTTCATTGTGTTAAAATGTTTACGCCAAACATCCTCGACCGAATATCATAAAACCAGGAGAAACGTTTAAACACGAGTGCTTCACAAACTTGTAGAGGTTACTGCACTAAATGAATGATTTTTCGCCAGATCGACAACTTTTTAATTTATTGAGATGCACCTGTATATGGTGGGCAAGACACAAGAATAAACCTAAGGCTAGCGGAGATCAACGATCGGCAAACAGAATCAAAGGAGAGAGACTAGAGGGAGTTAAATCCCATGAAACCCTGCAAAGAAAGACATAAAACCATAAAACTAGACCGAGCAAAGACTAGAGCCTAGGTACTAAGAAGGGGTAAACTCAAGCGGGCGGCGCTCTTTAACAGTATGACTTATCAGCTGCTGCGCGATAAATGGGGGCGCAAGGGGTAGTGTCGACCGAGTCCATCGAGAAGGAAGGTCGGCGACGGAGTGCGGTGGTATGACGGAGAAACAGGTTAAGATAAGGAGGCTGGTTAGAGAAGTGATAGTGTTATATTAGGGAAGGGGAGGTGTTATTGACTGTCACAAGATGCAATATGCAGGATCATTGCTCAGAGCGGTGTGCGGATCAATGTGCAAATGCGATGGTGGATAAGTAGTCACCCTGCGTCGGATGACATGGAACAGTTTCGTGTTAGATAGTGGGCCGATTCGCATGCCTATCAATTATGAGATATATACGAACACAAAAATGACGTGTGAGCACGGTGACGGATTGGTGGTGCTTGACAGCCGGACAGGGCCACCAGGATTATGTGAGACCGACGTGGGGGGTCTAGGGTACCTTCAGCTGTAAGCTTGCGACATAAGAAGCTCATTTCGTTTCCTCTAGTCTGGCGGGTCAAAAGGTATAACCTACAGAGACCACAACGACTACCGATTAAGGCTATCGACACGTTACAGATCATGCGAAACAGGGTAACCAACATTACAATGCAATACCATTGACGTCAGTCTGTCGTTGCGTTGCTTATCAGTGAGTTTTTGTATGCGGTCCCGATTTTAGTGTGGTTTGTTGTGTGTGGTTGAAATCATAAAAGCTTCCGTCCAGGCATAAGTGGTCTGAAGTATGGCACATTTTAAGTGTCGGTTTCAATTAGATTGTTCGGTGGGTTAAAAAAAAAATTCGACGAGCGACTGTTACCATCGCTAGCCTGGAGCATCTTAACACAAACATATGTAGTCTGATCCATCGCATAAAACCAAGGAACTGCCTATGGGACAGGAAACCTTTCTCTCGTCTTTGATCCTACTGAGAGAACATAATTAATCACCCAGTGCATTTTCAGCCATTTGAGGCCAATTATCCAGAATGCAAGTCATACAGTATTTAATTGTCCCCTCTTTTTCCTTTTGCTTTGCCTTCAAACAACTGAAACAGAAAGGACAAATAAATGCAGCACAGAACTGCTGAGCTCAGACGGTCCCAAACTCTCTTAAGATGTGACTTGACAACATCAATGCTCATTTATCTATATTACTATAGGCAGCAGCCAAACAGCTACATTTGTCCTGCAGTCCTTGGACAGGTTGCAAAACCAATGAAATCAGCAAACAAGAAGTCCATAAAAAACATAAAAGCAGATAAATCCAGTTTCTCATAAACTCACTGCCCTTCATTGACTGCACTGACAAGCATTTAAACATCCCTCCACACAGCAGACATTAGAACATGAACACATACAACAAATCAAATGGGAATTAATATCAGATCAGACATCCTTGAACAGTAACTAATTCAATAATTTTTCATTACCATTACATAACTTGTGGTTTATCACACCAGCAGCAACGCAAAACAAACATCCTGTGAAATCTACTCTGGCACGGAGCCAAGAAAAACGCACACATTTTCAGTTTAAGGATGTCTCTTGATCTCTTAATGAGACTGGTTGACTCCCAAAAAACAACCCTGATACATTACAATTAAACTGTGCTTTCACACAAAGGTAATTTCAGGCTAGATTCATCATGATTAAGAAAAAAAATGGCGTTGATGGTCCCATGAAGAACCTTTAACATTCGTGAAACCTTTCCGCACAAAAGGTTCTCTATACTGGAAAAACGTTCTTTAGATAAAATGGTTCTTTTAAGAACTGAACACTGAAATGTTCTTTGTGGAACCAAAAATGGTTCTTTTATGGCATTGCTGTGAAACCCCCCTTTTGGAACCATTCTTTGTAAGAGTGTAGGGGTGGCACTAAATTGTCCCAAGCAAAAATTTAGATCAAACAATAATTTTAATATATTCAACTATAACTATACTGTTGTTCATATGTGTCTTTTATTTATTTTGTAACCTTTATTTAACCAGGAAAATACTCATTGAGATATAGAATTCCTTTTACAAGAGCATCCTAACTCAGATCTCATTCTATACTCTTTAGAACCCAGATTTTGTACCGCTCTAAACAAGGCACTTCTATGGTTCTGATTAAGTTTATAAAAAGTAAATCTGGCCGCACTTGAAATGGTTCATACCATTGACATTACCTGAGAATTTAAAGTAAATACACTAGAAAATCCTGCTCATTCAGAGACTTACATTTATTGTATGGATGGAGCATAAACATATGCAAATGTTTAAAATGTACATTCACAGTTCAGATGAATGACAAAGATTATCTTTAACTACAATCTGTTGAGCTGTTAATGAAGTTACAAAACAAATTAAAAACCGCACTAAAATAAGAGTGTGTGGTTTATCTGTCAAGAGTGGCGGCTCGTCGGGGGAGGCAGGGGAAGCACAGCTTCCCCATAATTTTGAGGTGAAAATGGGAGGAGGACGATTTAATGTTAATAAAATTCCAAGTCATTTGTTCATCGTCTCAGAATGTGTATTTTTAGTGGTGTAATTTCACAGTTGTGTAACTACCACTATACGGGAACATGTGCCGGCTTATTCCTATCGCGAACTGTGCCAAAGTCTCCCTCGAAAGTAATTGTTCGCAACACGGCTATGATAGACTAAAGGATAGGGGGCAGGCCAGGGTGAGTCGAGCTCGCTTCGTCGCCTCCTCGTTGGTAGAAAAAAATTCAGCCCATATCATATCGCGTGTTCACGATTTATTACATCGCTGATGGGTGTTTCGAATCAAACACAGGAAACGCTCCCTTGCACACAGCACCGACGTCTAGCCTACCGTCTTCTCTGATATCAACAATACAGTAAGAGCACGTATAATTAACAGCGCTGATATAGTTTGGAAACACGTCTAAGCCCACCGCGTGTAACCGGACTACTGTACTAAGTACATATGATGAGTAGCGATATTGAATATTTGATTGCCAACAGATTTACCAAGCTGTCATTCAAACAGTATACAAATTTAAGGAAAACAGCCTAAGCTGGATATAGGCTACAGCAGTAGGCTTAATTAAATGGCGCAACAGGCTCTTTTAACACAGACTTTTAAGAAGGGATGGATGTTTGCTTTAAGTAATAGGCCAGGTAAGTGAAATTATATTATCTTGCTGTATGTATGTCGTTTTCTTTACGTTTTGACTAAAAAGCAACCAAAAAGCAATTTTAAAGTGGTTAAGCAAATTATAATAATAATAATCGGCAGGGATCCCAGACCAATACAATTAGTGTGCCTCCTCTATTTTAAAACCCACGAGCCACCACTGCCTGTTATGCAATGCATGTAGTTGTTCATTACTATAGAAACCGCTGGGGTTTGGCATGGTTTTACGTGCCCACTGATGTTAAAATAAAACCTACGCCCTCATTTTTCACACTAAGAGGAAACGGTTTCTTTAAGAACTGTTCACTGATGGTTGTTCTACGGCATTGCTGTGAAAAACACCTTTTGGAACCTGTATTTTTAGGAGTGTAGGTTAAGATGCCCCCCTCCCATAAGAACAGTAGGCATTTACTGCTAAACTGTTACATATATAGATGTTAAACTGTCAACTTTTCATGAATGTTAAATACTAAATTTAAGCAATTTGACAATTAAGTGAAATAATGACAGATGACATAATGAAAAAACAAAACAAAACTATGAAATACCTGTCAGATACATTCAAATTAATTTGAATTACACAATTCTGTGAATTACAGTATATACAGATCTATATTTTGAATTGAAGGCATGTGTTAAAAGCAATAAACTATCAATCCATCCAGATGGAATGATTCCACTCAACTGGACTATGGGATATATAATGTTTAATGTCTGAAATGTACTGAAAATGAAATCTAATTCATGCAATTAAAATATAACATCAATTATAATAATTATCAAAGTGCCACTGCAGGTCTTCTTTCCCAATTTTAAGGCGCACCTTACACCAACTTTAATTTGTCCCAAAACATATTTGTGTCTATCATAAAACAAATGTAAAAAAAAATCACTATTATAAAATGGACAGTTCCGGTCTTTGATTCTGATTGGTTGAGCCAAGTTTTGAAGCTGTTGTAAAATACTCTATAAACACACACCTGTGACCTCATTACATCAGTACTACTGCACCACTCTGCTATTCTGTTAAACATTGCTGAAGAACTACATAGCTTGGTGGATTTGTTATCAATAAATTATGGCATGATTGTTGTGGTTTGCTTATTTTTGAACCCTTGCCAAGTACATGTAGTAATTTTTTATTTTTAAAAAAAGCAATAAGCCCCATAATTGTGATTTTAGAATATGTTCTATCTGTTCTGTGACTTAGAAACTGTTCTAAAATCACAGTAATCTGCAACTTTACTGGACTTATTGCTTTAATATGCCAGCTAAGACAAAAAAGATAATTTAACTTCAAAACTGTTCTGATAGAATAAATATCAGGCTTGTATTGAACATGTCAATAGAAACTTTAGTAACATGTTTTTTTATAATATATATCAGGAAGTTTTAATGTATTTGTCATATGGTGATGAATAAAAGAGCAAGTCGTTTGCATGAACCTTGCTACATAATTCAAAATGTATCAAAGAAGAAATTAAGTCAAAATGTATTTATGTTCTACAGAAAAAAGAAAGAAAGAAAGGTCTGGAAGTGAGCAAACCATGACAATTTTCATTTTTAGGTGAACTATCCCTTCAAGACTACACAAACAAATCTCAGCTCTAATGCGTATTTACTGCAATACAACTAAGACTGTAACTCTGTCTAGACGCGAGACTACTTGTAAAATCAGGACTGTTTATCACATAGTCTGGTCACCCAGGGATAAGTGTCTTCATCACGGAACATTTTTCTCTCATCATTTTCCAAGCTTTATGCCAAGACATATTTTTATGATTTTATCTCTCAAAATGTAACATACTGTATATTGTCTGTATGTTTTCTCCCTGGTCCTCTGAGAACATTTTAAGACAAACTTGAAACAGCCTTCTGGCTCATCCCCAAACACAGCAGCCCACTCTCTCTACGTGATGATTTGAACATCTGCACGCAATCCTCCCAGCAGAATAGTTTACTTCAACATCGCATTCAACATTCACTCAACTAAAAGTTAAAGCTCAGTCTGCCTCTTATTTGTCCCTATCTCTGGCTTATGGAGATCCTCTCCATATAACATGCGTTATGTAAAAACTAGGGATCTGAAATGTAATGATGAACTTATGACATTAATTGACATTGACATTAACAAAACAGCTACACATCCAATAGCAGTAGAATGTGTAAAATACTCAGACAAAACAATTACATAACCGAGCACTCCTTTATCCATATATTATCTATTATATAATTTATATATAGATTAGATCCTGATGGAATTCTTTAACAAAAGTAAAATCATTTGTAGAGTTTAATTGTCATTCAAGCTCAACATGTCTTGCAAAACACCCGATGATGGTGTTGTTAATGAGGAGACCACAGGAGAACAGCTGCAACATCAATAATTCATCTTTGTTACTCATTATTTTCTTTTCTAAAAAGAGGTGCTAAAAAAATTCAACGTGTACAGATACATTTTAGTATATTTGTGACCCTGGACCACAAAACCAGTCTTAAGTCACTGGGGTATATTTGTAACAATAGCCAAAAAAAAAAAAACATTGTATAGGTCAAAATTATCTATTTTCATTTATGCCAAAAATCATTAGGATGTTAAGTAAAGATCATGTTTCATGAAGATATTTTGTAAATTTCCTACCGGAAATATATCAAAACTGAATTTATAATTAGTAACATGCATTGCTAAGAACTTCACTTGGACAACTTTAAAGGCGATTTTCTCAGTATTTTGATTTTTTTGCATCCTCAGATTCCAGATTTTCAAATAGTTGTATCTCGACCAAATATTGTCCTAACCTATCAAAGCTTATTTACTCAGCTTTCAGATGATGTATAAATCTAAATTTCGGAAAAATTGACACTTAAGACTGGTTTTGTGGTTGAGGGTCACATTTGGATAGATACTGAAAGATACAATTCCATCATATTGATGGAATCTAAAACAAAAAGCCTTTTATGTACACATTCAGAAATATTGAATCTTCAAATGGCTGGAACCTTTGGGGTTCAACACCTTTGTAGGGACACATTTATGTGTCTGTGAAAAAGTTTTCTTTAGCATTTGTAGTTGAATGTGATGTAATAACAGGGTTTTTTTTTTGTTGAGTTTCAAGCATTTAAGCGCTTTTATTTTTCTTTATATCATGATAAATATACATTGTTTATGTCCAAACATACTCATATACCCAGTGTCTATTTACACTAAGTGTGAATAGCTGGTACAATGGTGTGAACCGTAAGGACCGTAAGTGGATTTAGCTTTTGATGCAACCAAGTTCAAATCCACCTTTTATGATCTGATTCTTCTCCCTATTCCTGTCGCATATCAGCTTTAAGTTGAAAATTGTTTATTTTGAATAACAATTTGAAGAAAATATTTAAAAAGTGGAAATAATGTGCCTAATGGGTATTTAATAGTGGGAATAAAGTGTTTACCTGGTATTTAATAGGCCTATAATTTAAATTGGATGCAGTGTTGTTGCGTTGATCAGATGGACTGGCACATCGACCGCAACATGTGCAGTGCATTTTGTTAAACCCTCAAATCCGTGGCTCCCTTCCTGAACCATCAAGGATGCACTTACTGATCAGCAGGTTCAGTATTGTTAAGGTTAGAGTAGATGTAGGGGTGGGATTTAGGGATTTGGACAAGTACAGTAGGTCCCAATAAAGCAGCATTCATTTTAGATTTTAACAAATAGTCTATAATATACACGGAATGTGTTGTTTTTTATAGCATACTGTTTTATAATGCAGGCTACTATAATACACTGAGGTGCCAAGAGTATCAGCCACTATTTGCACTTTACATAGCCTAAATAGCATCTACTCTAGTGGTTACTGTCTGTCTATGTATACATTACAACATTCTCACCAGAATTGTGCTGTCCAGCATTTGTTGTTTTTACAGTATATCATACACCATGGATTAAAATTGTTTGACCAACTTTTTTGGGTGTTTTTAGTTGGATAGTCATCAGAATGTTTGCTGAATTAAATTGTAGGCAGTGACTCTGGCAGATCATTGGTCAGACAGTAATGATGCTGATTTTAGTTGTGTATACTGACAGTCTGGTCTCAAAACAAACCCAGTGCCCTTAATATGAGAAAAATGTTTTTCACAAACTACTTGCTGAATATACGGCTTAGTTTTTGCAGCCATCAGGCACTATTAGATACAAATATCAAAGAGAAATGCTCACATAGCATAGTATGGGAGTAATTATATTTGTCTTTTAACCTCGCAGAGCCTGACATGAAATAATAGGCAAAAAAAAACTAATGGAAATAGAACAGTTTATTGAAGCTATTTTTTCTTTGTTTTTTGAGTATCGTATTTAATACATTAGACATTTATGTCTCATATAGTATGGTATAGGAGAACATGGATTTAATACGTGAGGGGAAAAAAAAAACACTTCACCTTTATTTTGAGGCCTAAACTATGAAAATAACAAAAACATGAAAGTTGGTGCAGTTGCTGATATTTATATGGTAAAAAAAAAAGATTAAATTCTGATAGCTTGTAATGTAAAAGACTAAGATATTAATAATAACAGTATAATGTATAATTCAATGCAATGCAATACAATGATGAATACGAGATGTACAAATCAGAAGTCTAATGTATCATTTTATTCTCACAGTTTTACATGCTTTTTCTAAAAACTGATGAATAATCAAGTTGCTTCAGTTATTCCAGATATTACTAACAATATAAATGCTATTCTTACGTTTACTTAAAATTTGACAGCAAAAATAAATTTTGGAATTTAAGGATGTTTTTAGAATGATACTAAAATGCCTTTTACTTGCTAAAAATGTATAAACGATGACAGGAAGCGTGTAGTAGGGTGGTAACAGTAGGCTTTATAAGGTTAATACCCCTAATACAAATATTACAAAAATCATGTGCAGCAAAGCAGCAGTGGGAGATAACCAGATCTGATGACCTTGTCCATAATCCACTCCTTCACCTTCTCTGATATCAGCTCACCCAAGACCTCAGTACATCATTCACAGACAACCCTAAACTCCTCAGCGACCATCTCTAATGAGCGAGTACTGAACCTCTGACCATCCATCCTGCAACGGCCTGCCAACCCAAAACCATCACATCATCTGTCCTCCAGCACAATTCCCCTGGCTCTTCTACCATCCATTCCTCACTTATCAGTGTCTCTATCCCACCTGATTTAAAAAACGGCTAATATAATCCTTCTGCTGCAACAAAGAAAAATACATTATAGACCACTAACCAAGCCATGGACTCTGACAACGCCTACCACCAAAAACTACCTAATATTTCAGTCACACTTTCCACTGGATGTTACATTTTCATGAGATCCACTTAGCCCATGAAACCACACAAGCATCCTCCTAATTATCCTCATTTCACATCTGGATATGTGGATGACTGCTCTGTAGATTGCAGGCTGGACTGCGGCCACATTGGCAGCTCTGTTAGAGGGCAGATGATATAGTGCTGAGAGTGAGAGCTCAGCATGCCAGGTTCAGTTGTAAAGCATGACCCACTGGTGAGGTGCAGTGAGTGCAGAGCCCACAGGAACAAACTGATTTCCTGTTTACTCGTGTCTATCGCATTGCATTTGAAAATGGGATTTTTGAAGTGGCTGATGACTCTATTAAGCCTTTATTTAACCAGGAGAGAAAATCTCTTTTACAGGAGTGTCCTGCTAAATATATGATGCAAAGCTTAGACAACAAAGCTTAGACAACAACTTAGACAACAGACAATACAAAGCTTAGACAACAAATAGTATCAGGGGCGTCGCTAGACCCTTTTACCGCTGTGAAATACCGCTGAGCTCCAGTAAAATATTACTGATGAATCCTTCGAGATTACCACATACCGACCTGAGAATCATTTTCCCTGATAATATTTCATCAAACATGTCATGTGTGTTTTCTATCAGCTGTTTGGAATCAGAACAAGAGTTAGCAGATTCAGGAATAACTCTTTTGATGTAATCAGTCAAATGCGTTTGCAAAAAGGTCTGAAATTGTTCGTGATTCAGTTTGATTCATTCTGACAGTTCACTCACACTGAATTATATGTAGCAGTTTCTCACAGTTAAAAAGTAACATGGTTCTTTATAAGACAAGACAAAAAGAGCACTGGATGAGGATGATATTTCTCTTTCTACATTCCTCTCTAGGAAATGAAATTGACAAAATGTTGTCTATAGTTTGTCAGCAATGAAGGCAATTTTTATTGTGCATGCAGCTTGTGTCCTGCAGGTAAAGACAATTAATGTATACATCAATGACAGTATTAAAAAAGTATTAAAATATGGGACATGTACTGATGGACGGCTGGACAATATATCAACAGACATTATAACACAAGAGTGATGTTGCTAATATTCAGACCAACAGCACAATAGCAAGATTACAAGTTTAATATATCAACAATCCAATAAACAAGAATATAATATTGAGAAATGTACAATTAAGGCACAATATTGCAGTAGCCCCTCACTGCAAGATCCAGGGGGCATGGTTGGATCCAGATCTAGGGGGTGGAGATTGGTAGGTTTAGGTATATGTAAGGTGGGAGGAGTTGGATCTGGATCCAACCATCCCCCTGGGATCTTGTGTTCTGATCTCCAATATTGGCAGTTAGTGTGTCTGTTTTTGCTCCACCACCAAAAATAGCTTGAAATGAATGCAAACCATTATCAACCATCTCCAATCAACACACAGTGGGTGTTGCAGAATGTATCAGTGTTTTCAAACAAATCAATTCAGCTGAGGGAATGATTTAGTGATTTACTCATGCATTCACTTGTTTCTTTCCTGAATGAATCAATGCTTTTTAATTAATCAGATTCTCTCATAAAGACAGTGATTACCAAACTACTTTTTTGTCATATAAAGATGAGGGGGTAAATAATAAGAGTAATATGTTATTTTCCATGGATTTCCCCTCACATGACATGCAGGAAAATAATTATATATCATGGTCACCAATTAAGAACTTGTTAATCTGTGGCTACGACTTGCTAATTTGTTCCCTCATTTTGATTTAACTAAAACAAGGGAACAAATCAGTAAATTGCGGTCCTGATTTAAATAAAACAAGAAAACAAATTAGTAAATTGTGACCACTTTTTTTTCTTAATGAACCAGTGTTTTTGGACAAACTGGTTGAATGAATGATTCAATGATGCATCACTTGTCACCACCTACTGGCATAACAACGTAACCTGCATGCAGTGTCACTGAAATGTCTCCACAAATAATGCACAAACTGACATTCTATCTGGAACCACCATTAGTACACAGCTCTCCAGAATACGTTATTCTTATTGGACAGTTGTGGCATTCTGCATTTGAATAATTTTTTTTGAAAAAAATGACCCCTGAACAATCAATTGCTGTATAGTCTTATGTCCCTAACATTACTTTGTCTTTTCTTCTCAAACTATACTTTCTAAATAAATGGACATTACATATTTATATAAGTAACCCTGGAATACGTGGTATAATGCACAGTCATGTTGTGTATCTGTTAACTTTGGAATTATTGTGCTATTATTGCTGGCTAAGTATACAATATCCAATATAAATATAAGAAAACTGCAGATGAATGAATCAGACATATTTTGTGAGGCAGGGAAAGATGCAGGGGCGGAACTTGGAAAAAATCAGCGCATAAACATTTAGATGACTGAAGTGTCTATGGATAAATGTTGAAGGATGAAAAAATCTATGTCCTATGTCCCTTATCCAACCCACACTGGCCAGAGAAGACAAGGCAATTTCCTGCAAGGATGTGATGAATAGGAGGAGAGAGATTACAAAATAATTGTCAGAAATACTAAAACAATCTATGTGTGATTTGCCCCCACTGCAGTGGTGGTTTGTGTCAGATTCAGAAGCAACTAATCCTGAAGTGTCCAGAGAAGAATCCACTGACCTACTAGAGACAATAAAGAAATGGTGTCACACTTCCAAAGAGATTTTCAATGGCAGGGCCACAAAAAAACTAATATGACAGGCTTGTTTGAGTGTGATTGAAAACAGTCTGTTCTGTGGAGATTTAGCTCTCCCATTCTCCTGGTCATTACTTTAACTGGATTGATAAACAGCGCAAGAGTGTTGATACATATTCTCACCTAAAGGTGAAAACCCTTATTGTTCTTGCAGGGCACAATACAAGCTTTTGTCTTTGTCTTGAATTGGTCCAATTCCTGAGAGAGTCTATGCATAATACAAAAGCTTTTGATAAAAGGAAAAATAAATAACCGGTAACCGATTGGATTGGTGCCGTCCTGCTCGTAATTTAGATGTGGGATTTGTTTTGGTCACAAAGGAGATATTCTTTGAGGTCTGCATTTTCCTTATTTGTCTTTTACACCATCTGTTCACTCTTAAATATTCAGCCCAAATGAACGGTCCTGCCCTCATTTAACACTTGTCATCTTATGGATAATGGTGGAAATACTATTGTTTCGAGCACCATATCAAAGAAAATCACTATAGCCAGCAATCTGTGGAAATTAGAATTAGATAAGCAGTTTAAAGGGATAGTTCGCCTTCAGTTGCAGGTACCCATTGACTTGCATAGTGTTTTTTTTTCATACTATGGAAGTAAATGGGGACCAGCAACTGAAGGTGAACTATCCCTTTATGTTTAACTCAGTCTGCTCAAAGAACAACCCTTTAGTAAGCCCACATTGCTGTGAATGCAAACCCACATTAAAAATAAATAAGTAAATAAATAAAAATAATGCCTGGAGTCAATCATTTAGCTTATTCTACAGTTACCACACCTGAAGACATTGTTCAGATGTTGTATTCTAAGCTATTTGTTAGGTTTTTGTCTTTAAAATATTCATGTAGGGCTAATTTCTTAAGCTCCTCGTCTCATTGATAATGCAGTCATTAATGCAGTCTATTAAAGAGAGATTAAAGTGAATGTAAAAAATCTGCAAATTTGTAAAGTTGAAAGTGCACGATAAATAAAGTTATTGGGCCAGTTGCATAAAAATAGCCACTATGTTAAGATTGTCTTAAGAACTAGTTTGACCAACTAGTACCTAGCCAAGAGGTAATCAGACTTACTTTCTGAATTCAAATTAGATCATTCTTCCTTTTTATAACTGACTTTAAGAAGTTATGAGCATGAGTCTTAAAGAAAAAAAAATTAGATGACTAACTTTTTAAGACTAGTCTAAGAGGTTAATGCAACCGGTCCATTGTCTCCAAAAAGTAGGCTCACGGAAAGGAGGAGTTTAGAGAGACTGAATCTTAGAACTGCTTTGAATGACTCATTTGAGAATAATTGGAAAATAAGGTGATATTAAATGCTTATTTTGAGACAACGAAAATGTTTACGTTGCATGTAAACATATTGTAGGAAAATTCCAAAACAATATTAGAAACCTTAAAAAATGGCATAATAGGGGTATTTTAATTGTATTTGTGTGAAGCGTCTAGTATGTGAGTCTGCATGTGGGCTTCCAAAAGTTACGACTTTGCTACTGAGAAACGTCATGTAGTGTTTCATCTGAGAAACTATTTTATTCTTAAAGTTACAGAGCAATGCTGACAAGAAGCTTCTGTGCATGATTATGTTTCCGTGTGTGTGCGAGTGTGTTTGTATCTGTGTCTGTACTGTACGTGTGTCTGTGTTTGTATGAGAGAGAGCAGGAGAAAGAAATTGTGTTTTCTGACAATAATAAAACATGGAAATAGTTTGTCATTTTTATCTTATTGTTTGTTATATTTATTTGCTTGCAGTGTATTTAGGGGTTTTAGTTCTTCTGCTGTTTTAGGCTGTAAGGGAAACAGGTCAATAATTTAGCTCAAAGGGAATCATTTAAGATTTTAAAGGGAATTCCACCATTAATATGCAAGGGAATTAGGACAGAATCACTGTTTACGGCTGATCACTGAGACGGCCAGCGAGTCAGTGAACGAGCCGTATGACATCAATTCTGCAATGGATATTTATATCCAAAATATAGTGAAATCACCATTAATTAGCACAGTAACAAGATCGGCAGTTTAAGACATTAACTTGTGAGCAGAAAATACAAGATACTTCTCTTTTCAATATAATTAAGGCTTTATTGGATAAATCTAAGATATGTAAACTAATCTAACACATGAACACATGTATTCACACAAGTTGCAGAAAGAGAGATAGTGAGGAAATAATTAGTTTAAGAGAATGAAAATGTGAAATCCCAAGTTTACAGCAATATGTGTAATTGCATAGACCTAAACAACCATCGGTCACTTAATTAACCTTTGCATTGAGTTTGCTCAATGAGGTTCAGATTTATATTAAAGGCACCAGTTCAGTAGAATCTGGGGTACTTACTTTCCTGTGTCGGGGGTTCCCTTCCTTGTCTGCCAAAAGGGGTTTCCCGCTTTTCTGATTGACTGGAAGTTCAGTCTTGGGAAGCCAGTCGTTGGGCGTTGGCCTACGACGCGGATCTGTGGTCTGCAGTTGAAGTTTTAGACAGCACTGTTTCGGAGATGCGGCGTTAGGCAAAACTTAACTCAGAATATGAAACTCTCAACAGAAAAGAAAATAAACTAAAGTAAAGTAATAGAAGTAAAGTTTGACGAGACTATGTGGCGTTTCTCCTCATGTTTTTGGAGGAGATGGCATGTAAGCCACAGCACGCTCAAAAAAGCATAAAGAAGCATGATTAAAAGCATGCTCAAGCTAGCCTAAAAAGAGGAGAGCAGAGCAAAGAAGGGTTGAAGAAGAGTAGCCAAGAGAACCAAGATAACCAAGAAACCAGAGAAGTGATTTGATGGGGTTTCAGTATTTAAACAACCGGGCTTGTTAACACACCCCAATGTGCCGGTGGACCAATTAGATGTCTCCGTTTGCTCTTTGGTTGTATATTCCTCCCTCTCCCGTCATAAATCACTGTTATCTATTATTCCATGACCCGCATTTTTTCCCAGCTCTGGCATAGTATCATTTTGACACATGATTTCTATATAAAAGATACATTTGACAACGAAGTGAGTATAATAAACGTTTCAAGCAAGGAGATTCAAACACACACATACTAAACATAAATAGCAATTCTTAAACTATTCAATAGTTATTAAAAAGACATATACAATAAGTGATTAGAACATGATAGTCATATGTGTGGGTTACATACATAATATGGAGTTATGCATAGCAATTATTATTTGCTTAGGTCCTTTTAGTGTCATTTAGATGCATATATACATGGAAATGAAGTTTCTTTGGCATTCTTTGAATGTAAGGATACGTTCTGTTCTCTGTCTTTAGGTGGAGGGAAAAGTCAATCCGAAGCTTGTGATCACTGTCACATGTTTCCATGTGGCGGTCACGCTGTGCATCTTTTTTGACCATTATTCTTGATAACTTGCCAATTTCTCCTTGGAATTGTCAATATGTGTTCTTTTGTTTTAATGTTGAAAACTGTTCTGTGACAGAGGGTTTAGGCTTGCTTCAGCCTGGCTAATGCTCGGGTCTGATTTATGACATCCTGTTTGTCTTGGGCCTCTGTGGAATTTTTGTGCTCCTAATGTTTCAACATGTTTTGACCAAAACTTAGATTGTCTGATTCGGTCTGATATCCTACAAGGCTGTAGGGAAATCATTTGGCGAAGTGATATGGAACTGTAATGCGTTCAAGATAGCTGCCTGGAACTACGTTCGCCGGGCACTATGCGCCTGAAAAATCTTACATATTTTAGAATTTTTGTCAACCATTCAGATCCACGCATTCAAACATCTTCTCCGTAGTATAAAGGCTTATACATACTTTTAAAGGGAGATGAAAACTATTGTTTTGGATCAAATTTAACATGCCACTCAATCAAATATCAAATATTAATTTTATTAACAAATGACAAGCTCTCTGTTTTGTGTCAAGCATGTGTTACGCAAGTAAATCAAACTGTTGCTGGGTTTTGTTTTTTTTTGCATTTACATAATGGTTAGGTCAACACATTTTTGGTAATTTATGAGGTTGGTATTTGGTGAAGAAAGTGTATTGTTTTGTGGGGTAACAAAAAAAATTGTGGTACTGGTGTTAATATCTCAGGGTATAACGACAGTTCAGAAGAACATTTGCCATCCATATAGGGGGGGGGGGGGTTGGCTTGGGGGGGGGGTCCACAAGCAATGCACCCGGGTCTGGGAAAATCGCTCTTTACTAGCACTGAGTGATTGACTTGGCTTGTGTTCGGTGCCATAGAATCTCCATTTAACAAACCCATTGGCACTGTAATAGCGGCACACAATAGTGTGTTATTATTTTTGACTAGTATGGGTGGGGTGGTGCCTTGCTGCATCGAGGGGGGGGGCAAGGTGGGGGGGGGGGGTGGAAAGAAAAAGCCAGGCATCTGTAAGAAAGTCAGTTTGTGCTGATATTCAGGTAAGGTGATAATGGTCTGATAATTAGCCCCTCCCTATTATGACCAGCAGACCATTAGCAGTGACAAACTTTAAACACCTTTCCAAGAAAGTTTCATAGCTCATACCCCTCTCCCACTTCAACTTGCCACTAATGGAGCTGGCATTTGCAGGGAGCCATTACTTTAATTTATTTTAATGCTGACTCTAAAAAAACACACACAAAAAAAAACAAGGCCTGACAAATTTTGAGAGCTATCCCTCTTGCCCAAGGAGCACAACAGCTCCCTAGATTCCCAGTAATGCATTTACATATTTATTAAAATTACTTCTAAGCATGTTCTACGGAAAGAGGAATGGTGTGATTGTGCTTTTTTTCCTTGGAGAATAAAAAAACAAAAACAGATGTCATTTCAAAGCTCACATGCATTGATTGTGCTACTCCTGAAGCAAACAAACCTCAAAAAAATCTGCTCTCTAACCCCAATGTCTGCAACTAAAATAGCTGTTCGGTCGTGGAAGTCACAATCTTTGTCACAGAAGAAGTATGTGACTACACCCTAGTCAGCACACATTCATTTGTTGTATTTCACAGAGGACACTGCCACAAAAGCATGGAACTAAGACTTGAGTTGACTTATACAATACAATTATATGTTCTCAAATATCATACTTTCACACCTGGCACTTTTATAGAAAGAAATAGCAAGGATAACCATTAAGTTCAATAAATACAACATCTTGGTTACGTATTGTAACCCCATCGTCCCGGGGGGGGGGGGGGGGGGGGGGGTGAGAGGGAACAGAGACATCAAGTCAGTGACCGACAAATTGGGAATCTTGCCAGAAAGGCCAGTCTACTTTGAGTGTAAACTAAACGAGCCAATGCACATTGGCATGCAATGATTGCATCCATCTGCCTCTGATCTCAGCGCGAGTATAAATAGGCAGCAGATGCACTGCATACTGAGCTGGTACAGCAGCTGTGGCAACGGGACGTGATGTCCAGTGTCCTGTGTGAGCCTCCTGTGCCCCCTTTTTGGAGTAGGCTGGGGCTCGCAACAAGAAGACCAGTCATTGTTGTCGTAGCACTACCCACTCAGTGAGATTGGATAGCACTGGGAAAACGTACCCATTCCCATTGGAACAGAACTTTGCGGAAGCCCCATCCTTCCCGAAGGAGGTTTCGGAAGCACTTTTAGGTGCATATGGAAGATTTAAATGTGATTACAACTCTCTTGGTAAATGGCAGAAAGTCTGGTTAGGTTAAACAGCTCAACACCGACTGAGCACGTTCCTCTGTGAGGCATGCTGTCTGTTCGACCGAATTCAACTCTATCCCGAGAAAAGAGATCCTCTGCATCGGGGAGATTTTGCTCTTTTCCCAGTTGACCCGAAGACCTAACTGGCTGAGGTGCCGGAGCACCAGGTTCCTGTGCTCACACAACTGATCCCGAGATTGTGCTAGTATGAGCCAATCATCAAGATAGTGGAGGATGTGAACACCCTACTCTCTCAGGGGAACAATAGCCCCCTCCACAACTTTTGTGAAGACAAGGGGGGACAGGGACAGCCCGAAGGGCAGGACCTTGTACTGATATGCCCCTCCTTCTAACATGAACCCAGCAGAAAATGTCTGTGGCATGGAAGGATTGAGACATGAAAGTACGTTTCCTTCAGGTCGATCGTTGCAAACCAATCCTGGACTGATGCACCCAAAGATGCTTTTCTTCGTTAGCACTTGAACTTAGCCTGTTAAGGACCCGGACAATACACGCATGTCCCAAGATGTTCGTAACCCCGCCATTCTTTGGTACAATGATGTAGGTCTGTAACACCCTGTCTTCATATCGGATGGAGGGACCAGCTCACTCGCATCCTTCGCCAGCAGGACTGCGATCTCTGCAACGCAATACTGTGCATCATCTGCCTTCAAGATGTAATGGATGCCCTAACTTGGGGGACGCAGGTCACTGATCTCATAGGCCGAGTCTGGATGGTCCGAGGAGCCAGAAAGAAGCTGGGCAATTGCTACCAGATTCCCAGTTAACATACAATGGGAACTAGTGGAACCACCGACTTACCCGCAGTGGGGCAGCGAGGTGGAAAGCAGGGACCCGGCTCGGGCAGCTCGTCGACCTACCGAAGCGGGGTCTGAGTGTGCGGTGCAACACTTACCTGGTTCAATGGTTGGGCAGATGGTGCGTGAGTAGGGGGCCTTTGGCCCCACTGCTGCCCGCTGGTGACAGAGGAGGATGAGTGTGATCCGGCTCTGGACCGTCCACAACTCTCCGTGCCCTCTTGAGACCCAGAGATATAGTATATTAACCTTTTGTAGAGATTTTGTGATTCTCTGCCCGGCCCTCCTTCGGGGGAGGGAGTGGTGCGTTCACCACCTCCGAAGAGCAGCTCCCTCCATCTCTGGGTCACCCGTCTCAGGGCCTCCTATACGGCGTGGCGTCTGCCCTGCAACCTGTCTCCACAGCGCCGCTTAACTGGAGGCTGCTGCGGATGTGGCGTGGGAGCGGGGGCAGACGCAGGGGGCCGCCCTCGGCAACAAGCAGGCTGAGGCGCTGCAGCCGGTGAACGTGTGGAGGCAGCAGCTGCCCGCCGGGGCAGGACATGTTGGATCGCCTCAGTCTGCTTCTTTGTAGCCGAGAACTGCTGGGCAAAGCTCTAGAACGCGTCGCCGAAGAGGCCGGTCTGGGACACAAGGGCATTAAGGAACCAAACTTTATCGGTGTCCCTCATATCAACCAGACAAAGCCAGAGATGGCGCTCCTGGACCACAAGCGTGGACATCAAATGACCCAGAGAACTCGCGGTGACCTTCGTCGCTCAGAGCGCGAGATCAGTTGCGGTTCAGAGCTCTTTCAGAACTTCTGGATCCTGAACCACCCCTTGGCAGGGCCTTCAATGCATGAGCCACTGGTGATCCTCAGATTGCCCGTGCTACTGCCTGAAGTAGCCCTCCCCTGACTTCTGCCAGGAAGAGAACTAGAACGAGGCATAGGCACCAGAACTCCACCCCTTTTGAGGTAATGGAGCCTGGCCCGCAACTCCGAGATGGTAATCTTCCCGCAATGAGAACATGACTCATCCACAAACGCCACCTCAGCGTATTTAATGCCCAGACACGTGAGGCAGCGATCGTGACCATCACCCGGCGCTAGGTAATGACCGCATCCAGAAACGCACGGGCGAAATGGCATCTATGCCAGGACACAACATCGTCTTTACAAAGATGCAGCGTCAAGTTGGCACAGACGCAATGTCGTCTTTAAAAAGCCGCGACCTCCCGTGAATGCTCTTTTAGGGAAAAAAAAGCTCTAGCGTGCTGAAGAGCACAGGGGAGATTGCCGCCTGCAACACAAACAGGGGGTAGTGCAGCCTGATGTGTGCAACCCACTCGACATGGGAAACCACCACCACTGCAGCGCCGTTCCACCAACAGCGAAGAGCTTCCTAGAGCGCGCTGAACTCATTCTCTGAAGACAAACGACGGGGCAGAGCAGAAACTATGTTATCAGTCTCGGCTGCTCAGGGCGAAAAGCTTTATATATGCGGTGCATCTGCGGCCTATTATACTCACCTGCAATCAGCAGCAGCGGATGCAATCATCGCATGCCAATGTGCATTGGCTCGTTTAGTTTACACTCAAAGTAGATTGGTCTCTAAGCGAGATCCCAATTCGTCGTTCTCCGACTTGACTTGGAGTGACCGACTGAAAGGGAACATTAACCTGCATGGTCAAGTCAAGTATGTGCGAGCACAATTCAATTATCTACTGCCTCATAATATAACAGAGTTTCACTGAAGATGTACTATTTATTTATTGGAAATCTACACTACTTAAAAAAAAGAAAGAAATTGGGGTCAGTATTGTTAATAAAATATAATACTTTTATTCAGCAAGAATGCATTAAATTGATCAAAGTTGGGGGGGAAGACAGTAAATACATTTATAATGTTAAAAAGGTTTCTATTTCAAATTAATATTGTTTTGAAATTCCTATTAATAAAAAAAAATGAAAGAAAAAAAAAAAAAGGTAATTTCCCCATGAAAAATAAATATGCATCAAAATGTATAATGGTTTTCACAAAAATATTTAAAAAGTTTTCAGTATTTATAATAAAACGAAATTTCTTGAGTAGTGGCCATCACAGGAATTACATTTTAAAATATATGCATTTTTAAATATTTTAAAGTGTAATAACATTTCACAATATTGGATTATTACTACAATATTTAAAAATGTTGTTTTCACTGTATTCTTCATCAAACAAATACAGCCTTGGTGAGCATAAGTCACATTACAAATTTTACAGACTTTTTTTTGTAATCTTTGCGATTTAAAGGTTATTAAAATATGTATTTCCCAAATCAACTTGCATGTCTTGCTTGTATGTTTACATATAACCTGATTTCACAAATGAAGCCCTTCATAATGAAAAGAATGTAACGGGAAAATAATGTGTCTATTGTTTCAGAATGTTTTGTCTTGACTAACATTAGTGTATACATACTAATTTTGTACACATTAAAATAAATTTACACACATTTCAGAGCCTCATTTTCTTTTACATTTATTGCATATCACCATTACAATTATAATGAGTATTATAAATAGAACATCAGCCTTTGTGAAAGTCTAGTTCAATTGTATCTGATTCAGTTAAGTTTTAGAAGAATCTATATTGAACGGTCAAGGCCTGACTCCTTTTACTGAATAAATAAGCAAAAAACTTAAAAAAAAGATATATATATATATATTCTAGCTTTCAACTGCAGTCCTTTTTTTTTTGGAGCTTGACACACCATGGTCTCAATGAAACCCTAAAACAGTTCTTCAAAGTTGAATTTCTTCCCCCATAACAATGTAATACTTGTTATTTAGTCTATGTCATTCTGTCAAGCTGTGCTAGAGTTTGACATTGTACACTGCTTTATTCCCTGCTGCAGATGTACATGACTGCTAATCTAATAGCTCTGACTGCTCTGTGTCAGTGATAGACAGAGAGAACGGAGAGAGAGTCCCTGCTGTTTCACTGATGGCATGACCTGATCTTCCACCCAGGCAGCAGGGATGTAATATCCCCTCCTTGAAGGCAATAATACTCAGATCACAGTGTTGCTATATATGGAGATGGTGCACAATATATATACAGCGCAGACCCCCTCGGCTCCTGCCCGCAAACACAGGGAGCAAAATCTACACCAGATAAGAAAAGAGAGACGTGCCCTCTAACACTGCTGTGAATTTAATACTACAGGAGATTCTGATAAAAGGCTATTGTCATGGGTTAAACTTCAACTCAAAGGAATGCATTTTACAATGCACTGTTCCCATTTAATAGAAATGTTCTGACTTTTAGTCTATGTGTGATATCTTTTGAGACTTTACATTCTGGCATACTCCATGTCAAAAGATGCCAAAAATCAATTTAACCAGACATACATATTACCAATGACTTCTAATATCAAACAAAGTTTTGTGGTAAGTAAGATTTTTGTTAACACTTTATTTTGATGGTCCCCTTTAGACATTCTTAAAAGCAATTTTGCAACTACATGTCAATAAAATATTAGTAGACTGTCTGCTTAATGTCTGCAAACACTTTATTTTGATGTTCGTCCAGCAGACATTCTACTGACTATAAGTAACTTTGCAAGTACATGTCAACTTATTCTACTATCCCTAACCCTAAACCAGGGATCTCAAACTCGGTCCTAGAGGGCCACTGACTTGCAGAGTTTAGCTACAACTTAGCCTCAACACACCTGCCTGGAAGTTTCTGGTATGCCTAAGACCTTTATTATCTGGTTCAGGTGTGTTTAATTGGGGCTGGAGCTAATCTCTGCAGGACACCAGCCCTCCAGGAGCAGGACTGGACACCCCTTCCCTAAATCTAACCTAACAGTCAATTCCTAACCCACAGAAAATACTTTCATGCAGTATTAATGCATTAGAGCATGTAGCAAGGATTACAATCGTAAAGGGACATTCATTTGCAAGGCAGAATCAGAAATTCATGTAATTTGTGCAAAACAGTTTTATTAACTAAACACTAACACAAACTAGTCTAACAAACAATCACTCATACATGGGAAAGGGCAAATGAGACTTGATGGATGAAACCATCAGGAAAACCAGAGAATGAAGCTATGAAAAAGTCAGTTAACCACCTGATTAAAACCATCAGCGCCGTTTATAATGGGGTCTATAGCTTATACTAAACCTCTGTTTCGTTTAGTTGGATGTACGATACTTGCATTGCCTTGGCCTGGAACGAGCGTCCGGATGTAGTCTCAGATGAAAGTCTTGATGGTTTGGAGGTTCGGTGGTGTAGGAGTCGCGATCACCTTCTTCCGGGTTTGAAGAGTGTAATAAGGGAAAATTAACTATTTTATTTTAGCTCAGGTTTTCAGAGGGGAGAATCGAATCTTAAGATTCAAAATCAACCTGATTGAACTGATTCCAAAATTGATAGTTTACACTTTTCAACGGTCGTCCAGCGAGAAGTTAACATCAGTATATCTTACCAATTTGAATATTTGTACTATCCCTGGCCAAAGGTTAATAAATGCTTGTGATAATTTATAAGCTACGAGCTAGGTAATTGGATCTGAGCAGAGTTTAACTTCGAAATACAACACAAGACAATAATCCTTATAATGAAACAAACATTAAACTAAGTTAACACACACGTACACACAAAATGTTCAGGAAATGATTAACGGAGGTTGCATAAAGTCCCAAGATTTTAATACTCGTTTTCTAAGAGTATTTTAACTTCAACCTGAGAAAACTCACAATAGGAGAGACTTGGCTTATGTTTACTGCTTAAACTCAGTTCAGCACCCATTCAGCAAGAGAGGAAGAGATTTTGTTTGTTACTTGCGTTTCATTGACAGCTGAGCTGAGTTTTCCAGTTGCTGGCTTTTCAGAGAATCCCAGCGCCTTTGATTGGTTGCTTCTTCTTTCGTTTGATGACATCGTTTCTCTGGGGATCTTGGGTGATCAATGGGGTTTCCTGTTGTGCAGAGGCTTTGGCAATTCTTTTCTGAAAGAGTCTGAGTTTGCAAGACTCTAGGCTTTTGAAGATCTCTGGCAGTCACAAAGTTTCAACGAAGGGTTTGAGTTCCGGAGTCTCGCTCAGCTATGTTACATCAGCATGGTGATTCGCTTTTGTAGTGCGGTCACGAAGGCGAAAAGCCAAAGATCTAGAGAGAGAGAGAGCAAGCGTGCAAGCATCTGTTCAGGCATTGGGTTTTTAAGCAAGCCCGATTTGGCCATCCCATACGCGATTGTCCCAATCGGACGCTGTTGAAGGGGCTGAGCCACGCCCTGTTTGGGTTCCCTTCTTGGTGCAAAACATGACATGCGTTGCAGTTCATCACGTGGGGGGAAATTTCTCTACAGGTTTTGTTAATACCGTCTATAAGTGGCGTACAACACCACTGTTCAAAATAACGCAATGTTCTGGAAATAAAACAGCTTTTGTTCAACATTAAATGACAGGTCTCTGGCATAGACGTTAATAACCTTATCAACTAAAAAGTGTTATATAGCATTGATTAAAGTTGCACTGATTACTGAAACACATCGAGCCTAGAAAGGATATAAAACATTATTTGTTGGAATATAGTTGCCCCCTTTTATACTTTTAAATGATGTTCTTTTTGAATGTCTGGGTAAGTTCTATGTTTGGTTTGTCTGTGACAGGATAAACGCACATTTTTCTGAAGGTAGAGAAAGGGGGGGGGGGGGGAACAGAGAAAGTCCATGGTCCAGTAAAGTCCCGCGGTGGTTTGCTGAGTTTGATTGAATCACGTTATCACTGTTCTTTAGATCCGTTGTTTTTGCAGGCCTGAGGGTCTCAGTTAATTTACTCGTCCTTTTCCTGTTGGATATAATAGTTCCATACATTGTGCGATCACAAGACATCACGAGGTATCTATAGGTTGTGAAAGAACTTTTTAGTCCTTGGTACAAAAGATCTCTGTTGTCTCCTGATTGGATTAGTTTTTCATCACTCTTTTGATTCTTCTGAGGAGATAACAACAAGGCGTTGACAGGAAATCGACCCAGACCATTGGTGTCATGTGATGGTGTGATTAGTTTAGACCTCATGATGGTTTGGAGGGGGGAGATCTTTAGATTCTCCTGGAATATGTCTGTGCAATAGTTCACATGGTGAATCCATAGTTTATTTGTCTCTGTTCTTGGACAGAGATCCTACACATCACCCTTTGGCTCGGTGATGTTCCCGGTGCGAACATCGGCGGGCGCTGTAACCAGATCATAGTGAGGAGAAATGCAACAACTCACAATACTCAAACAACAGCTCCATCACTTACTGGATCCTGGTGCATATTAAGGTAATTTGGGATAATTGGGTAAGGGAGCACTTGATATGAAGATGGGGGGTGCATTTAATTTAGGATTACTATAATTGTGTCTTTAGATGCTCTAATTGTCAAGGTTCGAGCAAGGCGGTATAGCCCCCCCCCCCCCCCCCCGTAATCTCAATCAGGTTTGGTGAGGGGCTCTGGTTCGGGTTCAGGTTCAGGTTCTTAGCCAGTTTTATCACGTCGGAACATGCGTGGGACGCCATACGTGCACTTGTTGAAAGACTCTTGGATGGCATTCACTCGCTTGTGGAGGAGGAAGGCAAGTGTCAGAGTCACAACATATCCTACAATTGTAGAAATGCAAAGCGCTGTGTCAGCGGCAAACCAAGACTGAATGATTGGCGCGCCAGCGAGCGGAAGGCGAGCGATAGCTTCTAAAGCTGTATCAACAGGAGTCAAATCAATAAGTTGCGTTCCTTCCTCCTTGATCCTTTCTTCCAATTCTGGATCGAGGACGAAGGAATGCTGTTTGAAGAAGGGTGAGATTTTGAGTTGGGCCTGATGCTCGTCGTCGGTAAGGTGATACAACGCTAAATCGTCAATATGGAGGATCGAGCCCTGAGGGACATTGATCCATAAAGTCTGGTTGGGCAGGATAATGTGCGTGGCAGTGTCGTGCTGATCGTAGGTGAGGGTAGCTGTACGCGCTGGGGTGTTGACTAGCCATCGGTTTCGACAATTTCTGCTTGTGTTGCCTCGATTTGGGGTCAGCTAGTGTCGGGTCTAATGGATTCTAGGCCGCAGATGCCCTCAGTATTGTCACGGATAAAGGGTTTACTCGGGCAGAGGTAATGAATGTCCTTAGTGAGTGTACACATTTCCAGATTTGGGGCCAGGTACAACTGCTCGTTGTTATAGTGATACGCAACGACTTCAGGAGTGTGTATTTTGACATAGGTGTTACTCTGCCAAAATCCCACATTCACAACGTCTTTGAGCCGGTAAATGATATTGGAGTCGATAATAGGTAAACTAAGGAGAAAGGCCAAGTCGCCTACTTCTGGGTCTACGCATAAGGGGATAGCGCTGCCCAGGGAAAAGGCGAGATGGGTTTGGATGGGACTAGCAGGGCCCGTAGTGGCCGAAGTTAGGATGTTTTGGACAAGGCTAAGAGGTATCAAGTAGTGTGGAATCCTACCCATGGCTAAGTTATCGATCGAGGAGCTTACTTCCCATAGCATGTCAGTCATGAGGGTGGTTAGGAGTTGTGTTTGGGCTAAATCATTTTGCACGACCGAAAATAGTTTGTTGATGGATTTTATGGTTTGATTTAGAAGGGTGCTATGGGTATTTAGAAGTGTGATGGTGCCGTTCAGCGACTTCCCGAAGGTCTGTAGGGCGTGGCTCTGGACTAAGAGCTGTTGTCGTATCCCAGGCATTTCAGCCTGGATTTCGCCCACATACCGCCTCATGGTGGCCAGGTTCACGGCATTAGCGGTGTTCATGCCAATGTTAAACAGAGTTCCTACGGACGTACACCTTTTGAGTGTAGGTTTTGCAGTTCGTTATCAATAACCCTGGTTCTTCACGGAGTACTATCCCTGACGCTGGTCCCGGCGATGCAACTTCTGGCTGGTGCATAACCCCAATTATGCAGAGCAACAAGGCGGCGAGTCTGAACATCTTCCTGGTAATAGAACAGAAAGAAGGAGCAATTAGCTGCGAAGATCATGGTTTGGCGGGGTCGCCTCGATCAGTTGGCAATGGCTTTTCACAATGATTTACGACAATTTTGGTGAAAAGAGTCAATCCTAATTTTGGGACCTGAGTTTAAAGTTCAGTTAAGGGAGTTCCCTGATGAGGGGACTAGAGGGGAAAGGAAATTGAAGTGAGAGAGGGAAA
>JADLZN010003482.1:0-35834 GCA_018155175.1 Sinocyclocheilus anophthalmus
TTTCATTCCAGTTAAATCAAAGCGCTTTTACATAGAACATATATGTCACACACACATTCAGCTTTTCTCACAGCGCAAAGCAGCCAACACAGTTAATCTTTCAGCCAAAACATTCAATGCTTCAATGTTTCCAATGCTTTGACGCACATACAAATATTTTTTACAACATATAATGGACAAACAAAAGACTAACAGTTTAACTCTACTTAGTATGCAGACACCTAATTCAGCCGCCCCTCCCTCATAATCACCCCTCAAAGCCACGCTCCAACGTCTGAGCGACTCTTTGATTCCTGGGCTTGATTATTTTGGGAAGTCCCTCACTCATAAGCACCCCCTCATATCCACGTTTTCCCTCTTTTCTGAACGCTCCTTGATTCCTTGCTTACTTTATGTTGTTGAAAGGTCATTTGAACCGTATGTTGCCCGTCTGCGGGCCAGGCGCCAGGGCGCTTCTTCCTATTTACAACTTTATACAAAAGCTTTGGCACTCACTCTCTACCATGTGAATCTTTGCCATTCTGGAACCTCTCAATTCCATCTTCTTATTTTATTATTAATTTAGTTCTACATCTTAGTTCATTTATGTTGGTGAAGCCCCTGTCACAAGGATTACCATCACAGGTGTGACGCCGCTAGTCAACCACACAAACCGTCTATTGTCCATTTAAGCAAAATATTTGCCTACCTTGCGTTTTTTTCGGGGCCCCTTTTTAGAGAACTCTGTTTGCATGGCAGCCGGTACCCCCCCCCACGATGGTCCTCGCGACGTTGGGCTCAGCCAATCCTGTTCGGAACGCCCAATCTTTTGTGGAGCTTTTCTTGGGGTGCGGCCATGAAGTGGATAAGCAGAGTTCCAGATGTCAATAAGATTTATTTACAAAGAATAAAGCCGGGAAACAGTCCATCATTCCAATCGATCCAAATCCTGTGAATTTATAATAAACAGCTCAATGATAATAGTTAATAAACCCCAGTGAGTCTCAAAATCCAAATTGTGGGTATTTTCAGTGTTGTTTCTTTGTTCCGGTTACGTTTTTTTATTGTTATAGATACCCTGATTTGCCGACGTTGTTTTCCAACTCCTTTTGGCCCCCTTGTTTTCTAATTGGTTGGTGTGTGGGTCCACTAGATATGTGTCCCAAATTTATCTACTTGCTTTTTTTTTTTGGCCCCTTCCAGTGGTCGTAAGTGCAGACTATTGTGGTCACCATCCATCCACCTGTTCCTGTAATATTAATTTTCATGTTACGTCTGCTGTCTATACCGAACAGGTCCATTTCTAATGACAGGCCATTTATAGCCTGTTTTTCCTTATTGATCAAGTTCTCACCGGGGTGTATCCCTTTTTGTAATGAAAGGATCACTGTCGATGAAAGCTTTATTCGTTCTGATGAAACCATACAGTAACAGTATTCATCATATTAATCGCGTAGATACTTGTAATATGACTTTCATTATCACAGTAGTAATACTTCATACAATTCACAACAATCTATACAGGGAGCTCAGTTGGGAATGGTGGAGAGTTCATTATCAGAGAACTCTGAAATCGCACTGCGGAATCGCAAAACTGTGACTGCCTAGCCCATCCCCATAAACTACGATTTGCCACAGCTTCAGTTTAACAGTCTATTGTCGCATATGCATCAACCAATCACAGTTACGTTAACACCCCCTTACGACATGGGCGCCATCTAGGGTTTCATGACTGAACTATATATTTAACCTGGTCTTGGACAAGCTGAAAATGATTTTTTACACCGTTTAATTATAAAATAAAGCAATTTCCCACAGTGTGAGATGCTACATTGATTTTTTACTTGTAGATTACTTGTTTATGACTTAATAATAATTGATTTGTACTTTTAATACATTTGTACAATGCAGGACTATTGAAATTAATTGTAAAAAAAAAAAAGTTATACAAAAATCAATAGAAAAATGGAATGAGGTTCCTGATGATCATTGCCCCTCTATAGTACAGCTGATGTCCTGTAGAGAAGTGATCTACAGAGAGGAACGTCAACCAAACGCTTGTTTTAATCAATTTGTGTACTTTTGTTTCTTTTCTTTTGTGTACTTTTAAAGTGTTTCTAACAATCTTTAAAAGTCTGTGATCATATTACAGGTTTAAATTATGCTAGTCTTTATTCACTCTCTTTTTTGGCTTATTTAAACTTTGTTTACTAATTCATTTCAATGATTATTTCCTAAATTGGTTGTGTGTCCTCTCCCTGCCACCTGGAAGCAGCATTTATTGCTTTCATCCCACTGCAGCTCTCTACAAGTTTACATTTCAGAAATTACTTAACCAACCTAGTACTTTGGTTGTTTGCAAACATACTGGAAAATGTACATGTACTGTCCTTTAAACTGATGTCAGAATATTTCTAACAGTCAATGCGCTGACTAACTCCTCTAACACTATTCAGCACAGAGCAATGATAGCATAGCACAGCACAGGAACTCTGTTCCTGGAGGTACATTGTAAGGAGTCACACTATAATATATCCTTTTTAATATTGTCTTTCACTCTATATTCTATCCCCGTAATTTGTCTTTTTTTTACAGAGAGGCTATTGTGGTGATTCTACTCACATTTGAACATGATTTTTTCTAAAAAATTATGTATGGATAATCATCAAGCCATAGAAATATTACTAAAATATAAATCTTGAAATATTACTTGAATATTAATTAACTCTATAAAAGGTATTCTTGCATTTATGTAATAAAACTCATTAAAGATAAAAAGAGGAAAAATAGATTGTTTTCACTTATTTTGAACAGCTTTCAGAATGCTTTTTATTGACGGCAACTTTCTTTAATCTTTAGTATGAAAGTTAAGCTTATGAAAGCTACACACACACACACACACCCCACACACCCACACCCCCACCCACCACACACACACCCACACATAGTTTTTTTAATAGATAAATATGGCAACCAAATGTGGCATTTATAATCAATCCATGTTTAATATTTAAAATGTAAATGAAACATTGAATTACTACTTGGTTTGAAAAGCTTTTAAATTATTTAAATTATTTATATGATGATCGTTGTAGATCTGTTTAACTAATGTACTGCATTTTGATGGATATGTAAGTGAATACTGTCATGTAAATTGGTTATAAATTGATTGCCAAATAAAAATGATTTACTCAAGCAATTCATTCTAAAACACTGATTTATTCAGGGTTGAAACACAACTGTGAGTTGCTCAGAGGTGTGATTCATTTAGCTTTGGCCGCATTTGGAACTATTTTCATTGGAGGAGCAAAACTGTAAAATGAATGAATAATAAATGTATGAATATCACAGCCCTGGTAATATTAGAACTGCATTATGCATTCTGTTCACGGAAATCACTACTTCTCTCCCAAAGCTATGAGTTCAGAAATCTTTAGCATGGACTGATTCCAAAAAAGATTGCGTCTTTTTAGAAGCTTCAGTTTCTATTCATTGCAATTATGTGGAGAAGAGCGACTAGCACATTATTCAAAACTTCTATTTTTGCATTTCACAGAATACTATTTTTTGGGGTTTGGAACAAGTTGAGGGTGAGTAAATTATGACAGAATGTTAATTTTGGGTGAACTATCCCTTTATTGTTGGGCATGTAGGATTAGGGACGGTCCAATTAGGCATGAAACACTTAAAGCAAAGTTCAAAGTGATAGATTTACCCTCTTTATTGGTTAATCTAGTTTACCACCATCAAATAAACAACTACTTCAGGCTACAAAGAGTTTGATAGTGCCTTCACTCTGAATATCCTGACAAGTATGCAATTTTCATTTTATCAGTTGCTTGATAATGCACGTTTATCTGTTAAGTTTTCAGAACAAACAAGGGACTCATGCACAACCATCACAAAAAAAAACAGTCGTAGATCATCCAGGTAACTACACACAGTATTAAGAACCAAGGGTTCTCAAACTTTTGAATGGGGTTATTTTAATAACTTCATCTATTTTTTTTTCTTTTGGACTAAATGTATAAATTTTTTATGTAAAATATCTTACTCAGGACAGCACTAAAAAAAGAAAATGCATTTTCTGTAATACCTCTTATTTTGTTTAAACATTTTTTCACAGATTCCTGCAAGGGTTCCCAATTTTGCCTGGCCACTGGATATATATATAATATATATATATATCTAATATAAAACGTCTTAACCCAATGATCAGTTTGAAAACAATTCCACAAAATCTAAATCTACAATTAGGTGCCAGCCTGGGTTACAACTTTTTTTTTTTTCCTGTGACTTTTTCTCATTTAGTTATTAAGTGAGCTTTTCTTAAAGCGTGCCCTAGGCTCACTTCTGTTGTAAACCACAGCTTCTCTCTGGGATACAATAGAAAAGCACACATCCAGCCATGCGGGTCAGCTTGACGTTAGTTCTTGGTTTTGTTTGTTTCCATTGAACATTAGGTCTCTAGGCTCAGTCCTAAAATAATATTTCTTTCTGCATGTCTTATTCTGTACATTTCATTTTGTGCTGGCAATGTTTGACGTTGAATGAAGTGTTTTGTTATATGAGCGGTAATGGAATATGGAAATTATTATGATGCTTTTATTAGTTTGATCAATTCCTATTTTGATATTCTTAAAAGTTATATGCTTTTGTTGCAACCCGAAATGATGAAAAGCACTGTGCAGCCAAAGAGGAAATTAGAACAAGTGTATGCTAAAACTACTCTGTCTTATGATTTAGTAGTCTCTAGGCCACTGATTCTCAAAGTGTGGTACGCATAGGAATCACTGAATTAAATATTGATTAATGTTAAAACACTTTTAAAAAGTTTGCAAGGTGGCTAAATGATGCCTGTGTTAATTTTTTTTTACATTTAAGTACAGTACAGTTTTTTGTTTTTTTTACTTTTTAAGTACAGTACAGTTTTTATTTAACTTTTAGGTACAGTAAGCTACATTTTAATTTAATCATTTAAGCACAGTGCAGTGTTAATGTTCAAACTGTGTATTTACAATGTTTTAAGTGGCTGATAATAATAAATATTCTTATTAGGAATAAAACTGTCTCGTTTTTTTGAACTGTGCATAGCTGTAGCTGAATAATTAGGTGTCACGAATCCGGTCCATGAACTTCCGTCTGCTAGCCATCAGAGGTCCCCCTTTCCATTTTCATTGACTCTCGCACTACACACTGTTGCATATCACCCCGGACTACATATCCCATCATTCATTGCACTGATTTCACACAGCCCTGATTGCACACAGCTGTTTCATATCCCTCCCTCACTATATAACACCCACTCAAACAAACATTCTCCACTGAGTATTGTTTAGCCTGTACCCCATTCAGAGTCTCTGTGTTTCCTTGTTTTGCCTTACCTTGCCTGTTTTCTCGGTTTCTGATCCTTGCCTGTTTTCCTGGATTTTTTCCCTCTCGTCTCGCCCCTGTGACTCTGTCTGCCGATCGTTGACCTACGCTAGCCCTAGGACTATTCTTGTGTTTTGCCCGCCATATACCTGTTTGCCATTGTTCGACCCTACCTGTTATGACCACGTCTCTGAAATAAAAGCTTGCAGATGGATTCTCACGTCTCGTCAGCCCCGTCATTAGGTCTACTATTCGGCTACGTATATTAATGTTGGTCATTTATGGTGGTACTTGGAGAGCCAACCTATTTTCTGAGGTGGTACATGGTATAAAAAGTTTGAGAACCACTGGGATTTGGAAGTGACTAACAAATGGGGAATTTGATCTGCTTATTAACAGAGGGGCTTGGCAAAGAGGTGAGTATAACCAATCAAAGTGAAGAAAACCTTGCAATTTGTATGCCTTTCCTAACATATAAATGTGTTCATTTTATTTTGTTGCTGTTTTTTGTGACTCTCTGCTGGTTGCTAATAAACCTTATTCCTGTAAAGAGACTTGGAACTGGCGTTATAATGCTGCACAGCTGAAGAAGGGAAACACTAAAGATTTTAGCACTTATATTTGATAAGTTAAGGCAGTGATAGTGTTTTTTTGGATGGAATGGCGTCCCCAGGTTAAGGTAGGGTGGGGGCCACCTGCATATAGGCAATGAACATGAGGCTGCCCATGCACTTTAAAGTTGTGATGTAACTGAAGTAACCAACAGATCATTTTCTTTCTTCTTGTGAAACAGATCTCAAAAGAAATTGTAAGGTTGGACTTGTTTTAAATATCTTTAATAGCCTATATCAATTTACCCACCAAAACTCATTTTTTTAAAAGCACTGTTTAATAGTTCCATATTACGTTTTTTTAAATGCCTTTTAATCAACAATGCCGAATTGGTGAGCAAAGAGACGAGTGTTCAAAAACGCAAACACTTTTAACCCATATCTCTCTTCATCCAAAATGTTTGTCCTCAAGTCGTTCCAAACCTGCACAAGTTTCTTTCTTCTCTTGAACACAGTATAAGATATTTTGAAGAATGTTGGTATAAGCAAATAGTTGACGATAGCCATAGACTTTTTTTCAGACAATGGAAGTCGATAGCTATTGTACGGCACCCATTCACTGCAGAGGATCATTTAGTGTGAAAGTTCTGATGAAGACACACACCATTACACTGGATGGCCTATAAAGATGATTACATTTTCATTTTTTGGTGAACTATTCCTTAAGACTGATGAAACTGTGTTGAGAATAGGATTGTGTCAGATATGTCTCTGAAGAGGTTCATAGCTGTGTTTATATATGGCATCACTTCAGATTAAGTAAAACGTAACTCTTAGAAACTTAATGTCGAGAGCCTTAAATAAAAAATGAACGTCCACATCCTTGTCTGCACAAAGCAGCTACTTGGAAGTATTTTTGAAAAGTATTAGCAGCCCAAGCAGTATTTGATCATAAATGCTTGCAGTCTAAAGGGATCGTTCACACCAAATTGAAAATGTCATAGTTTTTTCTATACTATCGAAGTCAATGGCTAACTGTCCGGTTACCACCATTCCTCCAAATATCTTTTGTTTTGTGGTGCAGCACAAGAACGACTCATATACAGTTTTGAACAACAGATTGTGAGTAACTGATAACATATTTACATTTTTGGGTTAACTATCCCTTTAATATGTTATATTCTTCTGGCAATAGCTCATTGTTATCGGTCAGCACAGGCAGAGAATTACAGAGTCCCAAGAGAGACAATCATTCGAACCACTCCAGAACCCCTCACAATTAATTATATCCCTGAATAACATAGAGCCATATCGCATGTGCTCACACTTCATGACCTTGATCTGGTGTAATCATGCAGGACATCAACCGCAGATCTCACTGGTTCGTGTTACTGTGCCTAGTTTAGCTTGATCAATTTGCACATTCTTCAAACTTTGACCATTATTTTCCTTTACACTTTTTTTTTATGGTACCCTTTCCTATTAACTTACATCCACAATTCTTTTTCATTTAACAAATGGTTTCCTTGGAGTTTTTAGATGCTTATCATTTTTATATTTTACTTGTTAAGATTATAAAACAACACTTTGTTACATGCATCACTGTCATATACTGATGTAAAAAAAATTTTTTTTTATAATGGTCGCAGATATATATTCTGGGAGCATTTGGATTGTTCAGCTATGTGCAGCAGATATTTCATTGACCTCACACTCTAGCTTTCCATCCATCCATCCATCCCATTCCAAGCCATCTCACCGGACAATGATAAATCATTATTACCGCGTGTATAACATTGTAACAATAGTGAAGTTACTGTCATCCACTGGCCATCCTTTACATTACAGCGCGTTGAACAGCACAGGAATGAAATATCAATCACATGATGAAGGGGGCGTGGCTCTCGTAGCTATGAGCCAATAGGAGCGCATGTCAACCCGAGCTCTGTAGATCAGGGAATAGAGCATGAATAACGGTACTCCACAATATTTACTGAAATGTTTCATCGCCACACCAACAACGGACATCCATTGCGCATTTAAATAAAGCATAAAGCAGCCAATACTGGCCTTTCCGTCTATAGCTAGGGACGAGCACTTCAGCCTGCGAGCTATTATTCACTCTTAAGATGGCCTGGATCTGGAAGGTAAGTCGAGCAGCTGAGTGTTTGTCTCGCCTCATATCCAGTAATGCATGGATGCGCGTTAACGTGCTGCTCAGATTGCATTCGCAATGTTGGTATTTTAAAAAGCAGAAGTGTGCAACGAGAATCGGAGGATTCTGCTAATAGCTTGGTTCTTTTGTAATGAATGTAACTGTGTGGTAGAAGCTTCATGCCTTGTAACATTGTTCAAGTGCGACACGTGTGATCTCTCAGTTTGCTTACACTTTGCAACCAGATTTATTTGATGTATCCTGGTTTATGCAATAATAAGACTTGTATCCAAACATGTCGATGATGAGTCTGCAAAGACCTTTCGTTGTAAGAGACATACAATGCAATAAAGTTATTCGTTTGAATGTAATATGCACTTTATTACAACCAGTGATGTATATTTATGGTTTTTATATCCTCCTTGAGGTTTCACAACCTTCTATTCAGAAACAAAATGAAGACCTTCATGCATCAGGATACCACTACTCATGTTTTTTTTTTTTTTTGGAATTTGTGATGATTGTTTATTGTGATGTGAAAAAAGGCAGTAAAAGCAGTTGCATTTTCAAACCTGGCTTGATTCTGGCCATGACGTCTCGAAAAAAAAACTCTAAAACCTTTAAAGAAAGTGTTGATTTTTTTTTCTTTTGCAAATTTTCAGACATGGGCAGTAAGTTATAAAAAGGAGAAAATAACATACTAATTCAAAAATAGCTGATACACAACTTTTGCCTGACACTACATTGACTCTCACACTACACAGACAGTTACACATCACCCTGGACTACATTTCCCATACTCCAGTGCACTAATCACAAGCTCACCTGAAAAAAATCACACACAGCTGCTACCAATAACACAATATATAAATCAGTCTCACACCACCATTCAACGCAGAGTATTGTTTAGCGCATATCACTCACCTAGTGTTAGCTACTCTATGGAGCCATTTCTAGTTTTCATAGTTTAGTCTTGCCTTGCCTGTTTTCTCGTGTTCTGATTCCTGCCTGTGTTTCTCGGATTCCCTTTTGTCTCGCCGTTCGGACTCAGTTTGCTCCTGCCTGCACTATTGCTTGTGTTATTGGATTGCTCCTCTTGTCAAGCCCTCTGGATAACGTTCAATGTCGACTGACTCACGCCTTCCTTTGGATACTCTTTTGTCTTGCCCTCTATATACCTGTTTGCCATTGTCAGAACCTTGCCTGTTTTTATGACCACGCCTTTAAATAAAAGCTTTTCAGATGGATCCGCACGTCTCTCGTCTCGTCGGCTCCGTTTACAGGTACAGGCTCCAATTTTAACTTCAGATTCCATCCAGTCTGAAGATATCAGACTTGTTTGATCTTTTGAGCTGATTTTGAAGCACCAATAATGTTGACTAGCAAGAAGGCGCATGCTACTGCTTGAGTTGTCTTGCAGTGTGATCCTCAGTGTATGACGCTTATAAAAGTTGTGTAGTGTATTCAAGCCTATTCTAATTTCCATTTATATATCATATTAGGTCTTGTAGTATTTGAAAAATTAAACCCTTTATATGTCTTTCTCTAGCTTGTTCAGCTAGTGTTGTTCACCAATGTGTATTAAAGCTGAAGTGTGTATTGTTTTTGTAGCCACTGGTAGGTTGATTTGTGCTATCAAAACTTTAACTTGTTTGCTTGAGCATCCTGTTGGGGAATTTACAGTTAAAACCCAAGGACCAGGTGTGTTGAATGAAGACCAGGAGTCAGAGATGCGATCAATTGAAGAAAATAGTTTGCAGTTTCATCGGCAGAAGCCAGCTTCAATACTCATAATAAAATAAAGTTGATATAATTTTATTTTAAGTCATATTTAAGAAATTTGAATGGATAAAAAATAATTGTGTAAAATAAACATATTTATACTTTAGATGACAAAGTATTTTTTTTTCACAAATAAATAAATATTTAATCACTGTAACCAACAGGGCACTCAGTAGTCTGGGAAGTTTGTGTGCATTGGGAAACTTTTTTTCCAAATAAAGCCAGTTAATCCCTAATTTTACATCAGCACAACACATGAAAAGACATATATGACAGTGGTCAAACGCATAAAGTCAGTACAATTTGAAAATCAGGTCACGCGTTTAAATGTTTGTCAATGCGCCGTCCCAGTGAACTGACCTCCTCCTCTTTTCAGTATTCAATTCCGCATGGAACATAGGACCAGACCGTCACAGAACACGCATCATCAGGTCGACATGCATACTTCACAAGATCCACTAGATTCGACTAAGTCGCAATGTTTGTGAAATTAATGTTCATTTTCCATTCAAGAGGGTTTTTTACATTATATAACATGCGTAATTGTGGAATGCTGATTGCAAACGAAGTATTATGTTTTTGCCTTTATATATTAAAGCAATAATTTAATCCTTTTTTTGTATACATTAATTCCGTAGTTGTTTAAACGTTCTTCTATCCTTATTAGACGGAACTGAATGACCACGCGAACAAGTGGGAGAAGGTGGTACTGTGTGCCTCCGACGCGGCCGCGGCCTTTCTCGCGCCGTCCAAGATAAAATCCATCCCGCCTCAAACACCTCGGTCCAAACCGGAAAAACGTCCAATGCCAATATTTGGAAAAATGGCAGATATCGGCCGATATATCGGCCATGGCGATATATCGGTTGACCACTAAAAATCTCCACACATGGATGTAAAACTTGAAGCATATCTTCTAGTGATTATTTTGGTGACAAGTGATCACAGGTCAGACGCAATAGGTCTCTCCAGAGACGTATATCGGATACACTGGACATCAGGGTGACGGCAAATGACGGTTTCTTCCTAGGGCTCTCTCTGCATCTAGCTGCAAAGACAAACACTCGCACACATACGCAGAGAACACTTATCTGTACTTCAAGGTTGCCGGGCTCTGCCCTGAATCTTAACAGATATAGTTCACCACACACACACAATGAGAGCAGCTTCTTAGAAAGTAAAAAGGCAGACTAAAGCCATATTCAACTTATTTTCTAAATGGATAAAGTTACCTTTGATAATTATTTCAAGAAGAAACAAACAAACACAAAAAAATATATATATATGTATTATGAAGGTCGTGATGTCTCCAGTATTCCACTCCTTCAATCCCAACCAGCCTGACAAAAGCATCTTCAGTTGCTTTTCCTCAGAACTGTAAAACAATGATTGTTTTCAGACAAGTTTCCTGAACACAGCCTTCATCGCCAATTAGTCAGAGACACAGATAGGCCTAGTTCGGCACCCAAAAAAATGCTATTAGTTTAAAGACAGTAGCCAGACGTTCGTCAAGCCAAATGTTTCTAAAAATGATAAGAAATTATTTAAACTTGAGCTTGGTTCAGAGTTCAAAGTGGAAATCCATACTGGTTGGGCGGATCAGCATGGAATGGAACGGCTAAAAAATAAGAATGGTTGGCCCAAACTGCTCTTGTTGCTTAACCGTTCCATTCTGTGCTGATCCATGATTTTGGGGGTGGAATCTGTGTGTCTGACCAATTGCAGACACAACCTGTCTGAAAACAATAATTGCTTTGCAGTTTTGTTTGGTAACACTAGGGCTGCAGAAATCACATTTCAGTTTTAGGGAACCGGCTGTGTAAAATTGTGCAGACTATGCATAACCTTCTATATTGTGTGTTTAAAATGTTTTGATTTTGTAAATATTCACAGTGAATGCAAAACCCTGTTTAACAGTAATGTTTAAAAGAAACAGCACTTAACAGCTGTATGGGAGGGGTGCAAAGGGTTGTTCAGCAACTGTGTTCAACAAGTAACAATTTTAATTTAAATTACAATGCTTGCATGCCATTCATTGAAACTGAAGACATATAATCAGGAGATTCCTGTGTGGCTGTAAATAGCCTCAGTTGGCTGTACTGTCTAATAAAGAGGAGCCTTTGTCAGTGCTTTATCATTACCCTTAATCTATACGTCTGCATCAGATGGCAAACAGAGAAGAGCAACAGATTAACTATTTAAAGCTGCTCATATAAAATGCATGTTCCTGCTTATGTGGACGTGAAGTGTTGGAGTTCTATTGGAATTCCTTGAATTCTCTTTAAGCGCATTGCTTTTCTTCTGTACAGTTTGGACGGTTTTGTGATGGTAATGTAACCTTCAAGAGCTGGTCAGAGTGCGGTGTGCCACTGAGAGCCTCTTTGTAATCGCTGAGAATTAGTTCCAGCGTTGTCCACTTCACAGGGCCACAGTGGTCAGTTCGGCCTGCGCTCCGCCTTCTGCATGCATACTTCACTGTAAAAAGACCTGCAACCGTTACCTTAAAGAGCTATTTCTACTTGATCAAAACATTTAATTTAGTTTGATGTTGTGACCTTAATGTATTTAGGTTGATTCATAATATGTTAGGAAGCACAATTAATATATAAAAATTAATTTATTATTACTAAGTATTCCTAAAACGGTAATATATTACTATTAAAATAAAATATTTAGAATATTTTCTTTTACTTTATTGTATTTAAATTTCAACAATTTATTAAATTAAGTATAATAAAACACAGCCTTTTGCAATTTGATAAGCGTAGTAAGCCAGATTGCAATTTCGATTTTAGTTTTAATTGAGAAGTTATCTCGTAAATGATCTTGTAATTGATTGGAATCACTGGGTAGTGTAATAAGAGCATTTATATTAGACTGTCAAACTCTCTAAAAGTTTACTTTGTGTTTATTCTGATGAATTTGCTTTTATGACCTGTGATTTACTAGCTTATGTTAGACCACCACAAAAAAAAGATTGTGTGTTTTCACTGGGAAGAATGTCTTAAATGGATAGAGTTATGACTGACATGAAGACAATCTGGGTGTTGCAATTGCAAATATGTTAAACATTTGAGAAAGTATTAAAGACCCAACGATTCTAAATCCAGAGATTATCAGTAAGATAATGAGAAACAGACAGTTTGGATGGGATTACACACAATTCTATTAGGCTAATTTTAAGAGGTTTAACTTTGGAGTGGTCCAACAGTCAAAAACAAGCATTTTACGTATTTGTATTGACATAAACACAATAGTAGAGAAATGCAACTATAGGAGTTATTCAGCATAGCAAACTTTACTTTTAAACACAGGCTTGCATGGTATTAGTCAATCAGCCAATTTAAATGAGCTTTCTCTGCACACGTTGTATTCTGACTAATCCAGCTCACACACACATACTGACTTCACATTGGGTTTTAAGATCAGAATAGGAGAAAATAAAACAGCAAAAACATAGTGCGTTAAGAGTGGTGTAAATAGATAATTTTTACAGGGGGCAGCCTCACTGTGCTGTGGCCAGCTGAAAGCTGGGCGTCAGATTGGGTTGAGAAAACGAATGGGCTGAGAAAGGAATCACCCATAGACAATAGATGGTCAGAAAAGTTTAATATTCGCTCCCTTGTATTGATTTCTAGGTGCATTTCTTTTTACATTCATCAGGGCAATTTTTATAATTACCTTATTAATTGTATCTGTGTTGTAAGTTATGCCAAATACTTAAAGGGGTCATATGATGCTGCTAAAACGAACATTATTTAGTGTAATGCAATGAGTTTATGCGGTTTAAGGTAAAAAAAAATTATTATTTTCCACATACTGTACATTACAGTTTCTCCTCTATGCCCCGCCTTTCTGAAACGCGCTAGATTTTTACAAAGATCATCCAGTGAAAACAGAGGGGGCTTTGATTGTCCAGCTATCCTGTGCGTTGTGATTGGCCGAATGCCTCAAATGTGTGATGGAAATGTTACGTTCCTTACCATACTGTGATGCCATGTCCTGGAGCGATGAGACACAAAAAAACATTAAAACCCATTATAAACGCGGCATTTGTTGCATCCAGTGGGGACATATTACGGATTATAATGACTTATATCGTTTAGGCATTGATTGCATTATCACCGTGATAAACATAAAACCCTGCTCTGCATTTGTGGATCGGAGGAGAGACAAGGAACAAACTACAAATGCTACTCTACGCTGCTCAAAACTCTCGTTTGAATCGTCAGTAGCAAATCCTTTAATATAAAAAAAACGTACTTACAGTCCGTGAGTCAGAACAGCCGGCAGTTTGTAGTCTACTCTACCAGGATCAGGAAGCGCCTTCCATAAAATGTGCTGCACACTTCTGGATATTTGGGTTGAACTGTTCTTGAACAGTTTTGTAAATACAACTTAACCTCTGATTTCTATTTGTGTCCTTCTTTTGGAAGACCAAACAAAGTAGTTTGCTTTCACAACGAAACACAGCGTCAACCACGGTGCGGCTTGAGTGAGCGGTGGCCAGCGGGCTTGCAGCAACCACATGTGACGACCCCGGGCTAGACTCCACTTCGTCCATGGTGAAAGCCGATCCGGCGATCCACAGCCAGAAGTTGATGTATTTCCTCAGCGACCAACACGGATCAGCTCCAGGCATGACGAAGCGGATATCGTCCTCTTTTGGAAGACCAAACAAAGTAGTTTCTCTTTCATAACGAAACACAGCATCTTCACGACATGGCGGCAGCAACAATACTACAGCGAGAATAAAAGTTACGCCTTCTTTCTTTGCGTGAACATTTGGGCAGCGTTATGCAAATCTTCCCACATCGTGACGTAGACATGTGAGGGCGTGTTAAAACAAGGCGTTTTAGGTAGGCGTGGCTGACTCTTAACTTTTATAAAGAATATCACTTTGAATTTGAGACTTTAGTCTTTGCATCTTTACAGATCTTCTTTATGCACCAAGAGCTTGTAACACCCCAAAGAGAAAGGAAAAAAAAAAATGAAACGCATCATAGAACCCTGAATTGAACCAATTACTTTTCAGTCAAAAGTAGTTTAAACTGTTACCAGTGATAACCAACTGTATTTAAATGATACATTTTAGAAACAGGGACTCGCTGACTAAATTAAGCACCTCTGATTGGCATAAGCTCAACAGAAATGTGTGTGATCGGTTATAATGCTCTACGCTGCAAAAAACAACATATAAAGCAATCTGATGGAATGCGCACAGATCTGTAATCTATCTATAAATATGCTGGCTCTGAATAATTATACTGCTTATCCTGTCCCAAATTTAGGTTGTTATACATGGAAAAATGGAAATAAATGGACTATAAATATTTATTGTCATTAAAATTTCTTTCTTTTTTAGAAAAGTGGGAAAAGGAAATGCAGATTTGTATCCCAGCTGAAGAATGGCTGAACTTGTGGCATTCTCAGTGTGTGACTAGTCATTCCAGGGCTCTAAGGGAATTTTGTTGGAAAAATACAATTTGTTTCTTTATTACACCCAAAGTGAAAGCAAAACAAAAAGGAATGACAAATCAGGGCTTCTGCTGGAGGCAGTGCGGGCCATTATCGGCTGATCATGTGCATGTCTTCTGGTCTTGTCCAGTTTTAAATCAGTATTGGTCAGAAATCCATTCTAGCATAGAGGAAATCTTGGAAATTGAGATTGAAAAAGCAGCTTATATTCTATTTCTTGGCAATATAGTCCTTATAGTCCTGATCCAGTTAATAATAGGAATAAATATCTACTCAGGATTCTACTAGCAGCAGCAAAAAAGCGATTACTCTACTATGGCTCCAGCAGACTCCCCCAACAAGAACTCTGTGGGAACAAATAGTTACAGAAATTTACAAGATGGAAAGACTGACATTCAGGTTGAGACTGCAAGAAGAGACTTTTAAGAAGCACTCGGGAAAATGAACAATCTATATATCAAAACAGAGAGAAGACAGATAAATGCCAAAGTGAAATATGTATATTCATTAATGTAATTTGGATCAACGGCTGCTTGATAGTAAGCCTAAGGAAATGAGCATTATGTTTATGAATGTATGACCACAAATATTCACGTATACATGCTTACAAATATTTGCTTACATTGTAACCAGTTGACCAGACTGAAATTTCTTTTACTTTTTATGTTATACTTTGGGGAAAATATTTATGTATGTAACCATGAAGGAGTGTTGTTTGATTGTTATTGTGTTGAAGTCATAAAAATACATAAAAAAAAAAAAAAATATTTTTTTAAACCATTGTAACATCAGATGTTACAATACAAGAGATGAGTAAATAGAGACCCAGTTTTAATTTTTGGCTGAACTACTTCCTTTAATAGCCCTGGTTTAATAGACGTGGTACATGCAACACTTCAAAGCATGTTTTGCGGTTTAATGAAGCCAAGATTAAAAGGTTGCAGGTAAGACGGATTAGCAAGCACTTTACACATTAACCTTCCAACAAGACGATTTCCCCTTTATTAAATCCGATTTGGTCCTTGTTCCATTCGGATGTCCAACAAGGAGACTCTGATGTCTGGATGTGTCATTGTGCAACATTTAGTTTTGTACTGGTAGCTCAGCCTTGTTTGGGAGGCGGAGAAAGACAGCTAGGTCAGGAAGTGAATGACATCTTATTTGACTAGTAGTCTGGCTTGGAATAGTCACAGTGTTGATGTGGGTAAGTAGCTTAGCAAGAATGTGAGGAGGCCAGGGAGAGATATTGCAGGCATCTGCGGTGGCCGTTTGAGGATTTACACTTCTGATCCATGTGCACACAATCAGTGTGAATCAATCCATGTATCATTCGATCATTCGTTTTTTTTATTTAATATTGAAAGTAGAAAAATGGGAAAACGGCTCCTTTCGTTTGTCCCTAAAAACGAAAAACGAGGAATTCCGCTTAAATTTATCGTTTTTGTGCATGTGTGGAAAAAAGAAATAAGAACCAGATGATATTGATTTCTACAACGGATTGTTGGGCGGGAACTTAAAACGCCTCTTTCTGCGATGGTTATTTAGCAGCCGAGATCAACCGTGCCTTCATCAGTTCATTCTGCGTATCCGCAGCAGAATAATAGTCCTCTCTGCTTGCAGTGTCGGAGTATTAACCCATTATGTGCAAATACATTTCAATCTTTGTTCATCAAACAAACAGGCTAATGAATAGCTCGACACAACTCATACTGGGGAAGAGTCTAGACAGGGCTTTCTTCTGTGTATATATAAATTATATTCTTTGCATCAGCTTGGCATGGCAGGGTATGATATGACAGCTGTCATAGCCTACCCTGCTCACCCAGTAAATCTGTTGTTTAATTAAGAATTTAATTAATTTGTTTCAAAATAAATATTTTAAACACTATGAAAATGAAAGAATAATAAATTGGCTTGGATATATATATGCCTATGTTGCAAGAACTGTCATTTTGACTGACAACCAGAGAACAACCAATATTAAATTAAATTAATACTGTTAGAGTTATATAATGTAATCTTGTTTTATTAAAATTGATTATAATTGGTATCTCAAAAGGATATGCACTTGTGCGCAGCTTGAGCACTGCAACGCAAGATTTTCATAAAATATAATAGCTTGCCATCTCGGTTTGTTTATCACCAAACCCTCAGTATACCTTCAGAATGTTTGGAATATACGCCACGAGATGCATAAGATTATTTTATGACAGATATGTATCCGCTTAAAAAAAAAAAAAAACTAAAGTCACCATTCTCTGCCATTAAATTGGCAAGCCCGAGCAGGACATTGCGATGTTGCGAAATTGCGATGGGTTAAAAAAACTCAATAAGCAGACAGACTACAGACAAGCGCAGACCAGTATTGAAGTGCAAATAAGCAGCAGTCATATTTAAAGCAATTTAAATTAATATTGAGTACTAATTGATGTTCACTTGGATTTTTCCCCATCGAGGGAACTTAATACTCTGTCATTAGACGATCTATTCATTTAGTCTGTTTGATGAGAAAAATATGAAATTGATAAAATGGGTTATTATTCCGTACAGCTGCAGCAGCAGAGGACTATTATTCTGCTGCGTGATACTGCAGAAGAACTGATGATGGCACGGTTTGATCTTCGGCTGACCAATCAGCAGAAAGGGGCGTTTAATTCCCGCCCACGTGTTGAAATCGAATATTCTAGCTGTTTATTTATTTTTCCACCCATGAACGAAAAACGAAAATTTAAGCTGAATTTTCATTTTTCGTTTTTTGGAAAAAAACAAAAAAACGAAAAGGATCAGTTTTCTCATTTTTCTACTTTCAGTATTAAATCAAAGAATGAATGATCGAATGATACACGGATTGAATCCAGACTGAATTTTGTTTGCCTTTCTTTAATGAAGTAGAATTTCGAATGGAAGATTTTGGATTTTCTTATGCAAATATGGTGTTATGGTTTACTGTATTGCCGGTCATTTTTATTGTTTAATAAGATGCTTATCAAATATTGATGCTTATTAAAAATGACACTATAAGGTGAACTGTTTAACCGTTTTAGAGATTTCTTCTCATCAGTTGCTTGATTCAGTTAATCAGCACAGAATTAATCAACATTACCCTCTAATATACAGTGCCACGAATGACGCAGATAATTTGTGCTGTTATTATTGTAGGTCTATGTTTCCACCCCCTTCATTATAAACAGTATGTGATGAATTATGATGACATCTTGGACCATCAACCCAAGTGTCACTTTTGATTTAGATGATTTGTAAACTGTTTCTCAATGTCCCTGCATGCCTATAGTATGAACAAGAAGTCTTTCAGACAAAAGAGAGGCTTTTTTTAATAATGCTGGGCTTTTAGATACCAAAAAAATGTGTTCATTTGTTCTAAATTAATGTTATTTTAAAATCTAGAGATCAGTATTTTAACGAAGTTTATTGTTGCCTCAACATTTGCTGTAATAAGTGGAGTAATTACAGTAATCAAGTCTTCTGATTCATAGTAAGGCAAGCACCAAAGGATCATTTAAAAATTTTGTGGTGAAAATATGTTGCATTCTATTAAGACTAAACATTTAATTTAGTGTAATATTTTATAGTGTTGTGGAACATTTTCAAGTATAGTTAAAGAAACAGTTCACCCTAAAATGAAAAATCTGTCATTACTTATTCAGCTTCACAGTGTGACATGATGCACCATTTTTAATTTTATTATAAATGCAAATAGGTTATAATGAACCTATAAAATTATAAAGGGGTTGGTAAGGTTGATAAATTCGTATCCGTGTTGTCTGTAATGCCAAATACTTAAATTGAACCAATTACTTGCAGTCAAAATATTTTAAACTGTTACCAGTAATAACCAACTGTATATAAATGATACATTTTAGAAACAGGGACTCACTGACTAATCTAAGCACCTCTGATTGGCCTTTGCACTCACCCTAAAATGAAAAATCTGTCATTACGTCTTCGCCTTCACAGTGTGACATGGGCACCATTTTTAATTGATTGAAATGCAAATAATTGAGTGCTTTGGTCAGATTAACATGTAAGATACTCGACTGATGTCTGTTCCTCACGATGTATGCCTTCAGAAGATTTGGGATCTTAGTGATCATATGGATACTTGTTTCACATTTGCGTAGTTATTTATTTAGCAAATGCTTTTATCCAAAGCAACTTACAATGAGGAATTCAGTACACAATGCCGAGATTAAAGTATAAACTAGATTAGTACACAAAGCTAGAGCAGAGGTAAATGCAGAAAAGACAACCTGTTCTCACTCGCAAGGCATCAAAAACCAAAGTACAGTCAAGTGCCTTTAGTGTCACTGTTACGACGCTAAAAGTACCCCCATGCTTAATTTCTTTTTAAGAAGTACACAGGGCATGGAAAATTTGGATGATATGTACTGTAACTGCTGAATTGTTTCCAGTGATTAAAACCTTTAACTTTGTTCCTCACATAAAGATATCATAATGTAAATATATTTGATATAAGACATGGAATGCACCACGAATTGTCTGTAATACCTTTTTTTTTTTTTAAATCAATTTTTGTAAGAAATTGCTGTGACCGTATCTAGCTGTTATGTGTTCTATGTTGTTGAGAAGTGGTCAGGTCCTCAAAAATATCAATGTCAAATATGATATAAATGTCAACATTTCCAACTTCACAAATGGATGCAAAGAATTAAATGAGTCTTAATGATGCATAAGGCAAGCAACTGAAAGCATTGAGTTTTTAGTTTGATAGTGATTCAAGGGTACCATTTGCATCTAGCTAGAGGTGTTTGGCCGTGTTTTATTTTTGACACCTTGGGAGTCAGAGTGCCTTTAATAGTAAGGACCTTTTGTTTATAATTGTGGGTTTAGTGCTTACGGAAGAGGTGTGTCTATAGTTCTGGTGTTACAGGGTTAAAGTGATGTTCTCAGGAGATCAGGTGAAGGTCAGCGGTTCATTCCACCAAAGACAAATAGAGAGGGTGCTTTTATGGTGCTTCTTTGGTGGAGTTTGACGGCCAAGGTCATGATGATTGTCCTTTATTTATTTACTTCAGTGATTCTAGCTTTGTTAGTTATTATCCTGCATACTGTATATGTTCTTTTACAGATTGTTCAAGTATTTAAAATAGAGCTTTTACTTGATTCAAATATTTCATGAAAAATTCAAACCTGCAATAATTCAAGAATGAAACCACTTTCCCGTCACGTTATGAAGGTATAAGTGACATGACATGTGACCAAGTATGGTGACCCATACTCGGAATTGGTGCTCTACATTTATCCCATCCAAAGTGCACACACACAGCAGTGAACACACACACACACACCCGGAGCAGTGTATAATGACAGTGTTTCATGGATGTGATTTCCGATCAGATTTTAGAAATCCCTTAATGGTGTTAAATATATGTCATGCATGAACTTGTTTAAAACACTTCAGGTACAAAATTTTTTATGGAATCCGAGAGCACAATTATGAGTTCAAGCCACTCTGGCTTATATCTGCATTGTGCTATTGAGAAGGATCAGCTAATCTGTCATTCCAGGTCCCACCAGTGCCTTTCATCTCTTTTCACAAACTCAAAACCGGAGAGTAAGTTGAGATTTCCTATTCCACTTCATAAGTTCCTGTGCTATACGTTTGTCTTCTATAGAACCTGTCCTTGAGACTTTTTGGAAGAAAACGGTGTAATTCAATTTTCCCAGGGTTAGATATCTTCATAGACTAGACTGACATCTAATACCTGGACCTTGACAAAGACAGATGTGAGTTTGTGTGTTTGTGTTTAGCAGGAAGCATTACACACCTAGGTGTTAGCTCAAGCTCTTAAGTGACATGGATCTGTGGATACCATGTGGATTTTCCATTGCAAATCCAGATGTTGTGAAGCATTAATCTCTCAGCGAATAAATAGGTTTGCTGAGAAAGCAGGATTCTTTCCAATCTTTCCGTAGTAAGAAAATGCAAGATCGGGAACCAAACTTTATGGATACGTAACCCTCTCTCTCTCTAAAAAAAAAAAACACAAACACACAAAAAAAAAAAAATTTTGGACAAGCATTAACAAAATCAATTATTTAGCACATGCATATAAGATCAAAACTGTCTTCTTGCTTTGCTCTGATTCACAGCTGTTAGCTAATAATTATGATTTATGAACGGAGCTGTTTGTCAGATTTCATGGGAAATGTCAATTTCATATCATTTGGCATATCTAAGGGACAAAAGTTGCTAAGTTTACCTTCATTTCATTGCATCTTATATGCATCTTGAGCTTATGAGGTATAGAAAATGGGTTGTATAATGTCATGCAATAGAAGTTCAAATGGCTCCATGGTCACACTATGTCTGTCTCTCTCTTGTTGTATGGAGAAAGTCATACATTTCAAAACCTGCACTAAAACGCAATACACTAAAGCCAGTGTATTGCCACTTTGCCAGATATCATACAGTATTCCCAGTGCTGGGTTAGTATTTCTCTGACGGTGTATAGCTATTTCCTGAAGCAGATGGTCATTGCCGGGGACCTGCCTCGAGTACACAGTGTCCTAGATCTAAAAATGCCACGATAATTTCACAAGGCACTACTGAGCATATACATATACATATACATATACATGAGCATATACATATACATGTCTGGGCAAAGTTCCAGGTCATTCCAAAATATAAAGCCAAAGAAGTGCACCAGTGAACGAGAACCTTTTTGTGTAACCCTTGCCAAGAATAATGGTGCTCAATTGTTTTAAGTGCAGGGTGTACGGAGAACAGCTCAGTGTTCACATTAATCACTCACAGAGCTGACGGACATTGTCTTGGACTTGGAGAGCACAGCACAGAAATCACTGTGTCAGATGTAAGTTATAAGGCCAGATTGTTGCATGTGGGTGATTGACAGAAAATATTATCCAACAAGACATGAAACGGCTAGCTGTAATGCAAACACATTTAGCTTTCCGAAATTTTTTAGTCACATTTTTCTACATGAAACGCTGAAAATATCCTCCTAGACTGTAAACTGTTTGTCGGCACCTGAAATGTGCTTCATGTAGTGATGTATTAGTAACATATAATTTAAGTGACTCTACAAAATCCTGACTGCATAGGTTAACCCAAAAGGTGTGGGCCACAATATTTAATTTAATGCATAAAAGAAGCACTGGCGGCTTGTGGGTTTTAAAATGGAGGAGGCACACTATTTGTATTGGTCTGGGATCCCTGCCGATGATTATTATTATTATTAGCTTAACCACTTTAAAATGGCTTTTTGGTTGCTTTTTAGTCAGAAAAAGTAAAGAAAACGACATACATACAGCAAGATAATATAATTTCACTTACCTTCTATCACTTGAAGAAAATCCTCCCTCTTAAGTCTTTTAAGTCTGTGTTAAAAGAGAGCTGCCTGCTGCGCCCTTTTAATTAAGCCGACTGCTGTAGCCTATATCCAGTTAGGCTGTTTTCCCTTTTTTTAAATTTGTTTGAATGACAGTTTGGTAAATCTGTTGGCAATCAAATATTCTATATCGCTACTCATCATAAGTACTTGGTACATTATCAGCGCAGCGGGAAACGTTCAAACCAATATCACGTAATTTACGTCTTTTTGATGATTGGTTGATATCAGAAGGAGGCTAGCCTCCCCTACGAGGTTTCTTTTCTCAACACTCCTCAGCGCTGAAAGTGAACACTCGATGCTGATTGGCTAATTTTTTTACCAACGGAGGCACGAGAGCTCAGTTGTCCCCTGGCCTCCCCCTACCCTTCTCTATAATTAGAGGTTGTAATTACATCAGCAGATTCGGCACATTCGCGATAGAAAAGCGGCGCTTTCACGGTATGGTATTACAGCTTTGAATTACAAACAAAAAATTCATGAACTGAAATGAATTGTGACTTTTATTAACATTAAATCCTCCCATTTTCACCTCAAAATTATGGGGAAGCTGTGCCTCCCCGGACGAGCCGCCACTGAAAATAAGTGAATAGATACAGAAGCCAATAAATTAAACAATAATAGCCACTAAATGATTTGTGTGGACCAGTGTTAATTTTGACAGGCATTTTTGATTTAGTCTTAGTCTTTATCTTGAGAAGAAAACGCTTAATAGTCTTAGTCACATTTTAGTAATTTGAGTCTTTAATAGTTTGTCAACGAAAAGTCATTGCATTTTTGTCAACTTATAGTCAAACGCATTACAACTAGGCATGGGCCGATTGCCGGTTTCAAGGTATACCGCGATTTGAAAATTTCGCTAATATTTTCCATTATACCGTTCCTGCGGTATGTGCTGTTTTTCATGTCTCCTCAAAGACTGAAAGTGTAGGAATCCCTCCGGTTGAGTGCAGTGTAGAGAGTAACACGACCCTCCTCCTCCTGTTGGTGCGAGCGAGCTGTCAGTCACGTGTGTGTAGGACGGCCGAACTTGCTTCCCCTGGAAAAGGGGGGCTTTTCAAAACGAGGATCGGCAACCGGACGTTTTTGTCTTATTGCAAGCAACTCGTCTCTGTTCTGGACTTGCACAAACTGCGGTGCAATGCCATCGTTTTCCAAAATGTAATTTATGTAAAAATATGAAGTCTGTAAACACCTGTTAACACAGGCCAGAGACGCTGAAGACGGACGCACAGAGAAAAATACTGTAGCAGGCAGATCACTCACTGTTCATGATGCACAAACTATTGGCTTCGGAAAAGTTTACGTGGTATTTTCTTTTCATCTTGTCTATGTATCGTCTATTAAGCAGTGTGTCGAGCTCAGCGGCTTTGTTTAAAGCGCCGGTTTTTAACGAAGGAACTGCTGCAGAGAGTGGAATAGGCATCTCCTTCAGGCTTATGTGTGTGCTTGTTCAGGAAATGTAGTATAATTTCACAAGCTAGTCAGAAACAGTGTTTTGCTTAAACGGTTATTATTAAATCAAGGTTATGGTAATGAAATTCTATAACTAAATTATATGAAAGATATAAATTATATATATATGAATTATATAACTAAAATTAAGTAACTGTAATTACAGATTTAGGTTAAATAAAGATGTCAGTCTTATTTTTCTTCTTTTTAGGAAAACAAATCAAAAACGAAAAAAATTAACAAAATTCTACGTCCTAATATTTGGTAATGTGCTCAAAACAAAATATATTGGGTTCAGCGGAAAAAAAAATATTTAATAATTTTTTTTTACCCAAGTATTTTAAAAATAACACATTTTGAGCTGTTAACGACAAAACCATGATAAGCGTGATATTTTTGCTTAAGTTATTACCGCAAAAAGCGCATACCGGCCCATGCCCAGTTACCAACATATTTTTGGAGCTGTTGTATATGTAGTTTTTTAAAACAAAAAAATAGTCATTAGTATCTTCTCAATTGTCAACAAATCAATTAAGCTTATGAGAAATTTGAATCAAGGATTGAATTTGGAAAAACTTGAATAAATAATGACAATTTTCATTTCTGGGTGAACTAACCCTTTTTTAAAATTTTTTCCCCTTTAACAGTAGTGAAAAGGGAGCAACTTATAAAAATGATAGTTGTTCATATACAGTATAATATATATATAATTTATAATTTTTTAAAAAGAAGCAGAATAAGACAATAAGACAAATACGAAAGATACAAATTAAACTAATTTTTCAGATACAGTAGGTTTACTTAACATATTTATTTAACATATTTTGTTGGTTAACATTAATGACACGGAAAGGTACTTAATTAGGAATGCTGTCCCATTAAGACAGAAGGCATGCATGTAATACTGACACAAGTTCAGTTTTCACCCACCTGTTTACGTTCACATAAAGGGGGACTCCACCACAAAATGAAAAATTTTGTCATAATCACCTACCCCATGTCGTTCCAAACCCATAGAAGCTTCGTTCGTCTTCAGAACACAATTTGTAGATATTTTGGATGAAAACCTGGAGGCTTGTGACTGTCTGATTGACTGCCAAGTAAATTAGACTGTCAAGGTTCAGAAAAGTATTGAAAGACATCGTCAGAATAGTCCATCTGCCATCAGTGGTTCAACCGTAACGTTATGAAGCGACGAGAATACTTTTTGTACGTGGAGAAAAAAGACTAGATATGCAAACGCCCCTTAACCGATTGCAATCCAATGACAGGGACGCATTTTGAAGGACAAGACAGTAGCCTAGAGGATGTATTTTGAATGTAGTCCTCAAATAACATTATCGTCTCGTCTTGTTAACGAAGACGCGACATAAATTTCGTCATAGTTTTTATCATCAGATATTAGTTTTAGGTCGTCAACGTCTCGTCTTAGTCACAGAAAAAAAATTATGTTTACGAATATTTTTCGTCGTCTTCGTTGATGAAATTAACACTGGTGTGGACAACCATGAAGTTGATAGTTAAAAAAAATGTGGGTATGATTGTTGCAGGCTACTATGAAGTTCAAAGGAAGTGGAGATTATATTTAGGTGAAAATGGTGCTGAAAAATTATAGCGGGAAATTGCTGTGTATGAAAATTGGCCATAATGGGTGTTCTCGTCTGTACTGCTGTGACGACAACACAAGATTGTAAACTGAAATCATGCTTATTTTTCCCCCTCAGTATCTATTGTTTTTATTGAAAAAAATACAGAATCAGAACTGGAATTACGAAATGAAATTATGGGTAATTATTTTAATATATCAACACTCCCAGTTTGTTAATAAAACAATATTTTAAAACACGCAGAATTTTCATAATTACAGCAGAAGTTCCAGAGGAAATATTTTCAAATGGTCTTCGAATATCCTTACAATTGGTACAAAGAGTTGCGTCTCAGTGGTGGATGGTTCAACTACACCATTAGTGCAAAAAACACTGACAGCTGTTTAAAAGTTTTGCCAGCAATATAAAAAAAGCTAATAATTCAAATTGATTACAGTATAAATTGTACAGTTGCTTTGACCTCAGAGCTCAGGATAGTAAGTAGTGAAGGGTTTTGATATTTATATTTAGGCTTGGTTAAAAATGATCTTAAAAGTGTGTTAGTGCACTGGCAGATTTTTTACTTCTTGAACTTCTTGAATGGTGGTTTTTCATTTCATGTCAACTTTAATAATTAATCCAGAGTCAAACTTTACTAACAAAATACTTTACAAATTATTTTTGCAACCTGTAGTGGAACACATTTTAAAAATAACTCTACTATGTTCAATAGTGATATAATATGTCCACTGTCTAAAAATAACTGTACTATATTCAATAATAATATAATATGCCCACTGTCTAATATGTATCACTTAGGTCAGGTCTTCTGAAAGTTAGAAACCATTCGGTCTTCTAAGAAAATAATACATTAAAGTTGTGCCACGATATAGTCAGAATTTGAAATATATTTTTAGGCATCTCCATTTTAGAGATTATGCTTTGACGTCAAATACCTTTATGATCCATGAGTATGAAATTGTAACCAGTGAGCTAGTTAATAGTGTTTATTCACTATATTTCAAAAGCCTAAAGCCACATATTTTACTCTACTCAATTTTCCCCTAATTAAGTTTTAATTGGGGTGGTTGAGGAGGAACGAGCTCATGCACTGTGGAGAATTTGTGACAAACTGGCGGAGAGCTCTCTAGTGATGTGTCATGTCACCAGGATTACATCTTCACTGACCTGGTTTTATGAAAACCTTTTAAATGCTAAACAGTTCAGGGTTGTCAGAGAAACAACAGACAGTGAGCATTCGACTGTAATTGGCAATATCTATGAAAAAAGTGTGCAAATTAATATGAACAATTTAATAAAGGAAGAACAATGCATTGAAAGCCACCAGTGTTTCAGAGTCTTTAATAGTTTACAGGTTATAGTTTCTTGTTATGCTTTTTATTTGTCAGCACTGGGCCAATGGCCTAAAAAATTCAAGTACACCAAATTACACTTTGTTATAAAATTAATTTAGTATACGAAACCATAAGATTAATTATTTTTATTTTTTTGTTTTGTTTTACAGCTCTAGATCACAGTGGACTTCATTTGGCTTTTTGTGGTCTATAAAGTGATTAAAATATAAAGCCATATATCTACAATATATATTTAATAACATAATAATACAATGTTCGCAGCCTTTATTATGATACAACTAAATCATCTCTGGTGGAAAAAAAGAACACTTAAAGAATGTCTTTGCAGATCAAGGTCGTGGATAGAAAAAATCCCTTTGGCGTACATTTAACAAAATAACAAATGGAAGGAGTATGACATAGCTGTAAATCTACAGCCTTTAAAAACTGAGTGACTTTGCTGATATGCTGAGGGAGTATATACCAATACACATCTCTGAAGAAATTATAAACTTCAGATACAATTTACAATCTCTCTATTAGTGTTACTGGACCTTAGTCCTGAATTTGACACTATCAACCACAACATTCTTTTGAACAGACTCGAAAATTATGTCAGCATTATTGGAATTGCATTGGCATAGTTTAAATGATACTTATCTGACTGTTATCAATTTGTAGCAGTAAATGAAGAGGTATTATATCAATCGCAAGTTCTGTATGAAGTACTGCAAGGCTCAGCACTAGGACCTTTACTTTTCACTCTGTACATGCTACCCTTGGGATTTATCATTAGACAACATGGTGTTAGTTCACTGTTATGCTGACAATACTCAGCTTTATATTTCTTTGCGGCCTGTCAAAACATACAAATTTACAAAATTTCATGGAATGCATTGTCAATATAAAAAAAAATGGGATAAGTAGTAATTAAATATAAATGTAAATTACACTTTAAAAAATGCTGGGTTGTTTCAACCCAACTTTGGGTCAAATATGGACTAACCCAACTTTTGGGTTAAAAATTGAATGTAAAAATTTAACGCAACGGTTGGGTTGTTTTGACCCAGGGGTTGGGTTGTTTTTAACCCAGCATTTTTTAGAGTGTAGTAACAAACAGAGGCTTTAATTATTGGACAAAAACCTTTGCATGCAAGCAATAACCTAGAATACGGTCTAATACTTGATGGCTGATCTGTCAAATCTTCGTCGTCAGTTAGGAATCTGGGTGTGCTATTTGATAGCAATCTTTCATTTGAAAGCCACATCTCTAGCATTTGTAAAACCCCATTTTACCATCATAAAGTATCTAAATTATGACACATGCTCTCAATGTCAGATGCAGAAAAGCTGTTTAGCCATCAGACGAGATGGGCAAACCAGATGAGCAAAGCTGATAGAATCACTCAGACTCAAGGCTGGAATTGTAGACTTGAAATAAGATATGTCCAGTATTTCCTCTATAATTATGCCAAAATCTTATTTTTTTCAAACATTTCAAACTATTGATATATTAAATTAAATTAATTAATCATGATTTTGTGATTGCAGAAATTTGCAGAAACACTCATTGAGGAGGAAAAAAGAAACATGCAGTATACAATCTTGATTTTATGTGCTTTTTAGCTTGGTCATTTCAATATATTAATATAACAATGTATTCATTTAAATACTTTTAAGTTCTCCTGTAGCCGGACACATAGGGCCCTGGGGCTATAGCAAACCAAAGGGCCCCCCTTCATAGTAGCCTATCTTGGTGACGCACAACGTTTTCTACCACAGGAATAATATGTTTTTGTTTTGTTTTGTTTTTTAAATCAAATCTCCAACACACAGAGATACAATGAGTATGCACACTAAATATTCCAGGCTACAACACATTAAAAGAGTAAATACAATAACACCAGATATATGAAGCAAAAGCAAACAGGTTTCCAGAAGCAACAACAACTTTTGTGCATATACAGCTCCCTTAAGGAGTTTACGTTAAATAGTTTTAGAAGTTTCTTTCGGACCCATATACACTCTTAAAATAAAGGTGCTTCACGATGCCATAGAAGAACCTTTTTGTCTAAATGGTTCCATAAAGAACCTTTAACATCTGAAGAACCTTTCTGTTTCACAAAAGGTTCCTTGTGGCGAAAGAAGGTTCTTCAGATAATAAAAAGATAAGAAAGAGATGGTTCTTTAAAGAACCTTTGACTGAATGGTTCTTTGTGGAACCAAAAATGGTTCTTCTATGGCATCACTGTGAAGAACCTTTTGAAGCACCTTTATTTTTAAGAGTGTAGAAGAGAAGAATCATCAGGGCTGGACTGGGTCTAAAATTCAGCCCATCTGGCCCACATAGTCCCCCATAAATGTTTTGCTGGGGTTAGGGCAATTGAAATAAACAAAATAAATGATTTATTAATAAATAACGGACGAAAAACAAATGATATTTTTGAATTCTTAAAATGCATTTTTTAACAATATTAATATTCCATTATATTGCAGGCTCTTATTATTGAATTTATATTTTTCTGCAATTAAAGTTAGAAATATTAAATTCTCCTTAGTTGCCCTAATGAACAGCTAATTCTTGAATCCAGAGTTAACTAGTATTAGTAAACCTTTATAAAAGTGACTTATTGCCTTTATTTGACCCAATATTTGATAGGCAATAAGTAGCCTATAACAATTTTCATGACATTAATAATAAATATCATTAATACCATATTTCTACAGTGTCAGTAACATCATGTTAAATAGCCTAGGTGTGGTGCTGTGCGGATTAAATTGCTTAATGTAGCTTCACCACAGAGACTTTACTGTTAAAATATAAGTGTAGTGTGTCGAATTCAAATGGGCAAGCGCTGCTTATTATCACTTCAATAGAGCGGTGAAAGTGTCGAGCTGCAGTCGTTGTCAGAGCTGTGGCGGCGACTGGGAACGCCAACAAACTTATACGTCATTCGCCCGGAACTGCTTCCGTTTACAACAGTGAGCGCAAGCTAGATTAAATTGATTACTACGTTTTAAATATGGTTATTTTTCTTACAAAAACGCATCGATTCGCTACAGGAGGCCTTTGTTCACCCACCGGAGCCATGTGAGACACTTTTATTATGGAAGGGCGCTTTTTATTTCACATCTTTTGGACTGAAGCAATGCAACACCCGCTGAACGGCATTAAACAGCTTGAAAGATCAAATTTTTTTAGATAAACTCCGACTGGATTCGTTCTGAAAGAAGAAAGTTCATATACACTAGGATTTTTGGGTGAACTAACCCTTTAAACTTTCACAAAAATTTAAATAAAAATATAAAATATAAAAATAAAACCTAATTCAAAATATCAACAACTATAATAATATAATCAGTGATACTAAAATAACACTACAGATCATGCGGTCAGTCTCTTGTCAACATAACTCTTATCATTCTATAAAAAGAAACACTCCGGTTACTCATGTAACCTCGGTTCCCTGAGATAAGAGAACGAGTGTTGCGTCAGTGTATGATGCTTGGGGAAACTCTTGTTTACTCTATTACTGAAGCCTGATTGGTTAACGTTTGTGTAGCTGCACAAACCAATGACACTTTAGCCCACCAGAAAGGGCGGAGCCGACATGTATATAAGTCGGCTCGCAGCGCCATTCATCAGATCATTCGACTGATGCGTTCAGCCATCGATTCACATGCAGCTTATAGCATGGCCAGTTACGCAACGCTCGTTCTCTTATCTCAGGGAACTGAGGTTACATTAGTAACCGGAGCATTCCCTATCAAAAGCTAACTCCCGTTGCATAGTCGTTTGATGACTGCTTGGGGAACGTATCCAGTAGCACCGTACTATATGCAGATGCAGAACTTAGCCTGCTTTGCGAGCTAAGCCCAGGAACACTCAGCGAGGGCTCCATAAACCTGAGCCACAAAGAGACCCGAGAACATTCTGAGGTCTGCTTGAGATAACTCTCCCCACCCGAGGTTCAGTCTGCCCGACACATGAACCGCTCGTAGTGAGAGGAGTTCTCTCTGTGCCAAGAGGAGACGTTGAGTATCTGTTGAAGGGACATGATGATCGACCGATATTGATTTTTTATAACCGATATTGATACCAATTATTTGCGTGTTTATGTGCCTGATAACCGATATGCAGAACCAATATTTATTTACTATTATAAAGTAAATAAATGACTGAGTAAAGTAAGAACATGCTTCACTTTGGTTTTTCATCTTTTCAGTTATCCTTTTTTTTTTTTAAGTGTTGAAAATTAACAGTCTTTCATCTTAAATTTAATCTTCACATTACAACAATAAAAAAAAACATTTTATTTATAAAAAGCATCAACAACACTAATATTAACAATAAGAAAAATAAATGTAGAATGTCTAATGTTCTCAAATGGAGAAAATAAATAAAGGAAATTAGTCATATCAACTTCATTTTAAACTACAATTTTAGTAGGTTTATAAGCTGTTTAATTGCTACAAAGTCAAGAATAATTCACTGGATAATGTTAATTCACTTAATAATATTCTCTGGAATATTGAAATAAAACAAACAAAACATCATATTTTATTGCAACTGGCATGTTATATCAGAATTACCAATAATGGTTTTGTCGTTCTAGATTATGAAATGCCTGCTGACAGTGCGGTTTATCTATGTTACACAGAGCTATACTCAAACTGCGATCGCTCGTGGAGATAAATAATTAATTTACATAGCGTTATATTTATTTTAGTGTTTAGTAGCCAATAATGCTTGTAAATCTTAATACATTTAGGGGTGTTTGAAACATGCGGTGGCTGTGCTGGAGCATTCCCTGAGCATCAACCCGGTGAGTGAACAGCAATATAAAAGTGGCTTCATGAGACTAATGATGAGCAAATATACAACAGAGAGAGAATTAAATTTAGCGTTTTTATTTCCAACATGCGCTCATTCATGGCTGCATATTATTTAATTCAGGCAAAGTCTTTATTGGGACAGGACTTGACGGATTATTTTACATGACTCCATGAGTTGGTCTCTATTTAACCAATGTGGCAGAAAGAAACAAATAATGCATTAACTTTATCATTTTATATCTAACTAAAGCCATTCAAGACGAAAAAAACATAATCAAATACAAAAAATTGATTATTAAAACTACAAAAGCATCTCAATCAAGAGCAGCAAGCGATTCCATCTTTTATTTTATTGTTAGATTAACATTAATGAGACAGACGTCAAATGTTAACCAATCAGGCTTCAGTAATAGAGTAAACAGGAGTTTCCCCAAGCAGTCTTCAAACGACGACGCAACGGGAGTTACCTTTCGTTAGGGAACCAGATCTGTCTGATAAACCTCATGTTTGGCAGCCATCTGCAGCAGATGTCTTATGTCTGTGGCGTCTGGGTGTCAGACAGTTCTAGGTGATAGTAGCCAGTCATTTTGATGACAAGCTTTGGCTCTGGCATTTCTGAAGGACCAGAGGAGGATTTGAGATGCTTGTGCGATAATGGTCCAATGGTATTTTTCCAATGGAAGTTTTTCATCCCAATTTTTTGATGCACATCTCGAAATTTATTTAGTAAATGTGTTTCCATCGCAAAACTTTTTCATCCCAATTTTTTGATGCACATCTCGGAATTTATTTAGTAAATGTGTTTCCATCGCAAAAGTTTTTCATCTCAATTTTTTGATGCACATCTCGGAATTTATTTAGTAAATGTGTTTCCATCGCAAAAAAAAAATCTACCTCAAGCAAGCACATATGTTTATTATGAACTTGCAATTCACATTATGGTGATTCCAACCCTTTTTTGTACACAATATCCCCAAATTTGCATAAAAATAAGTGGAGGAACTACTGTCAGCTACTGACATTGGAGACCCAATTTACTACAAAAGGCAAAATACATAAAAAGAAATAGCATTGGGATGTTGCATCTACTATATATATATATATCTATAATAGATTATAATATGTATATATATATATTATATCTCTATAAGCTACTAAAATCTACTAGTACGGTAGAACAACCCAGAACTGTGGGAAAGTTTTTAAATGTGTCAGTTTAACAAATGAGTGCTCTCGTTAGGTGATTTATAATACACTTTTACATTAATAACATAAGTTCTAGTAGTTTATTTTTTCAGCTCAACTGAGACTTGATGACAAATTAAGTTGTGTTAGGGGGGGGGGGGGGGGGGGGGAAAAAATAGGTCTGGGCTTCCCGCTTCTCCTCTGTTGCTCCGACAGAATAAAAACTGAACACTGTTTGTGTTCTCTGGTAAGCAAAGCAGGACATACAGACAGAGAATGGTTCCCTCTGTTGGTGACTGTCATTACATTACCAGGGCATATAATGCAATGTACACATTACAGTTTTTGATAATTGATAGAATTTCTCAATACTTATTCTTTTTTTCAAAACTCTTCACACAGTGAGCACAACAGCAGTCTATGCGGGAGAAACTGTGGATCATTTGTCATTGCTTTGGCACAAAATGCATTCACTGACTTTAGTGAACATCCGGCTAGCATCTCATTTTGTGGTCTAGAAGAAAGAAAATCTTGTAATGTCATGAGGGTGAGTGATCAATCAATCTCTTTAATGCAATCACGTGACTGAATCCACTTCATTAGAAGATGAGTTTTTGTTTGTGAGTTGTGCCATCTCATTTCTTTTGAGGGCTAGTAGCCTAATGATTCTTGAGATCTAGCTGGGGACTGGTGGAGAGGATAGAGCACAAACGCTTAGTAAATATTTCTAGAATCTCTTATTAATTGAAATTGGATTTTAATGGCTCACTCTGCCGTGGGTGTGGAAAATATCTTTGCATTGCTAATGTAATTTCCATGCTTGCTATTGAATTTCTTGCTATTACTGTGAAGGGTTCTGAAAATAGATTCTGTGTAAAGCTTGGGCACTTTCTTTGTCAGCTTTAGAAATCACATGTAAGACTATGAACCTACTCAAGCAGATAATTTAATTCAGAAGTCATCTGTATAACATGAATGCATTATAAAACAGTCACAATGAAAGAAAAGTATTGAATAAAAATAAATGTTAATATAATTGACAATTTTCATAGAAATAAGCGCCACTTTAAAATTAAAAATTACAAAACCAGCTACTGCTACGTTTCTCACAAAATAAACATTTATTTATTTATTTATTTGGCACTGGTTTAAACTGTTATTAGCATCGACCATGCAAATGGAAGCCATGGTCCAAAATCTTATACCACTGCTTAATGGGTGATTAAGAAAATATACTACACATACCGACTATTAACTAGGGATGGCATAATCGGTATCGGGCCCGATACTGAGCTCCTGTAATCCTACTCGTTAAAATGCCCCGATACCAAAAACCGATACCACACAGCATGTGATAAGCACCATATTCAGACAAAGAAACACCGACAGCAGAACAACAGACAGCAGAATGGAGTTAAGGATGTCTAATACGAAGTGTATGTATGCAATGAATATAATGTTAAACATTCAGTGTTAACGCCTGTATAGCAGATGTGCGCGAGCTGATAAACAAAGCAAGCTGAGTGGATTGAAACATCACGGAAGATTCAAAATGGCAGCATTTTGGGGACTTATTTTTTGGTCAATATGTTAATTTTACAAATAAACCAAACCAAGTAAGATGGTTTTCCCTCAATAGAGTTTATAAATAAACTATCATTATATATATATCACACAGTATATTGTAACATAAAACCACCCACCTATTAAATAAAATATAAATTATTATAGTTATAAATATTATATATTATTATACAATAACATGCGATAAACACTAAAAGGAACCATTTTATCAGTTATTATTCATTAAATTGTATAAAACAATAAATATTTATATGTTGTATGCTGTACTATAAAAAAATATATAAATACGTTAAAATGTCTAAAAATGTAATAAAATGTAGAGGTCTGGAAATGCATCTAAAAAGGTTTGAAAGCATGAACTGATTAAATATATACATTGAATGCAATTTAATGCATAAATGTATTATGTAAATGTAATATAAATAGTAATTAACAAAAAAGACTATTAAAAATAAGACAAAAGAGTAAATAATTTTTAAAAAGACTATAACAGGGATAATAAACAGGCTAGCAAAAATAGCAACTAAACTGTCATGGCATGAATTAATTGAGAATTGTTTATGAATTGACAGTTTCAAGTAGCCTGGCACTGTGTGTAGTGACTAATTTTTATTCATCATGCGAACACAGCTGGCAAATAATTTTGTGAAATCTCAGTGGTCATTTACTTGATTTGTGTGGATGACAAACCTTGTGTAACCTATATGACTCATAGCTCTAAACCTACATCAAAGAAATCTGAATCCCACACACACACAAAAGAAAAATATTTTCTTCTTTTTGGAGATGACAGAAAGATAAAATGCCATACAAAGGCAATTTCACAAATTACAGATAAGGAGAAAATGCATTTCCCATCTTGACTGTGAGAGCTGTCTGATTCACTATAACAGACCTGAGAAAGAAAGAAAAACGTCTTTCATCCTGGACAAAAGAGGTATTCATTTTATGCATATCACTGATCTTGCTGTCTGCTCTGCCCAATCAAACCCAAAATACCCTGCAAAGAGCTAGAAGCCACCAAAGAATAAACTGCTGTTGGAAAATATGATTATTATATGCATTTCATGGCTCACGCTCTTCGTTTTTCATTAAATAAATAAATAAATAAATAAAAAAAC